>JADRCH010000060.1:1395524-1438341 GCA_019843965.1 Rhynchomys soricoides
GACTAGCAGATGCTTCATCGAAGGCAAAGACTAGCAGATGCTTCATCCATGGCAATGCCTTCTCTTCCTAGTCCTACAGAATGTGAGAAGATTGAAGACTTAACAATCCTTTCTACCATTTTCAGTCAGTTTTTCTTTGCTTTACTAATAAGTCCAGAAATAAAAAACAAAACAAAAACTATACTATGTAGAGGAAATCTATGCCAACCCATTGAATGTTTTGTAAATCATACCTTGGGGTGAATTACATTCTTGATTGTGTATCAGAAGGTACATTTTCCCTTGATCACTTTGCAGTAAGAGAAATGAACACACCTAGAGTAATTTTTTTTTTAATATTCAACTAGTCACAGGTTTTTTTAAAGCCATGGGAGACAAGAATTAGCATGCCCTACGTATCTACTTAGTGGGGTCTTTGATTTGAATGTTTTTTTCTATTCATGAGAAAATTCAGTATTAAAAAGACAGTGAACATATATCTCCCAAACTAGCAGTTCCCCATCTCTATGTCCATTTAAAGCCTCATGTGAAATTTGTCTTATTAAGTGGACACCAAGACTCACTCACCAATGCCTGTGACAAACCAGTGGTCTTTCAACATTGATCTTTGCCCAACCTTAGCCAGGAAAAAGCTTTTGTGAATCAGCCTTGCTCAGCCTTGTTATGAAGTTGAACTTGAGGCTTGTTATCAGTAGATAAAATATTCTTCCTTCTTACCCTTCAAGAGACAAGTGGGAACTGGCAGAGGTTCTGACATGGCTGCTATGATGAGGGTGGGAGAGGGCAATTTAAGATGGGCACGGAGAGAATAATAGAAGTAGTGTATCTTAGTCAAAAGTTCTGTGAAGCTTTGCTGAATTGAGGCCCTGTACTCAGATGTTCAGCAGGGGGTTTCCCAGTTCTGCCCCAGCCATCTGGGAAATTCTCCAAAGCCACCCAGTGACTTTCTACCTAGTGTATGAATGGGGTCAGTGGGTGAGGGAGCTAGCTGGTTTTCCTTTATATGAACTTTAGTGCAGACATTAAACAGATGAAACTTCTACATACAAAGATCTTACAGTTGTACTGCAGGGGAACGTTACATACAAGATTATGGTCAACCTCTGCAACAAAGCTTTTGGACATACAATAGTTTTTCTTTTATTAATGAAAGACTTTCCTATTGAGAAAGTCAAGTAGAATGACAGATTTTGCAGAGAAAATAACAGATCAAGATCTTCCTAATGTTCTAGCACTTTAATATCCAATGTTGACTCAAACATATTTTTATAAATGAGAAATCTTTTTTGCAACTTTTAATTGGTTATTTTATTTACACATTCTTACATCTTGACAAAAATTAATGGTGTGATTAAGCATAAATAGGCTTCAAGAGCTATCTACTGTGTTTCTGCTTTACATGAGACTTGGTAAGTGCTTTAATAGTAGAAGAAAGAAAGACTTTCAAACTCCTCAAGTAGCAATACGAAGGGGCGGGGTTCACCATTAAATAGGTTATTTTGAAAAATGTCCAGTTTTTCTAGAGGTGCTGGGTGGCAGAGGATAATCTTTGAAATCAAAGGACTTAATTGTAGCTTCTAAAATCTTTCTAAAGAATTTATGTGGTAAAAATGGTCCTTACTGAATGTTGGTCTATAGGAAGACACAGAATACTTCAGCCCTTCTTATAAAGTATCTTAGGAGAAATTCTATAATTTACTTTACTAACAATCCATATATATATATGATAAAAGCCGTAAAACTTTGCATCTGGTAAAGTATACAAATAGAAAGCATAGTCTCTGTTCTCTAAGATGTTAAGCTAGCCTGGTTAGTCATATGCTATGGATAGAAAACACCATGAAAATGGAAAACATCTCTTCAAGAGAATGACTAAAGCCAGAACTTGTACTGCTTTTAGTGACTCCTGCTTACAGCTCTCTCACATCCCTTGAGTCCTATCCCCTCCCCAACCTCCAGCAATGTCATTGTTTTAGTAATATGGGAATAGAATCGGAAAGCCTTTACATCAGAGAGAAGAATAAAAGCCATGGAAGAAAGCCAGAAAGGAGTTTGTATTGGGGGACTCCAGTTAATACTAACTCTGTTCAGATGCAGTCTCAAGTAAAATAAGTATAGCAGGTGAAAATGAAACCAGTTCTAGTGAATTGCACACGAGTCTCACTCTTTGCTCTTTGTGGCACCCTGAATAGAGTCATGTAAGTGGTGTAGTCTCTATGAAACATGAACAGATTGCCCCACATGGAAAAACAGGCTTACTATTACTCTCATGTAAAATGTGTTGAAACCATATTTTCACAGAGAATTGCCTGATGTTTAAATGTCATCTTGACTTTATTTTTAAAAACACCTAGCAGACTAAACTATGTGGTACCTGCTCTTCATCTCTGCCTTACAACGTGATTTTCCTATTTACAAAATGGGGTTAACAATTGGTATTTGATAGTGTTGTAAAGACTGAAATATTTGATATCTAAGGTTGCTTTATACAAATTACTTTTATGAACTATATGCATTATATTATGAACTATATTTATTAGTGATTAAATAGTGAGGATACAATAAATGAGCCATGTAGATTATGTTTCACCTTAGAAATGACTAAGAGCCTTGTATCTTCCTGTCCAGAATACCACTGAATTCTTTGGATTTAAGGTTGAAGTCAATCAAAGACAGATGATCTTATCTTTGCCAGCATTTTAACTTGCTGTGCCTTCCTGGATAAATGTCCTGTATCTGTAATGACTCTTAGTGATAAAAGGCTTTCACAATTGATTAATGATGTATACCAGTTTCTCAAAAGAAGTGTTCATACATACATATACATTTGCCATCCTTGGACACATTGAGTTTTCAGTTCATGGTTAGCTCTAATAGTTTACAGAATGAGATTTGATCATGTCTGACTTGTCTTCATAATGCATGCTGATGTTTGTACTATGATCATTTTGGCAATGAAACATTAACTGATGGAAATTTTTTATGTGATAGACAACCACATAAACCAGCTTTGCCTCTTCTTATTTTTGTGCTGGATCTAGACCCAGGACTTCACAGAACTGGATGTGTTATCTAATGTCATCATTTCATAGTATGCATGGTAAATGCATGCCTACTTCATCTTGGTTGAAGTTGAAAAATGGGAAATTTCATCTTATACATGAAATGTTAATAATACCACTGTGGATTTACTAAATATATTCTCTACCATTTGCATTAATACAAACATAGAGAAAATGTATAAAATAGGAGAGGTGAGAAATCCCAGAAATTTCTGTCATTTCTTCCCAAATATTCCCACCAAAACCCAATGGAAATCTGAAGCCAGGCATAAGAGGAAATGTTATTAAGGGAATTTTATGTCATATCTTAAGAAAAATTAAAACACTCTTCATAATTGGACTCTTTTCTAGCTTATAGAATTTTTATATTAAAATATTCCAGTATAACTGCCGAACAAAAATAATGCATGCAAGACTTCCTATGGATTTTTGGATCTCTAGATGCCTATAAGGACACACAGTCCAATAAACAAACAGTAAGTCTAGTAGATTAGCATTTCTGAATGCTCACAGAAGGCACTGTTAGTATTGCCAATTGAAGAAGAAAATAGTAAGCTTCACAGCTGAAATCAGACATGAGTGAAGGGTCAGAATTATAATACAACCAGAAGAGGAGTCTGTGAAAAAAAATTGGATATATCCCATTGCACCGTGACCCCAGGAAACTGCAAATGATTTTGTATGATATGCGGTTTCCAGACTGAATGAGGCCAGAGTAAGGGAGGTCAACTAAGTATCAGAAGCAACTGTTAGACATATCATCATCTTCTTAAATATGTATTCCTCATTATTCTTTTTAATGGCCCTTGTTCTTCTTGCTTAACTTCCCACTCATAGACCAAAGGAAAGGTCGGGTAGAAGTGCTTTTAAAAAAATTATTATTCATTCATAAACCATACTTTAAAACCAAATCATCTGTGACAAACTCTGTCCTGGCCTTGGCCACCTCTCAAAAGGATCCCCTTACTGGTGATCAGTGGTTTTCCAGGACCTGGAACTGAGCCAAGAAGGAAACAGCCACTGATGAAAGAGCAGGGTAGCAATTCAGGGAAACCAAAATGTCCTCAACAGAGTGAGGGCTTAAGGGTTCCCTAAAAAAAATCATTCTGTCTGTTCAGGAATCATTCAACAAGAACACACACACACCCACACACATCAGGGTGGAAATACCTTCTGAAAGTTAGTAACAATTCACCTCCTTGTGTAACTTTGTGATCCTTTTGAGGAAATATTTACAATAGAAAGCTACATTGTGCTACAGAACTCGGGTTCTGTTTTTGAGTGCCTGAGGACCAGCATGCCTTTGAAGATGCCTTTTCCTCCTTGCTTCCTCTGGCAACTGCCTGAACAGTGTCTGTCTGCTTGATCCCAGCCCTACCAGGAGCATGAACTTTAAAAACATTTGCACATGCACAAACTCAAGTCAACAATGTTGTTCTTGCTATGAATTGTTGGACATTAGGAAACACTTATAATGCACTTCATCTTAAATATTCTAAATGTGGATGATTGGCTACATTGCTGAATTACCTTGCATAATATCTGTACCTTATCCAATTTTGTGTTTGATGGGGTGGTAAGGATTCTGGGAGTAATGAAGCTGACAGCAAGGGTATTTGAATAGTGGTCATGTCTCCAAATCCACCATACTGTGGAAATCTTCTATTCACTCTCCTTTTTGCTTATGCTGCTCTAGATAAATTACCTAATTAATTTCACTTAAGCTATACTTACCCTCACCAATCTAATAAGAAAAAATAGTATTCACATTTCAGAACTATGGGTCTTAAGGCTCAGAAGAATTCATTTATTTCCCCTAATTTGAAGCACCATCAGTAATGCATTAGAAGCAAGGGTATTTGTTTTTCAAGCATTCTCTCTCAATATCCTCTATGTCTAAGTCCTTTGCCCTTGGGGATCACATTGTTTGTATTGCTTCATCACCCCTGGTTCATGGTCTTGTTGTTGTTAGTTTGTTTTGTGTTAGTATTTCCTTTACGATTAGGGATGGAACTAGTTGCAATGGCTCATGCCTTTAATCTCAGCACTTGGGAGGTAGATGCAGGTGGATATCTGAGAGTTCAAGGCCAGACTTGTCTACATAGTGAGTTTTAGACAACGAGATCTACATAGTAAGATCCTATCTCAAACAAACAAACAAACAAACAAAAAGATATAAGCTTGTTGGAGGCATTTCTCCATTGTATCCCCAGTTCTAGGCTAGGTGTTGGTGTCTACAGTCTGCTCTACAGACTCTTTATTGTAAAGTCGGAAAAGGTGTTGGTTATGTCCTTTACCTACACATGTCACACAGAATAACTATCACAAAGCTGATACAGCCTGTCATCTATTTTTGCATTTCTGTGATACTTAGTTTTACAAATGCTTCCATGTAAACTGGCTCATTAAGTGATATGCAAAAACAAGTAGGATCAGTAAATTACTACACCAAGTGAGACATATGATTAATATCAACATTGTCGATTAGCTACAGAGTCTGATTAACACTAATGTGTTTCCACATATTATACATATGTAATGTATATTAAATATTAAATGTTAAATGTTAAAATGTTAAATATTAAAGCACAGTAGTGATTTATGAAGCAGCCAACGATATCATTTTTAAACAAAAGTATACTCCAGCAGTGCACATAAACTCTGTATTGGTGGTAGAAGAGTACATACTAATCCCTGCTGTATGAATGAACCAAGTGTAATTTGTCATGAGATTGCTCTCCTGTTTTGCATAAATGAAAACTTGATCCTATTGATAAACTCAAGATGTTTCCATCTGATGGTTTTATTTTTTAAATTTACCTTTATTTAGCCTTTTATGGATTTAGTCCACTGTAGTTATTCAACATTTTAAAGGATAATTTTCCTAATAAGAAATAAGAAATATGCATGTGGTACTACCATTCCAATAACATCTACCAATCAGTACTATCCTCCTGTGATGTACTAAACTGAGTCTCCATACTCCAGCCCTGATGCTCATGATCTGAAAATGTGAGTATACTTGGAGATATGGCCATTAAGGAGGCAAATGTGTAAAAAATGATGGCAATCAGATGGAATTAAGTTCATGCTGAATTTTGACCCAAGGAAAGTCATTTGGGATGGGCTCCCACAAAAGAAGTGTCCAGAAACCAACTGAAAAACCTTGTGGCTAAGCTAACCCTACTGATGCTTTGCAGTCTAACATTCAGCCCCTAGATTGCTCTGAAAGTCAGCTCATGCCACTGAGGTAAACTAGTCTGTAGTATTCTGCTGAGAGAACACTAAAAGACTAATCAGAATTTTGGTGGCAGCAAGTGAGTGCCACTGTAACAAGTGTCAGAAATATGGAAAGTGCTTTAGCACAAACTAACATGCGTTGACTTCTTTTATAAATATGTAAGAAATGCCTAGGATCCCTTGAAATAGCTGGTGGTAGACATAAAAACAGGAGGTGCTTCTGGTAAACCTCAGATGGAAATGAAGAACATGCTGTTGAAGAAAGGCAACACTTGCTATGGAGTGGCAAAGGACATGGTTAAATTATATTCTACATTAGGTGAAAAGTCTGAACCTAGAAATTTAATACAATAGGTTTCGAAGTAAAATATGAGACAATCTGTCCACATACAAGAACATGTAAAAGGAAAATTACACTTTGAAGAAGGAGCTGTTCCCAGAAAAGAAACCAGAATGGGAAGATTTGGAATGTTCTTTTCTTATTCTTATTGACTAATGTTAGGATGAACCATGTTAAATGCCATCCACAACAAATGTGGATGAAGTTGTAAACTATAAAGTGCTGGTGGACTGGGCTTAGAGTTTTGGGCTACTTTGATGAGGGTAACTTTTCTGTTGGTGCGAGGAGCTTGTAGATTCCTTGGGATTTTCTTCCTGTTAACTATGCCATTTCCAAAAGGACAGTATTAGATTTTTAAGCTTTTCTCTCTGATGTAATAGTCTTACATTTCTTTAATCTTGTTTTTGAAGTTCAGGCTAGAATTGCCAGCACCAGGATGAAGAAAAGTGTGAGATCTGATCATAATTGCAGAAGGACAGCATATGGTCTTCCATCGAGGAGATGTGCATATTTTCTTTGAGATCTTTATTAAGTTGAGAAATCTCTTTACTCTCTTTTAATAAGTATTGTCATAAATGGGGGTTTGAATCATGGAAATGCTTGTTCCTCATTGATAGGGTAATACAGTTTTGTTCTTGTTTTTGTTTTGCTTTTGTTTTTGTTTTTTGTTTTTTTTTGTTTTGTTTTGTTTTTTTAAAATCTTCATATGGTTTTGGTTTCAGGGTAATATTGTATTTAAATCAGTTTGGAAATATGCCCATAATGATAATTGTGGGTGTAGCTGCTGTGTCACATGTCCTTCACTCAGTGATCTGACCTGTGAACAACTGAATCATTAGAAGCTTAACATTTCCTGAAAAAAAAAACAACCCTGATATGAACACTGGTCTGACACCAAGGGGCTTGAGCAGGAAGCTATACTGCAAAGACCACCCCTCTGATACAGTGCGAACTCTATCGGGCTCCCATCAGGCAGGGAGGGATCTGGAGACTAGAAGAACTCAGCCTGGAACTATGTGGGTCCCTGGGCAGGAGAGGACATGGACGACCCATGAATGGGCCCAAGCAAGGAGCAAGAGATGGTGCCACACAGAACTGGGGGGTAAAGACAGACCATGCCAAAGATGACCTCTGTCTGGCTCCATAATGCACCAGAGCATAGCATTCTTGAGACCATTCCTGAGATGACCCAAGACACTCAGAGACGTGGGTACCAAGTAAGTGGTGGAGAAATGGAAGAGAAACAGAAGCAGAAGGCTGTGGGCACAATGAAATGAGGCAGAGCTGGAAACTTGAGAGTAGTGAGGAAGAACCAGACATGAGTAGCCAGTGATTACACCTGGGACCATGGTGGGGTCTAGCCTATGCTGCCACTCTAGGTCACATCTGGGTCTATGGCCCACAGTAGGAGTGGTCTATTACCACCAAAAGACTGGGCAGATGGCTGGGATGCAGCCTGGGGAATATGTTGATGTCTGAGGATTGTACAGAACTGGCTCTACCCCTCACACGGGCACTATGGGAAAGCTGGCCCTGTGAGTCTGAAAGCAGAAGAGCTGATCCTGCTCCTATCCATCTCCAGTATTCAGGAAAGCAAGTATCCTTCACTGTGCCTAGGTAGCACAATAGAGCTGGCCTTGGATACTAAGGTTGCAGGTGAGCCAACTCTGAGGGCATGAGTGAATGAGAGCACACACTACCTCTTGTGGTACAGATGAGGGAGAGACGCCCTCCTCTCCTCCATTGTCCCTCATTATCTATGGCAGGCAGGAGAGGTGGCCCCAGAGACATGAGAGTAGGAGAATTGGCCATGACCCTTGATGGCTGCAACACTTGGAAAAGTGGGCTCTGCACCTTGCCTGGGCAGCAGGGCTGGTCCTGGTTGCCAGGGTTGCCAGTAAGCCAGCCCCAGGGTATAAGAGTGGCAGAGCAGGTGGGCTGACTGGCTTAGATACCTCTCAGGCCCAGATCCAGGGCATTGAATTGGCCCACCCCAACATCTACCCCACAGATGAACTGCTGGAGTGCATGAAGGGGCCATTCCTACAAATCTAAAACTGTAGGATTTCCATGACAGGGCAACAAAAGAATATTTGAGAGAAGTCCCAGTGAGTTTCCAGTATCAATATAGTAAGAGAATCCAGAGGCCTCTTAGCAGACCAATGAGTCATTTCAATGAATGTTTGTAAGCAAGGAAGTGTGGACACACTGCAGCTTCTACAATGAGATTTTTTTTCTCTGTTGAGGGGGAGATGGCAAGGGTGGAAGTTGGCTGTGAGGGGTGAGTCAGATGAATGGGATTGGGGTGTATGATGTGAAATTCACAAAGAATTATTAAAATGTTAAAATAATTGAGAAATAGTCTCTAATTTTCCATATTCTGGGAAAGGTTGAACAGAATTGTCATCGATTCTTCAATGAGACTCTGGGAGGATTTTCTTTCATTTTTGCCAATTATATTTGTTCTTTATAAATTTCACACACATGTATAATTCATTCAGATTTCTCTATCTGTAATCCCTCTCTGTTCTCCCTCCCAATTTCTCTTAACCACTCCTAAACTCCTCCCTACCAATCTTGTTCTCAGATTTATGACTTTCGTGTGCATGTGCACATGTATGTGTGATCTAGTGCAACAAGGATCATATGTGTGAGTACTATCTTGGGACTATCCATTAGAACTCTATGGAATCACCTACGGGTACAATAAAGACAACAACTCCCTCTCTCCCCGAAGTTATCACTATCGGATGTTTCCCCATTGAGGATGAAAGCCACTTGAGTCCTTCCTGTACCCATGTGTGACTATTGATGGGCTAGGCTCATTTGCATGATGAAGTACAGAATTGTGCAACTGCTGTAGACTTAAAATTGTAATGGCTGTGTCTTTCCCAGAAGATGGCAGCCCTTCTTTCAGCTCCTGCATCTTATATTCTTTCCACAACTTCCACTATATTCTCTGAGCCTCAAAGGGAATCCACACTCACCCACCACTCATCTCCAGCATCCTGTGCTGCTACTAGTGTCTGCATTTACTGTCATTCACAAGAAATAGATCCATTTCTAATTAAGGCAGAGGGTACTATTCTACAGGTATTAACATGAATATTTAAAAGATATCTTGACACTCTGCCAATTTGGGTAACTAGATTCAGTTTGGAGCAAGTATCTTATGGCCTCATCTCACATTGTTTTTGAAAATAGATTAATACCAGGTAAAGATTCCATTCTGTGGGATGAAACTCAAATGCATTCAGTAGTTAGTTATCCCAATAACAGTATTGCTACCACTGAACAAGTATGCATATTTTACCTGGCGAGCTGGTCCTTTGGTAAATAGAATTAATAGTTGTGTATGACATGTGATGCTTTTTCTCCTCAACCAGAAATGTTCCTAGTACCTTCTCAAACCATGAAAGATATAGTCCAGGGAAATGCTTCCAGATCAGATTGATTTCTTTATATCATGAAATCAATGTGTAGATAGTATCATCAACAAAAAGTCTTCTTATATGGTTCAAAGCAGAGATAAATGAAACGGAAGAGAAAGAACACTGGGAATGAAAATGTTTAAGGAGAGAGAAGGGTGATGAGTTTGAGGGGGAGCATTAATCTAAATAAGAGAAGTTTAAAAAAATATGGAAACCTTTCAACTGCATTAATACTAAAAGGATATCATATATAAAAAATAAAAATCTGAAGGGATGCATGGCTGGGAAAAGCTGCTTCAAGAAGCTGTGTCTTGTTAAGCAAAAAACCCAGTGCTGGGGATAGGATACTTCTTTATGTGTTGTTAGCCATGGAGGCACTAGAGGCCTTCCAAATGACTCTTGCAATTTATTATAGTATATTTTATGAACTTCATTATTAAAAGACATACAAATAAGAAAAATCACACACTAAAATTAACTAGTCTATACTTCTTCATGAACTTTCATACAGTTAGAAAAGCCATTCTGAAGTGGTGGAACTTCACTTTAGATTTTACATTTTCACTTTCAAATTTATTTCCTGCACTTATCTATCATTAAAAATGAAAAAAAAATTAATGACATAATTAGAACTAGAAAATCACTTAAATGTATGTATTCTTTCCCAATTCATGTCACGTCTATTCATGCATTGGCTTCTCCCTCATCCCTAATATGTAGCCATTCTTATCCTCTTTGTAAATGTTACTCATGTACACTCTCAACAAGTTCTCAAACTTGGAGGCCCACTATTTGTTCCAATATTAGATGCCAGAGGGTACTGTTAGTTTTAAGACATCCAGAGTTCCTGAAATTCACTAGTGTGCTTATTTATTGCTCTCCTCTGTATAGGTACTTCACATTTTCTCCAGTTTTATTATTTTCTCCATTCATTCTCAATTTTTCCCAAATTTAGAGTCAGTTCTTTGTCTCCTAGTTTTGTCCTTAGAATTTGAAGCTTGAGCTCAAACAAGTACACATGTAATCACGTTTTTATATTCAAACATGTAAATACATATCATTGTAAAATTAAAAATAAAATTATATAATTTCTGCTCCTTAACACTGGGATAGAAAGAATGAACATATATACCATTGTCAGAAAACAAGCATGTCACTACAAAGTTTGTAAATTTTTCAGTCTGGTTTAAATAGTTAAAAGCTTTTGGGGCAAAACATTTAAAACATAGAATTTCCTGCAGAGTGATAAATATGGATCTATTGTATTCTTCTACATGCAGACATCCAGTTATGCCAGCAACATTTGTGGAAGATGCTTTCTTTTTTCCATTGTATGGTTTTGCTTTTTTTTTGTCAAAGATCAAGTACCTGTAGGAATCTTCAATTGATTCCATTGATCAGCCTGTTGGTTTCTGTAAAAATACTGTGCAGTTTTTATTACTATTGCTCTGTAATACAGCTTGAAATCAGAAATGGTGATACCTGCAGTTCTTTTATTGTACTGAATTGTTTTAGCTATCCTAGGTTTTTTGGTTTTCATATGAAGTTGAGAATTGCTCCTTCAAGGTCTTTAAAAAAAATATGTTGGAATTTTGATGGGAATTGCATTGAATCTGTAGATTGCTTTTGGTAAGAAGGCCATTTTTACTATGCTAATCCTACCACCCCATGAGCATGGGAGGTCTTTCCACCTTCTGAGGTCTTCTTCTATTTCTTTCTTTCGAGACTTGAAGTTCTTGACATACAAGTCTTTTACTTGCTTGGTTAAAGTTACACCAAGGTATTTTATATTATTTGTGGCTATTGTGAATGGTGTTGTTTCCCTGATTTCTTTCTCAGCCCATTTATCATTTGTATAAAGGAGGACTACTGATTTTTTAAAACTTAATTTTATTTTCAGCCACTTTGCTTATGGTGTTTATCAGCTATAAGAATTCTCTGGTAGAGTTTTGGGGCTTATTCATATGTACTATCATATAATTTGTCAGTAGCGATACTTTGACTTCTTCCTTTCCAATTTATATCCTCTTAATCTCCTTTCGTTGTCTGATAGCTCTAGTAAGGACACTTGCTCAACTATGTTCATAGCAGATTCATTTGTAGTAGCCAGAAACTGGAAACAACCCAACTTGAGACCCATTCCATGGACAAGAACCAATAAGAACCAATCCCTAACACTCTTAATGATATTTTGTTGTGCTTTCCAATGGGAGTCTAGCATATCTGTCTTCAAAGAGACTTTACCTAGCAGTTGACTGAAACAGATGCAGAGATCCACAATAGATAAAGCTCAGGGAGTCTTGTGGAAGAGTTGGGGAAAGATTTGAGGGACTCCAAAGAAAGAACAACAGGGTCAAATAACCTGGACCCTTGAGGGCTCCCAGAGACTAAAACACCAACCAAAGAGCATTCATAGGCTGGACCTAATATTGCCCCCCTTCCACTGCCCACACATATGGAGCAGAAAATGCAACTTGCTTTTCATATGGGTTCCCCAACAATTAGAGTTGGGGCTGTAATTGACTCTGTTGCCTGCCTGTGGATTCTGTTTCCCTAACTGGGCTGCCTCTTCTGGCCTCCATGGGAGAGGATATGCTTATTCCCACAGATACTTGATGTGCCAGGTTGGGTTGGTACCCAAGGGGACCTCAACCTTCTGAGAAGAGAGGAGGAAAGAGTGGTGTTATATCATGGAGACTGGGGGGTGAGGGGAGCTGCCATCAGGATATAAAATGAGTGAATGAATGGAAAAATAATAGAGTTTCAATAAAAATAGTATTTTATATTCCACCTTCTTCCTAGATCTATATGACACAAGACTGACTTTATGACAGTGACAATACCCTGTCTTTTATCCTTTCCAATTAATTGCTTGGACATGTTGATTTTTCTAATTTCTTAAATCTCCTAGCATTACACTTTCCCTACAGACTACGGTAAAGCCAAGTCATCAACATCCTTCTCCTAAGGTCCTATCAAAGCCATGTTATTAGTTTTCCACTCATTCTCCTCTTGGTACTCAGAGCCATCTTCTTAAATCGCTGAAGTCATAATCTGAGAGAAATAATTCTCAGATCCTCAAGAGAAAACTAAAGTCCTTCCCATAGTCTACAGATTCCAGTGGAGTCTGAATTTTCAATTTCGTGCTTCCGAGCTGTGCTGATCTTAATGTTGCTGCAATGTTGCAAGTCCCTCAGCCGGTGTGACCTTCTTCACTCTTGCCTGGAATTACTGAGACCCTCAGCAACTCTATCCCTTACATGAGTATTATTCAAGGTCATGCCTTTGTATAGCCAGGGGGGTTGTCTAGGAGAAATCCTAACACATTTTCAGAGATTATTTAATTCCTATTTCTATCTATCACAAGCTGTGTGGCTGTTTTGGGGTCACTTATGACTCTTAAGGGGCTGTCAGTATGCTCATAATGAATGAGTTTAATCAAATAATGAATATCTTATTCATTATAGTGACTTACAAAAAGTATAAGTTCAATACATATTAGTTCATCCCACTAATTTTTTTCTGTGAGAAATTATCAATGACAATTTGATAAAGAAGTGAGAGTTTGGGGAAAATCTAGCACACAATAAGAGACATAAAGGTAATACAAATTCTCTCTCAAGCCTACTCTACACACACACACACACACACACACACACACACACATTAGACAGGGTCTCACAATATAGCTCTTGTTGGCATGAGACTTACTATGTAGACCAATATGGCCTTGAATTAATGGTTACCTGCCTGTCTCTAATACAAGTACTCTAAATAGAGTACTTAATTATATACTTTAAAGACAAATTTAGTAGAAGCGGGTCGACATGTATGTGTGTGTGTGGGAATAATAGCAGACAAGGGAGAGGAGGATACAATCAAAATAGATTGTTTACATATTTGAAATTTTAAAGTGTATTTTCAACAAACCCATGAACTTTCAAATAAATTACAGAAAGACTTAATCTTTAATTTCTTTCAAGAATATTTTTGTTTTTCCTCTATAAAGTATAAGTATATAATATATAAATATAAACTATAAATATAATATTAAATTTTGTTAATTTGACATAGCCTAGAGTCGTCTGAGAGAAAAGCTTCCACTTATGCATTTTCTAGGCCAGACTGACCCGTGAGCATGTTTATATATAATTATCTTGCTTATTAATTGTTATATAAGGACTCAGTCACTGTGGATAGCAGCATCTCTACTTAGGTAGTACTGGGACATATAAGAAATCTAGCTAAACATTAGCCTGTCAATAAGTGAGCTAGAAAGCAAGACACCAAGCATCCTTCTATCAGGCTTTTGCCTTGAGTTCCGACTTTGACTTCCTCAGATGATGGAGTATGACCAGGAGATGTGTGTGTGTGTATTTGTGTGCGTGTGTGTGTGTGTATATATATATATATATGTATGTATGTATGTATGTATGTGTATATATATATCCATCCTATGGAAGTTTTATTTGCAGGTAATATAATATAGAATGTAATGGATATCATTGAGAAATAACACCTAAAAGTAGATTCCTCAAGGGCTGGGGTCTACCATTACAGCAACTTTTGTTTGCCAAACTTTTCCTGAGTCAGGTCCAAGGAGATGTTTACAAAAAACTTTTGCCAGCAGCTCTGATGACCAAGCAACTTACTAAACTACGCTTTCAAGGGAGGTTTCCAAGTCTTGATTCTTGGCCAAAAGAGAATTTTTGTCAAAAAGACTTTCATTTTCCCAAGTCGCATTACATATCACATTTTTAAGTGCAAATCTTTTTGAATTCCTCTTTTTTTTGTTTTGTACTTTCCTTGACTCTCATGGATGTCATATCACTCTCTGTTTCTTCCAGCTTGATCTTAACCATAGCTGTTGATCTGAAGTTCTATTGCAGACTAGAACTAATTACTCTAGTTTTGGTTTGCTTGTTTTCAGTATTTGCAATGATCTTTGTGTAGTTGCTCCTCAACTCATGTTCCAAAAGCTTTATTTCATTTCTCTTCCTAGTACGTATGATGTGTCATAGCCAGCCTATCTCTTAGCCCTTCTTAGACAAGAAGCTCTTTACACACTGAAAAGTGCTTCACAAATTGTAAAATGACAAGGATCTACCACTTAGGTAGATCCAAAGGAACTTGGATCAAAAAGGAACTTGTCTGTCGATTATATAGTTTGGCTATGTGGTTTGCTTTTTAATTTCCAAGTTAAAAAATCATTTTACAATGTTCATTTTTATTATGGAATTCTTTATCTAAATTTGAATTTAAGATGTTCATTGCTAGTCAAAATTAAGGAAAGAAAAGTTAAGAACTTGTTCTCTTCTATATTGTTTGACTTTGATCACTGACCACTGAATACAAAGAAAACATAAAACACCATTTTGACATCTTTAAATCTCAGTAAGTGAAGATGTTTCTAAGAAGGGAATTAGATGTAAGCTGGAACACCAATTCAAGTTGTTGTTTTATTCGTGATCATTTCATTACTATTATTTAGGAGTTTTTCTTCTCAATTGATACTTAAAAGGTTCAAATCTCCATTTATGTGAACGCAGTGTGGGTGTGCAGGAAGTTGACAGAGATGGAAGATGCTGATGTATTCTGAAGGCAGGACCTGTTGCCCCAGCTTCCCTGCCAATAAGAACCTAAACACTTAGGGAAACCAGCTGAATCTAGAGGTTTTTAAGAGTGTTCTTTTTATTCTTTATTCTCTCCTCACTGGTTGATTTTTTTCTGCTGTAGAGTATATATTCATATAACCTTTATTGAGTTTAGTTATCAAAAGTTAAAAACAAAAGTTATAGGCAATAGGAATGGTAAGGTATATTATGATTCCTCCTCCTCCCCCTCTCCTTTCTCCATGTCTCTTCCTTTCTCAAAGACATGAAGGTGCAATTAAGCACAAACACAGAGACTGGTGAAAACCCATTTCTGAAGCTTGTAGTGATAGAAAGCTGTGAGCTAAATTAAGCTGCATTGAAAAGAATAGGGAGTGACAGAAAACATTACACATAATGCAAAAATTACTCACCAAGTTACCTAGGGTTATATTCAATTAAACCACATAAGTATATCCCATTGATAGTTTACAGGGGAGCAGGTCTAAGCAGGAATACATGTGACTTTGGTGCCTGTCTATAGTTAATTGGTAAATCTTCCTGGAGCTAAAACCTTGTCTGAATCCCCAGAGCATTCAACTACCACAGGTCTCTTCACTTAGACCCATCCAGGTGATTTGTCATATTTGTAGAAAGAAACAAAAAGAAATAATTTGTTTATAATGTCAACTCGTATCCCTTATTAAATACTTACACATGGCAAACATTGCTATAGGTATCTTCTATGTATGCTCACTCTCTCCTCTTTTTCTGTCTCTTCTCCTCCTCCTCCTCTGTCCTCAGCAGCCTGCATAGCATCTTCTGGCACTGTATAAGTTGACTGACAGGAAAAGAGTTTCATGGCCATTCAAGGTTTATTTCTCTAGGTACTGCATCTGAAGTATGTGGTGGCTTCTACCAAAGGTTTTACAATCTAGTTATGGTAAGCAATCAAGAACAATGACAGTAGCCTGCCTCATTTTGAATGCCTGATACTGACATTGTTCTTTAATAACCCATGTCTTCCGGGGACAGCATTGCTCACTAATGCAAGACACTCTTACTCTAGTTAAACAAATTGGATCCTGGTTAAGCAAAGTGTCTTACTCATGTGAAAGATACAGTTCTAAAATTATATCTTGACTTATGTACTCCACATTCACACACCTACACCATTGTCAATGGGTGTATTTGTAGGAGAAGATACATTTAATTTATAGGTACATATCAAGAGGAAATGTCACAGAATCACAGTTCAGCTTCAAGTTGTGAAGTGTATGGTGTATCATGCAAAAAAACCTGGATGAATTATAGAAGATCTCAATTCTGAACTGCTCTATATTAGAACCTTAAAGATGAATTCGAAAAATGTGTTATTTCCTGTTGATGCCGAGAATTCAGTGAGATACATTTATGTCTTACCTAGGATTGTTCCTGCTATTCTTCCTGATGAGAAATAAGAGCCTTGGTCATTTCTGCATGACAGGCTTCTACACATGGTGATTATTAATGAATTATGAATTATATGCTTTTCACTGAGTAAGTTAGTTTAAGTAGCAGTGGATTCAGGAGCTCAGTGTCTATAAATGTGAACTCACAGTAGAACTAGGGGGTCCAGAACAGACTGGCCATTTCCCTCTAGTGTAGAGACTTTTAGGACTCTGTGTGTAATCTTCTTAATTTATTTCAAAGTTAGTATTTTAAAGATATTTCCAAGATTATCCTCTGACGGTTATTCTGATTGCTTTTGGCTGTTTTACAAATCCACAAAAATGCTTGCGGTAGAGACTTTTCTCATAGCTCTCACAATCTGAAATTGCTGGTACAGCCTCCATCCTCTACCCCATTGTGAGTATGGGAAGTTATTCAAAGGCTTTTATGTTGGCTGTTTGCCAAGAGAGAATGACTGTTACCTGTAATCAGATTCTTCAGCTCATTTCAATCCCCCAAGTATGCTACAAATTGTCTTTCCAGGCAAATTTAAGAATGATTGCCTGACGCCTTTCTAAAATCTTGCTAATTTACTGGCTCACTCCTGGTTAGTTTACTGTTTATTGTTTTTATTGATAGCACTTAAGAGTCACCTTGGAACAAAGAAACTCAACTGAAGAATTTTCTTAAATCAGATTAGTCTATGGTTTTATCTGTGAAAGATTGTTTTGGTTAATAATCAGTATGGGAGAGCCCAGTACACTGTGAGTGACACCATCCTTAGGTAGGTGAGTAAGCCAGAGACTGAACCAGTAAGTAATATTTCTCTATGGCTTCAGTTCCTACCCTGATTTTCCTCAATTATGGTCTATACGCTGAAAGTATATATCAAAGAAACCCTTTCACCCCCTACACTGCTTTTGCTTAGGCTGTCCTATCATAGCAGGAGAAAAAACAAGCTTGAACAAGTTCCCGAACTTTTCTCTGAAATGTAAGGGCATCACTGTACATAAAGACACTTTCTAATGAGCTTCTCAACCCTTTGATTATCATGGTTCACTGATACATTGAACAAAAAGGGCCAAGTATGTTTCATATGTAAACAAAATATTGCAAGAGTGGATTATTTACTGCAGCTTTCTTAAAATAGAGTTTCCAGATAGTGTTCTGTGGAACAAATGTATATTTATTTATCTCAACTCTCATTTGAAATCTGAACTCCAACATGATGTCAGTTTGCTTAGGTCATTTAAACTCTCAAGGCCTGTGTATGAGCATTTTTACAGTAAAGGGCATTTAAGGAGACCTCTGGTAAGTTCTGGGTTAGTTATAACATTCAGTGATTCTAGTCTTTGGGATTAAAGACCATTTCTTTGTATTTTGTTTTACTTTTACTGAACATTCCACCTTACCCTGCATGGCTCCTCAGCCAGAATAGACTAGATATAAATTTGTAGGCTTACAATATTTCAGAGTTCAAAGGCACTGTCAGGTCACAGAGCTCAACTCTATGGTGATATGTAATACCTTCTCCAATACCTCCACCAAGTGGCCAAGCATTCTGCAGGTAGGAACATGTCTGTTGGTACTCACCACATCAATTCTATGACAAACAGCTTTTCCTCTAAATCGTCCTAAGACTTTGAGGTTCTTTCTCTAGTCGTTCCCAAAGCAGCTATCTCTCTTGCTCCACAAGTACACCTAAATTCTACCTTTATGAATTAAGCAATATAATTTCGTGGTTTTTTTTTTTTGAACAAAGCATTTCAGTCATTTGAAAATGATAAACCCTTAGCTCTAGAACAGGTAATACAGCTCTTTGGATCTTTGGAGCATCCTTCTTTTGAGTGTGACCCTGGTTCTGATCACTGTCTTCTTAATTTGGCATAGATTATCAACTTTCATGTTTTCTGCCTCTTAGGATCTGTTAAATGTCCAAATATTTTGGCTTGACAGAATTTAAAAGCTGGCTTTCAGAGAAAACAAGAGAATCTGACAGGAAACTGGTACAAAAAATCTGAAAAAATATACAGAACCTGAGCAATGTTAGGAGTAGAATAATCATTTCTATTGGCTATCTTGAGTCTCAACTTCAATGCATTGTCTTCAGTAATATAGTAAGTCATGTGTTGTTTAAATCACCTTTAGAAGACTGATGTTTGAAGAGTTTAATTCTTTTTAGGTTCAAAAGTAGTTCATCAATAGCTCAAATGAAAGAAATATTGAGTGAGAAATGAAGCTAGGGAAGGGCTGAAGGAGCTGAAGGGGACTGCAACCCCATAGAAAGAACAACAATACCAGCAAACCAGACTCCTCAGAGATCCCAGGGATTAAACCACCAACCAAAGAGTGTACATGGGTGGGTCCATGGCTCCCACTACGTATGTAATAGAGGATTACCTTATCTAGCATCAGTGGGAGGGGAAGTGCTTAGTCCTGTGGAGGCCTACTACTCCAGAGAAGGAGAATGCTAGAGGGGGGAGAGGCAGGAGTTGGGGGAAGAGTACCCTCTTTGAGTCAAAGGGGAGCGGGGATGGGATGGGGAATTTACAGAGGGGAGACCTGGAAGGTGGACAACATTTGAAAATAATAATAATAATAATAATAATAATAATAATAATAATAATAATAATAATAATAATAGTAGTAGTACTAGTAGTAGTAGTAGTAGCAGCAGCAGCAGCAGCAATAACCACTCCCTTTCTACAAATAAATGGAAAGAGAAAGAAATCTGGCTCCCTAATTACTTTTCAAGAGAAATTACTTTTGAAATTGCTATAGAGAGTCAATTCCCAGACTGGTACTACTAGATAGAAAAACTACTAAATAGCTAAGGTTTTCATGTCCCTCAGTAAGAGTGAGGATGAGTCCTACATGTTGGTCCTTTTTCTCCTACGTTAGTTCACCCTTCTGACAAGGGGCCTTAGAAGTGTTTTAGACTAATGCATGATGCATGTTAGGTCTAGGAATGCTTATAAATGAGGAGTATGTAGCATCTTTGGTTTCTGGATAAATTGACTTTTGCACATATCTTTTGCTTTGGCTGAGTCTCAACTGCTTCTCTTCTTGGAGTATATTCTTAGAATAGTTATTATTTGAAGCATCTATCCCATACCACATACTACAAAGCCACATACTCCAGGAATAACCACTATTATATATGACAGGTTTTTGAAAACATCAGGCTATGAGGGGAAAGCTTTTGCTCAGAATACTTGTCAATGTGGTCAGACATCATCATTATTGCTCCTGAAGTAGTCCTTGTAAGCAAAGAGTGATGAGCTCTGCCAGACTGTCCTCAGAACAAGGTTATAATGATCCTTAGAGGTCAGAGTAAGGGGAAGGTTAAGCTAGGAAAACATTTCTTGACTGTGAGCTTTCCCCTTGTAGACAATATAACATAGAGTTCCTTTCTCATTTCTAAGCATCCATTTGGTCTCTACCACAACCCAGAATGCACTGAAACCTGAATTTTCCTCCAGACTTAAATTCTCAAATGATCACTGACAGATGACACGAATTTGTGAGCTAGGGTCGGTGAAATGGAAGCGAACATGTCAAATAGATTAGCAATCATTGGCTCTCTTTACTTCTACTCTCATTCATATTCCTTCATCCTTGGCCAGAGAGAGGCTTCTGTTTGTGGAGAGCAGTGGTCAAAGTAGAGACTTGTAACTGGTCAAATTGCTGAAGGTAAATTTCTATTGGATGCTTAACCATAAATGGACATCTATACTGTCATTCCCAAGGCTCAAGTAATACCTTGGGAGAGGGACATGGAGAATATATAGAGTTGGGGGATAGGAAACAGTGTTGTGAAATGCTGTCTTTAGGACATGATGTGGACTCTGTACTCATGAATTCACCGTAAAAGATCAAGCCAACACAATCAGTCCACATTCTAACAAACAGAATCTGTTGAGCTCAGGGGGTTATGACCAAAAAAGGAGACCCCGTGAAATGGGGTGAGGGGAGTACTGGGAATGGGTGCCTGAGGGAGTTGGGAAGGAGTAGTTGGGCATACCTGAGGTAAGTAGGAGGGGACAGCTAAGATGTATATGCCCAAGACGCATCATTTCCATGCGTGAATCTGTCATAAAACAAATTAATGATATTCAGCTTTAAAAGAAACCTTCAACCAAAGAGTGCACATGGAGGGACCCAGGGATCCTGCTGCATATGTAGCAGAGGACAGCCTTATTTGGTATCAATGAGAATGGAGGCCCTTGGTTTTGTGAAGGCTCGATGCCCCAGCATAGGGGAATGCTAGGGTGGTGAGGCAGGAGTGGGTGGGTTGGTGGGGGAGCACCCTCATAGAAGAAGGGGGAGGGGAGATGGGATAAGGGGTTTGCAGAGGGGAAACAGGAATGGGGGATAACATTTGAAATGTAAATAAATAAAATAACCAATAAAAATTAAAATAAAGAAACCTTTGTCAAGATATGCATCTCTCACAACATGTCTTCATCACTAAACCTATCTTCCTTTGCCAAAAAGACCCATGAGATAGTGATCAGCACAGAGGAAAACACAAAGATAAATAAGATGAATGTGTGCATGTTTGCATGTATGCACACGTGCATGCACACACACACAGAATTATAATAATGGGTTGCATGATGCCTGGTACCAAGATCCTATCTATTTCCTCAAGTGCATATGCACACACATAGCATCTTAATATGTAATTTGCATCTGTTCCTAGACATAATATGCATGAACCAGTAGCCTAAAAACAAACATCTTTTAAGGGCTCTTTTTGGAAGAATAAAACTAATCTAGGAGACAAAGGACAATACACCAACATGGAGGACTCATCTATCTGCAATTAGATATAGACTATGCTTTCTTAGAATTAAAATGCATTTCACTAATGCCCCAAATGAACTGCCATTCTAAAACTAGTTTTGGAGAAAGAGAAAGGGGAAGACCCCTGAGATCTGTGAATGAGGAGGAGGAGGTGCATTCACACTTTTCACCAAGAAAGGCCTGAGAGAAGAATGCAAGCAGTCCTTCTTGTGGAAACAGGGTAGTTCTCTGTGGTGAGTCACCTGCCTGGGGCTTCCCCAGATCAATAACATCCAGAAAGAGTTGCAAGCCCTTGAGTAGAAAGAAACACCATGATAGGGCTGAGGAGCTGGAGTCCATCTGAATCTTACTGCTACAACATGCTCATTTGAGGAGAGATTCTAAACATCAAAATGATCATAATGTTACCCCCGTACCTCTTGGAACCAATTATCTCTTTGTCCTTTGAAAGTATGTGTGTGTGTGTGTTGTGTGTACAGATTTTATGCAGGCTTATTTACATTGGTGACTCTATTCCAATGTATTTGACTCTTCAGTGATGAAAGAGGAACAGAAAAATGAGACGGAGAACAGATAAGGTGGAGTTGCCAGACCCTCATTTGTGTAATTCTTCCTTCTAGAAGCCAGGCAAGGCAATATATGTGCACCAGAAAACACACAGATTGATAAAGCCTATTCTAAAGTCATCTAGGGTCCAGATAGAGTGACCTAGGGCTTAGAGCATACTATGAAAATTCTTAGGAATAAGGAAGGCATAGTGCTAAACACTGCATAGTTGGCCTATAGCAAAAGGAAACTAATCAGTAAACTGCCAAATGCCACAGGTGGCAATCCCCTACCTGGTTCGCTTTAGGCCTTTCCCTGGGCCCAGCTGGCCCAGCTGTTGAGGTAAGGATGCATAGACATTCTTCTTAGTACTCCCTTCATGCAAACGCACATCCTCTCTTGATAAAAAATCTCTAGCAAATAAGTTTCTTGATAAATAAGGTTTTTAAAAAGCAAAATCCATTAAGGAAATGGATCAAGATATATTTCTAAAGAAGCAAAAAGTGACAATTTAGTAAGATATTAAAATCTGCAAACTCATGGCTTTCCTCTGTTTGCTTCTTCAAAACTGCTTAAAGAGGACCATGGTGTTGGAGATAATAATGACAGCCACCACAGTGTTGATTAGGATGCCAGTAAGAATAATAGGTAGCAGAGGCATCCTCAGAGTTTCCTATGTCTAAGAATTATGTATAAATTTCTGTGAGACAGTTATATTGTAGATAAAGGAACTGGGGCACTTGTTTGCCTAAGATCACACACATTTCCAAAATGAGAACCTGTGTTCAAACCTAAGTATACTTGACTAGAGAGTTTAAGTTCCTACCTGCTGTTACCTGCTGTGTCAAAGGCAGTCAGAGAGGCTGAGCTCTACTCCAAAGTGCTCTACTACCTCATGGAGAAGTGAGAAAAGGCAAGAAGGAAAATGAGGGGGAAATGTCCTCTCAAAAGGGCAAAGAGGTGAAAGATTACACACTCTGTGGTTGACTTCTACTACACATTGCAAATCATTTCCCCCCTAGACTCCAATAACTCATGGCTTATTCTTCTTGAAAGGTGTTTTTCAACCCATCCATTGTTTCTCTAATTGGGTGTCAACTAAAATATCAGTTAGTCACTTCCAATAATAGACAATATTGAAGACTACAAAACATCATTTCTTACTCTCTAGCTTCATAGGTGCAAATGAGTTGTACTGAAGACCTAATATGAAAGAGACTCTCGTTTACCCAGCTCGAGAAAAATGAGTAGATGGCTTTGCAGTCTCCCGCTGTTTGTCTGGCTGCACACTATATCTTCTTTGTGGAAAGTGCTCTATATATGTCATTGTGTCCTCTATTTCATCATATCTACTATGAAAACTTGCTTAATGAGATTCGCGCCAAAAAGGAAGGTTACCTAGAATTTGAAAATGATTAAGAAAGGAAGTTTGGTGCTCTTGTGGAGGTTTTTCTTAAAGTGCTATATATAGCTGTTGCTTTTATGTTCAAAGCTACAGAGAAATACAACTTCCTGCTTTCTCTGAAAAATGGTGTTAGAGCTTGCAAGCTGAGGCTAGTCACTAAATATACTTGCATTCAGACCAGCCTGTGTGGCCCCATGGAAGGCTGTGACTAGGTGAGGTGAAATTATTATTATTTTTTTAATTACGGGCCTTGGTTAGTCGTCACTTCAATTTTCTAGTCCCACAGCCTTCTATATAGTCTGTCTCTGAATTACTACTTTAATAAGGTGTGAATGATAGAATTAATTTCTGACTTTCATCATAAATTTCATTCAATGACATTCCAATGCTTAGTACTCATGTTGCTGTTGTTTTTGAATAAACAGGAAAAAACAGAAGGGAACTGGTCTTGAACATGGAATTAGAGTTTTTTGATCTTCCCCAAATTACTCTTGCTTTTTTATCTGCATGCAGATCTTAGGAATATGCAAGTGTTGATAGTGAGTCATGTATTAGTAAGGAGTCAGAGTTATTTGAACATCAACAAAATTTATTTTCTGCGTTATGCTCTGGGTGTCAAATAAATATTTATTTCTACAAACATGAAAGTCACTTTTTTCATGCATTTTCTCAAATTATGTTATTTTCATGGGTGGCAAGTAAGTTGTTAAAATAACTGAAATACTTTTAAATTTTTTTTTTTTTAACTCAGTTGTTGATAACAGCGAACTTCAGGTTATTGGATTAAGTGTGGTGTCAGAATTTACCACTGGAAAGTCCCTTTTTCTCTGATTGCATTTATTAAATTATCTGTTAGAAAACAATGCTCAAGTTGGGATGAACTGATGCCAGGTGATTCCTAATGAGATGTGCTGACATTACTTGGAGATGCTTATGTCCAAGATGTGTAAATGAAATATAATTGCTAAAAAATATGAGACAAAGTCAACTGAGGAGCTGTATACAAAAATTAGTGCTTAGTAGTCTTTAAAAGTGTCAGTGTTGGTCTGGGAATATGACTCAGTAAGTGAAGGAAATACTTCGTAAGCATACAGAACTGTGATCAGATCACTAGTACCGATATCTAAAGCTGGGAGCAGTGATGATCGTCTGTTACTCCAGCACTGGGAAGCAAAGATAAACAGATCCCAAGCTGAAACAATGGGTTCCAGCTTCACTGAAACACTAATTAAATAAAAAATTAGAGAGAAATAGAAGAAGACACTGACAGTCTACCTCTGACTTCTCCTCTATATATGCAAATATGGGCAATCACATGTGCCCACATATGCATAACACACACACACACACACACACACCACCACCACCACCACCACCACCACCACCACCACCACCACCACCAGTGATAGAAAAAATCAGGAGGGAGTAGGGACCATTCTCAAGTAAGATAGCATCACAATATATTCCTAGACCAAGAATAACTTATTATAACATATTAATAGCCAGACATGGTATCTAGTTTATGCCTCTAAATTCTAGCATTTGGGGGGCAGAAATAGGCAGATCTCTGAAGTCTAGGACAGCCAAGGGTACACAGAGAAACCTGTTGAAAGAAAGAGACAGAGAGAGAATGTATAGGGGAGCAAGAGGGGGAAGAAGATAGACAGAGGGAAGGAGGAAAGGAAGGAGGGAGGGAGAAAGGAAGGAAGGAGATATTATTGGGACAATTGCTGAAATCAGGAGAGAGAATGAGAGAAAATAGGAGAAAAATGAAAAAGTTAAAATGTCTAAAGCAAATTTTAAGACCTGTGGTCTAGATTCACGCATATAGAGTTTTAAAAAAATATATAAAATTCCCCCAAACATTTTGAGTATCAAGTTATTTTAAAACATAAAAGTTGGAACAATTGAGTAAGAAACAAATCTTCCAGGAACAAGGTACTAAAATGAAAAATCAACTTGCTGTTTTTAAGAGCTCAAGGGAATTTAAAGGATTTTTTATTCCATGACTTTCCTTGGCTGAGACTATGCTATGGCTTAATTGCTGTGCTAATCCTCTCATGTTCCACCCAGCTAGAGCTTCTTTGACACAGATGGTGACTGAGGTAGGGCAGGAATCCACACAACAGTCAACCAGCTTTCTGAGCTTCTTCACATAGTCTTGACACTTTCCTAACAAGATGTATCACCAAGTAATCAAGACTTATTCAATACTTCTTATGTTCCAACTGTCTTTATAGGTTACAAGGATGTGTATACTGTGTCTTGACTCAAGAAATTTATAGTTAAGTTTGGGAGGGACTCATGCCATGAGTAGGCATAGCTGCAAAAGGCAAGTAACCCATGGAGATAAACATAGATGCTATCAAGGAAGAAAGAATGGAAAGATTTAAAATTTTTTAGGGAGGAGATTGTTTTGCTGTGTGAATGTAACTGTAGTAGACAAGAGTGGCTTTCAGACCAAGGAAACCATGGTGGTCAAAACCACCACTGTCCATCTGCCTAAAGGAAGTCATTGGGTGTAAACATCTCAGACTATGCAGAGAATCAGAAGGTAATATGAGGGTGAGCTCTCAACAAAGAACTTTGTATTTTATCCTTTATGCTACAAAGCTCTCATTGTGAGCTAGTAACCAGATATCAGAAGGACTTCAAGGACTCCAGTTTGATAGGCTTCTGTCACCATTGTTTACTTAGTAGAGTTTCAGAGGGCCAAACTGCCTCTGTCTACACCACAAATTCTAGCCACAACAACTGTCCTATTAAATTTGCTTAGATTTCTATCAAAGAAGGACACATATTTTATCCAGAATTCTTTTGTCCTAAAGTTCTATTCTAGATTATTGCTCCCCAAAATTGTGGCTAGGACTAGACAGATAGCTCAAAAATTAAAAATACATTACTCTAGAAGAAGGCCCAACACCCACCTTAGGTACCTCACAGCAGCCTATAACTGTAATTCCAGAAGATCTGATGCCCTCTGCTGGATTCTCAGACAACTGCACCCATGGATACATACAAACCACCCCATATACATACATAAAATTTAAAATAAAATAAAATAAAATAAATCTTTAAAATATTCTACCTCTTCTCATCCTTTGTGTCAACTGAAATGAGAAAGGCAATCCTGTTTTCATGGAAACTCATGGGCAAAGAGGGACATTTGTTTGGTTTTTTTTTGTTGTTCTTTTTGTTTGTTAGTTTGTTTAATTTTATTTTTATTTTTTGATTCTACAAACAACCCCTTCTCCCTTGGAATTGATTAATAACATTAGAGTTCCCCCAAATTCTATACTATTACACCTAAAATATTACTATTTTTCTTTTCCACTTCTTCCTCCCTTCTTCCTGCTTTCCTTTGCTCCCTCTCTTCTTCCCCACTTTTCTCTCTTCCTTCTTCCCTCTCAGAAACCCTGCTTTGATGCATGCTAAACTAGGCAAACACTATCATTGGACTAAATTCCCATCTACAGAATTATTCATTAGCTGGTGCTTTCCTCATGTCATACACTTTTGAACCCCTGAAAAAGAAAAACTATTTGGAATCTTCAAATTAATACACACACACACACACACACACACACACACACACACACACACACAGAGAGAGAGAGAGAGAGAGAGAGAGAGAGAGAGAGAGAGAGAGAATTTCATTTTGAGAATTTTATACGTGAATACAGTGTATTTTAAGCATATTCACTCCACTACTCTAACTCATCCTAGATCCATCCTTCACTTTTCACCCTTTACAAACTCATGTTCTTTCTTTCTGTTTTGTTAAAGCCAGCGATTGAGTGGAAACTTAGAAGCTGCAGTCTTCCACTGAATGTGGCTTCCCCTTTATTTGTAAGAAAAAGAACAATTTAAGTGGTTATCTTTCCAAAATATTGTTCCTGTCTAAAGGAAATGCAGGGACAAGAGTGAAGGAAAGGCTATTGTCATTACCGAAGATATCTTCTTCTGACAGCATCTATATAAATCCTTCTGCAAGAACACTTGAGTTCCTAACAGAAGCCCCTATTTCCTTTATTCTATAAAATGGAGGCATGGGCAACTTGATCTTCCAGATAGATATAGCTGAATTTACATTGATCTCAAGCTCTATGTTTCTCTGTATCATCTTTGTCCTTGTTTGGATTTTTACAACAAAATGCAAGTGGACTCCCTGCTTTTTATTTTATTCTCTGTAACACATTTTTGTTTGAAGAAGTAGAGGCAACAGTTTTACAAATATAAAGCTGACTTTGTCACACTAACATTCAGAATCCTCAGTGGCTTCTCACAACACTTGGAAGAAAACACTTGTGCTGATTTTTATCCTGTATGTAGACTGTAAATAACATCAAAGCCATCAATCATGGTGTATAAGGATCTGTGCTCTAATTCACCTTAGTGATTTACCTGTACCTTGGCCATGAGGAAGTTTCATTTTTTTATTTAACATTTTCTTTTCCTTCCAACTCATAGTCTTGGGCTTGGATGAGTTTTCTTATGGATTTCTCATGACTGACTCCTAATTTCATTTATGTTACAGCTTAATGAGTCACCATTGCTTTTCCTCTCTGTCACTTGTAATTACACATAATCAGCAGATTCATTTTGTCTTTATTTTTTAACAATGCAACAAGGAACCTAGAATGTAGGCTTTTTGAAAGCAATAACATCACCTTTGTTTAGTGTTGTTTTGGCCAATACTTATAACTGTGTTCAGCATTCATTGCTGTTTAATAAATATTTGTTGAATATTTGAGTGAAAGGCAGCAATCTTGCCTTATTCAGAAGCTGAGCGTAAAATGCTATCCTATAAATAATTGTAAAGCATTCTGAATTTAAATAAATTTAAAATATATATGAGTTTTGTAAAGACAATGTTTACAGGCTAAGTCTACATGAAAGACACTTCATAGTAAACATATTAATTTTAAATACTGTATCAAAACAAACATCCAAGCTTGGGGATACATTTTCTAAAGATTATCTATCATCACTCTATTAAGTTTGGAAATCTTTCTGAGATTCTCCATCCAAATAACCATGATATTTGATCATCTTAAATCTACTGTACTTAGTACGTAGTATTTGCCATGTCAACCCATTTCATTCCTGGTCAGAAGAGCAAGCTATTCTATCTCCCAGAGAGCCATCACTGTTGTTATGGATAAGAAACATTCTGGACTCTATATGAAAGGCTCTGTATATTATGGTACAAAGGCCAAATCCATCTTACTTTTGGAAAGAAATGAAGAATACTTTATGTTCATAAAATTATAATTGTCTTTAAAAAGTTTTCTTGATAATACTAGTTGGTTTTCCCCCAGGGCTCAGGTTCTGCTATTGATAATTGATGGCAGCTAGGAAAGAAAAATTAGTTTTCTTCAATGAAATGTTACTGAGAATATAAACCACATTCTAGGGCAAGCTTCATGTTCAGGAGCAACCAGCTAACACAAACTGGACTTCATAACTTGGTTGTTTATTAAGAAATAACACGATGTTAATTGTAGAAGAAGGTAGTACAGAATCTATGAGGAGTTGGGCGAAGGGGGAATGAATGTGATTAAAATACACCAAATATCAGAGACAAAAAAAACCTCATTATTTTAAAAGTTGGTCCTGTAAAAGGAACTATAAAAAGAACTTATGCCTATTAGTAATTATTCATAATCATTCATAAAGTGTATTTGTTTGTGTCTGCATGTTTATATATAAGTAACTTTTCTCATTACAATGATAAAATACACCCCCCAAAAAATATCACTGAAAGAAGGAAAGATGTATGATTTAGTTTAAGGAGATCCCGTCCATGATGAGTGGGCATGATAGTAAGAGCAGCTCACAATTGTGTCTACAGAAGCTTGTTCACATCATTCTGGATCAGGAAGCAAGAGATGGGTTCAGAAGTGGAACCAAACTGTTAACCCCATGACTTCCTTGATTTATCCTCCAGGCTCTACCTTCTAAAGGTCCCATATCTCCTCCAAACAGTGCCTATAGCTGGAGTTGAAGTGTTTAAACACATGACTTTCTGGAAACATTTTACATGCCAACTATAATAATTGTTCACGTTTGCATATATCAGTCCAATTAAACGTAAATCTCATGCATGGGTTATCATGTCCATTGATGATCACATATAGACAAAATAATAGGATACAAAAAGAATAAATTTTTATAACCTTCTATTTTTAGGTAGATAATGCCATGCTCACATGTTGAGTGTGGTGCCTAAAGGTATGTATTCATTTTCAATTTCCTAAGTACATTTGCACACGTGTGCCCAGGTTTCCATTTGATTACAACCTCATAAAGTGACTCTTATTTTTATTTGATTATTGTGATCTTGGGATTGTTGTGTTTAGAGAAGTAAAAATATTATTTTCCAATCATTGTTTTATTTATAGGATTAAAATATAATTACATCATTTCCCCCTTCCCATTCCTCCCTCCTCTTATAAACTTTCAATTTATAGCCTCTTTCCCATGCATATACACGTATGTATATAGATATACACATATATTCCCAAATACAACCTGTTCCTTCTGTGTAATGTTACTCACATGTACCTCTGGATCACTTTCAATAGGTTATTTGAAATGGGTGTGCTCTCATTGTTAAGATGGCAACTTTGAAGAAATTCAGAGAATTCTTCCAGGAATAGAGACACTTTTCTATTTCAAGCAACTCACAGTGAAAGCCAGTCTAGTTCTGTTACTGGTTCAAGAGGAGACTTATTCTGTAAGAAATACATATCTGCCATCCTCATGTATGGGGATGAGGGTCAATGGTTTTCACATTCTGCCAAAGAACTATGAGTTCCAGTGAGAAAGGGAGGAAGCCTGGTGGAAAGGCTGCCACACAGGAAGCAGGGTGTATCCCTCACTTTTATATGGCTTCTAACCAGCCCTGGAACCTAGTCAAGATACTTAACTTCTTGATCTCAAATTTCCTAACTTTGAAAATTAAAGGGCCAGTTAGATTTGTGTCTTTGTACTTTGCAAAGCACTGAATTCCTAGATAAAATAAAAATCTCAATTCAAACATAAAGGCTAAACCTTAAGGGAGTAGTTGTGGTTGAAGTGAGGTACTCTGCACTGTCATTTGATCCCTGACAGTAGTTCTAAAGCACTTCCTGAGAGTTGAGAACTCTTCAGAAAAGCCTGGAGTTTACAAGTCTTTTTTTCTTTCCTCTACAGTTCCTTTTTACCTACTCCAGAGAACTCGTGATTCTGCACATTTTTGTTTGCACATTCAGTAATACACTGGATTATAATAAAGTTAATAATAGTAATAATAACAAGAGTAACAACAACAGCCACAATAATAATAATAATAATAATAATAATAATAATAATAATAATAGAATGTGCTCTTTTAAATAACCATGTATTCCTATTGCAATAATATTTAACTATTTACATATTAGACAATTCTTGAGGAAGGAGATGGAGTCTTATTAGCCTTCTCAGCCCTAGGCACTGATGATGGGAAATACCACAACACAATAATTACGTTAAAGAATCAATGTGTTTGGGTTATATGGCTCACTCTTGATGTTCACACCTCTCCTCCTACTAAACTCAAGTTCTGTAAAGGAAAAGCCAGTGACTTCATTTTATTGTCCCCCAGTGCTTTCATTCACGCCTAGTAACAGAAAATACCCTATATATCTCAATAGACTGATATAAAATTAAATCTTCTCTACCTTCTATATCAACAAAACAGGTGCAAAACAGGCGATGGGCTATCAAGAACATGGAGGAGTAAAGTTGATCCAATTGGATAGCCAGGGATTAAAATTATCTAGCAGTATCCCAAACTGATATATTCCTAGCCCAGAAGTTCTATGCCTACATTAACTTCTCCTGTCCTCCAAGGTCGACATTTATAAAATATTAGGCTACGTAATTTCTAAAGGTTTTCCCTAGTGTTTCTATGAGTCTATTATTAAAATACTAAAAATAACTATATTAAAGTTTTTCTTAAAATATTTAATAATTATTGTAAATTGCTACTTTCTAAATGATGTCTCTATAGGAAACTCTCAGAATTCTCCCAGCACAGCTTCTCAGAGGCTACAGAGTGACATAAGGTAACTTTGTCTGCATAAACCAAATAATGTCCCTGTTCAGGTGTATTCACTTTGATTTTCTGTTATAGTATAGAAGGCTGAGAAACAAACAAAACAACAACAACAAAGACCAAGAATAATAATGATGAATGGGGTGGGAAGAGAAGGAGAAAAGAGACAGACAGACAACAGAAAGACAGACAAAGAGGCATGGAAATCTGAAAAGAAATGTGAGGTGTAAGTATTGGCAGAGTCATCAATGTGGAAGCACTGGAGCACTGTAGAAACTTGTACAATTTTTATCAAAGAGAGTAGTCTAAACAGATGATCCCAATCAAGGCTCTTTGAAGAGAAGCAAACAGAGCCCAGTGCTTCCAATGAAGCCACAGCATAAGCCTCACATCATACCTTAAATGTACAAAGAAATGAAATGAAAGGTTTCTGTACATTTTACAGTTTGCTTAGGATCTTCTACATAGGAAGAAACACCTCTCTGGCTTGTGACACAGCTGTTCTTGACATTTGAGATCGCTACAGAATTTCTTTGAAAGGAATAGTTTTGGAGTAAACTATCAGCATTTCACATTTACCTCCACTCCCTTTTCTTCTTTCAAGGGGACATCTTTAAATATCATACATCTTCTTTTGATTCTGATGAGAATATGTATAGATATTTTGTCTGCTCTCCACTCCCTGCTGCTTTGTTAGAAACGGAAACTCCTTCCCAATTACCCCCTAGTTGCTTGGATTGCATCCAATATAAAATACTGATAAACATCCTTATTTTGCTTATCATGCTGATGAAGTTCAGCTATTCAATCTCAATCAACTCATTGCCCATATTCATTTTTTTTCCATGAAGTGGAGATTGTTTTGATTTATGTCTTATACAGCATTTGACAAACATTAACCACTAAGCCAATCGCAATTGTTACTGTCCTTAGTAATATTAAGCATCAAGCAAAACAACCACAAATTTAGAGGCATATGATGTATGACTGCTCATTAGCCCTATTAGTTTTGGTTGGAGGTCTTCATGTTCTGTTATCAAGGGTGATACTGTACACACTAGGTTGTTGTATGGTTTTGGGGAGTCACTAAAATTTGGGCACATATGAAGATCACCAACCTAGTAAAATTCTCAAACTTTCCCAGCCTCAGGATTGAAAACCAGTAACCCAGTGTCTATTGATAAGCAATCAACCTAATACAATGTTTTTGAGAAAAGGTACAAGGCACTTTCATCTTTACTCTTTCTGGATTTAACTGATTTCCTTGTGGTCTCATACTAATTTCTTAGCACAACTTGGTGAGAAAGATCATTTCAATACTGACTGTTACAATAGACCTTCTAGAGGCTTCTAACTGTTGGACCATTCTACTTTCTAAATTAATCATTTCTAATGAGATGTGTCTGCATTGGTGGTTTCATTGACCAGCAAGAGGATAGTCCCTTACCAGGAGTTCTGTACACCATTTACTCACTTAGTCATTCTATTCACAAGGATATCACATATTTAGTATTGCAATACCTTGGCCTTTACTCTGATTAGAACTTCAGTCAAAAAGTTCTTCCATTTCCTGTGGGTATTTCTTGAACTTAAGAAATAATTTATCATACTAACTTCAATCTTTAAACTTTCTTTAGAAAATTCAGAACATTTGCAGTTACTAGTGCTCTTATTGTCCAATGCGATACAATGGTGGGATTTTTTTTTTTTTTTTAGAGGGGTGTAGTAATTTGGGTCAAATGGTGGTGGAGAAAAGTTCCTTCTATGATGTCTGGAACATGCTAGTCCACTCTAGCTACTTCTTGTTTTTCTTCTTTTGTTAAGAGATTTTTGCATATGTGTTTCAGTTTGCTTACCTCCCATTCTATTCTGATTTTTCTCTGCATGTAAATTCTTAGCAGTCAACAGAACTTCAGTGATACCCAATCCATCAATTCCAAGCAATCTGCGATCTTCACAACATCTGCCAAGCTTTGAACAATCTTTTTTTGATACTTTATTTACATTTCAAATGTTTTCCCCTTTCCAGGTCTCCTCTTTGGAAACCCTCTATTCCATCCCTCCTCCCCCTGCCTCTATGGGGTATTCCCCCATACACTCAACCACTCCCATCTTCCCTCTATGGCATTCCCCAATACTGGGGCATCTAACACCCTCAGGCCCAAGGACATTTTCTGCCCCTGATGGCTAACAAGACCCTCCTCTGCCACATATGTGGCCAGCACCATGGATCCCTCCATGATATTCTTTGGTTGGTGGTCCAGTCTCCAGTAGCACTGGGGGGTTCAGGCCAGTTGACACTGTTGTTCCCTCCATGGGGCTGCAAACTCTTTCAGCTCCTTCAGTACTTTCTCCACTTCTTCTATCTGGGACCCCATGCTCAGTTTAACAGTTGCTGTGAATTAAATCTTGGGTATTCCAAACTTTTGGGCTAATATCAACTTATTAGTGAGTAGATACCGTGTTCATTCTTTTGTGACTGAGTTACCTCACTCAGGATGATATTTTCAAGTTCCATCCATTTGCCTGCAAATTTCATGAAGTTATTGTTTTTAATAGCTGAGTAGTATTCCATTGTGTAAATGTACCATATTTTCTGTATCCGTTCCTCTGTTGAGGGACATCTGGGCTGTTTCCAGCTTCTGGCTATTATAAATATGGCTGCTATGAATGGACCCTCAGAAAATTGGACATAATACTACCTGAGGACCCAGCTATACACTCCTGGGCATATACCCAGAAGATGCTCCAACAGGTAATAAGGACACATGCTCCACTCTGTTCTTAGCAGCTTTGAACACTCTTGATGTCTGACTCCTTGAGACAACTCTTTGAATTGCCTAACCCCATAATTTCCTTTTCTAAGTGTGACTCGGACACAGCCTGTCCCAATCTACTCAGGTTTCCTCAGGGATCTTGTGCCCTCTTGGTTGAAGGCTTCCACTTTGATCATATTTTATGTGTTAGAGGATTCATTAACACCTCAGAGACTATGAATTTCAGACTCATATTTCCAAATTAAATTTGTTCTATAAGATCTAGATCTCTACCTGGATATCCAGTCACTGGTGCAACATAGATGTCTGGGTGTTTCATAGATAACTCCAAGCCAACATACTAAACACTCCCTCCCAGTTATCAGCTCCTCATCTCTCCAGTGATTATCTCACCAGATAGCATTTCCAACTACACATCAATCATATTGGGCATCTCCTTCATCCTCAAGTGTATATGCAATTACTAGTAAAATATCAGCACAACATTCTCTATTTTCTAAATCTGGTTACATAATTAGAGCTTTACAGTCATAATTTTCTTTCAAGATACCATGGAATCTCCAAAATATTCTAACAAGTTTCACCCATCTACCCTCCTTCTCCTCCTTCCTGTTCTCTTAGCAAATGTGATCTATTAGCTACAGTTCAGACTGTGACTCTCCTATACACTATGCTGTCTTATTCTCAAGATATATACCAGTTAAGCTATGGATTTGGGTTAGTTTGACGATTCTATTTCTTTCTAATATGCCAATTCTATCTCATGCCCTTTTCTTCTTCCTTGAATCCTCTCGTTCATCTGGTTCTTTGTTCTCCTCTATACTGCTGGGTAATGAGTCTCACCAGACATCTTCCTGACTACCTCTTACTAGCTTATCCATCATGTGTTGTCCTAAGTTATGTTTCTTCAGTAGGACTTCTAACAAGCCCGATGGAGTACTTCATTTGTACACTCTACAGTGTATATTTAGAATAGTTATAAGTATCTAGCACTTGTATAATGTCTTATTATTTTCTATCCCTGTTAACACAATATAAAGATTTTTATTGGATAAATAAGTTGTACATAAAGCTGATGTCTAAATACTTTAAATTTATAATAATAAAAAAATTTTTCTCTAGATAATTTGCAACTCTATATGTCTGATTGCAAGATAATTCATACCAAATAACTTTATTATTAGTGATTAAAATTATCACACACATGTCCAGAGAATGTCAGACAAATGAATGCATAGGTGAAGATGTATATAGAGAAACATGATCAGGACACTCTGGACTCCTCTACCATGGAACTGTGGTTAAGAAATAAAAAGTAGACATCCTTAGCATCAAAACTAGAATAAAGGAAGAGATATTTTAAGAGTTAATGTCAATGTTTCCCTACTTGAAGAGAACATATTGACTGGTAATGTGCCTCTAAATGGGGCATAGTGGACACCTTAAGCCCTCTTGCTCTGGTCAACAAGTTCACAGATAGGTTTCTGATATCATGTCACAGAATAACAATGGGTAGTCAGCAGTGTTGTCTGTGTCGCAGACCAAATATGACTTTATTTCCTCTTTAATTAACTCACCTACCATAATTTCCTTCCCAGGGACAGTGGTAAAGACCAATGCATGAGCGCTATGATAGACAAACCTTAACATGTGGTGATCTCCCTCATACCTCAACAAAGGGAGGGCCAAGTGCATTTCTAGAAAACAGCATTTTTTTTAAATTGTATTTCTGCCATGTATTACAGCCACATGCAACTTGAAGAAGACAAGTAACAAACAAGTACTTCCTACTTCCTTCTTGGTAGTGCTATTTTCCCTTCTTTGAACCAATTTTCTCTTACTCTTCCTCCTTACTTCCTTCTCTCTGTAAAATTCTTTGCCTTTATACATGGCTGCTTACAGTAACATTCTTACCACACTCTCACCCTGAATCAGTGAGGCTGTATTTTAATTTCACAGTGGAAAAAGAAAATAGAGTCAAAAGAGGATACTATTACCACACAAGGTTTTAGAATAAGGTGAGTTTTTTCTATTTTTCCAAACCTTTAAATACCTTTCAACATGTAAGAAGGTGAACATATTACTTAAGGACTCAGTATCTCCTCTGTGCACTGAGGATGAATGATTATAGGTTTGCTCACTATGACGTGGTTTCCACACACCGACAGAAGTACCTTGCATAGTCGGTGGCATATAATAAGTCCATCAGGAAAGTTCTCATCCTTAGTATCTCAGAGTGTTGCTCACTTGGAAATAGTTGTTGCAAGTGATGTTGGAGAGGATGTGATCATGAGTTTAGACCCTGATACAAAATAATTAGTGTCCATATAAAAAGAAAAAAATTCAGGTTTGGAGATGAACACATTGGAAAGCGCAAAGCAAGATGAAGTCAGAGATCAGAAGATGGCATCCATAGGCAAAGGAATTTTAAATATATACATGTATTTGTGTATGTGTATGTGCATGTGCATATATCTCAACAAAACCAGAGGAATATCAGGAAGAAGTGTGGAGCCAAAGTTTCTGCACAGTCCTCAGAACATCTAACAATGCTGACACCTACATCTTAGACATTGAACACATCTAACTGTGAGACAAAGCCTGTCTATTTTTAAGCCATCTGCTGAATAGCAGCCCTAGGAGGCTAATTCAGGCCAAATGTATTGTATGGCAAAAGAATTGCTTATGAGATAGATGTGGTGAAGTTATTTCCTTGGCTTCAAAGGGGTTTCATTTCATAAAGAAAACACAGTATACTTCCCCAGTGACTTAGCACATACTTATCACAGGATGAATGCATATGGATTTTCATTGCTTCTCAGGCCTGATAATTTCCGTAATATGTCGTCTCAATCTCTTTTCATGCACTGCATTGTAATACGTACTGTTTCTTCAAGGTAAAGATAGTTGCTAGTCACTTCATCTCTGTAAAATACATTGGGAGCAGGGAATGGTCTGAGTTGTGAAGGTAGGGAACAGGGCAGAATGAAAGAATGGAAACAGAAGACAGTCTCTTCTGTGGCGTTTAAAGGATGATTCTTACATTCTTCCCAAGAAGCCACCGCATGTGTATGTATAAAATGATGGCCTATTCTTCCACTGCTCAGCTCTCGATGATGGAAGTTATTACAAACTTTGATCTAATTTTATTTTATTTTTTGGAAACTTTTGAAACTTCATTTGCAAGTTGTCTCACTAGAGTTCTGCAAAGTAGCACATTCAAGTGCTTTGGATAATTAAGAATTGACAACAAATGACTCCAGAGACTTCCTTTCTTTCCCTAGTGCCAGAGCTTCATTTCCTTCAGAATCAGTTCACACTAAAAAGAAAGAGCCCTTTCCCTGACATTCATTCACTTGTAGGGAACACCAAAAAGGTGCCATTTCCACTGTAGACAAAGAAATTTTAATCTTCCAAGTGAGAGATGGAAAATGTGGGACTAGTGTCTTGCCACATCTGATAATCACCACCCCAAGTAAACTTTCCTCAGCAATGACTCTGATTCATTCTCTTGTTTTGATGTCAAGGCTGGTATTTTGAAGTGAGATGAGGGTCCTGACTGTATTGTATAACAACTGGAGACATACTCTGCCCAAATAAGGTCTATTCAACAAGAGTAGGAGCCAGCTGGCACATGGCTTTGGGTGCCAATAGATGTAATCATGCCAGGCAAAGGAGCTTTAATGGGCAGCTGTTGCCTTGTCCAGCTGTCCAACAGATGGAGAGATGAGCACTGGAGATCTCTAGCTGGCACCAAATAGTCCTGCCTCCTTCTTGTGCTATTTGAAAATCAATGCAATGAAATTGACAAGTGATGATATGCTTAATATAGGAGCAGCTCTACATATCCAGTAAGAGTTCTTTTTAGTTAAGACTAGTGTTAAGCCTTATCTCTAAGGGTCTAGCTTTAACTTATATAGCAGGCAAATGAGAGACTTCACACACACACACACACACACACATAGAGTGATATCTACTTGACCATGGATATTTACTTTGTTCATTTCTCTATCCCAATACTCATATTTCTATATGTGCATGGATAGCCCAATAAGTAGTAATAGCAGAAAATATATTTAAAGACTGGCTTTGCAACAATTCAAGTTGACACTATAAACTTCCTCATTAGAACAATGGAGTAGGGCCTGAGGAGATGGCACAGTTGGTAAAGTGCCTGCCTCCTAACTATGAGGACCTAAGTTCAGTTCCTTAGTACCCATGTACAGGAGATGCATGGTGGCACAAATTTAGGCATATTCCTAGAACTCACTATTCAACCAGTCTAGCTAATCCAGGTTCAATGAGAGATCCTGCTTCAAAAGATAAATGTGGAATTAGGGGTATAGTCTTCAGTAAATTAACACACAAACTGCTATTACTCAGTGTTGAAAAAACAAGACATGAAGCACAACATGGAAAAGAGGGGTAAAGACTGGGGAAAGAGTAGAGGGTGATTTGGATCAAAATATATTGTATGCATATTCAAAATTCTCAAAGAATATTATATGGAAAACATTTAAGATCAAGAGTAACTGGGGAAGATACCCAGTGTCAACTTCTGGCATGTGTACCCTCATGCACACTTACTTTGCACACACCACAAATATACACAATTTTCCTTTTAAAAAAAAAAATACTAGAGTCAGTATTGACTCATAGATCATGGAACAATGAGAAACTCAGAGCAGTTACATATTCTGACTCTGGTACTTATCACCATGCATAAATCAATCCCCTCTTTAGGCTGAAAGCTCCCTGGAGCTAACCACAATTCTTACTGCTCTGTATTGCCAGATTTAACTCTCACATCAATCCTATAGATGTGGTAACATTGATGGATGCTATACTGTGAAATTTAACTGGAAGTTTCAATATTTTAACAAAAATAAATGGAATATAGAAAAATCCCAAGACATTGGGGGTTCTCTTTTGGGACATGACAATTTAGAAGATAATTAAAATTCACCCTTTTTATTGGATAAAGGTCCTTGTTACCGAAGTTTATGCTCTCTATATTGCTGGGGGAAACAAACAAATAGTTAAATGAACACTATCAGAGAAATCTTTTGCAGTCAGAGTATCAGTCTGTATAAAGACTGAATTCTGTGAAATCCAAACAGCGACTAAGATCTTCATTAGTTAATCATTGACTACTGAGATAAAGCAGTGTGAGACATGTAGTTTTCTTTGTCAGAGGACAACAGACCAAGTTTAGCACATAGTTTGCAAAGATGGTATCAATAATTTCTCATATCTTTGCAATGTGACCATTTCATTTATGTGCATATATAATTGTACATGTACATATGGTGCAAGAGTGTATTGTGTATATGAATGCAGGATACATGTGCCACAGTGTGTGTGTGGAAATCAGAGAGCAAGATCAGATATAGACCCTCATCTTTTCATATTGCTTGAGACAGAGCTTCTGTTACTTTTCTGTTGTAAACCCCAGGCTAGCTGGCACATAAGCTTAAAGTTCTCTTTTTTCTGTCTCCAGCCATCTGGAAGGACTACCAGGATAATAGCTGCTCACGTTCTGTGGGTTCTGGATATCTTAATTCCACACCCTTGTGTTGCAAGCACTTTTACCCACCGAGCCATCTCCTCATCCTACATGGGACTATTTTCTATATCAAATTATGACTGTCTCCCTTACCATGTAATTAAAGCAGGTCCTAAGATTTCTGTGAACAGCTGAATGTGTCAGCAGTGACATCTTACAACTTGCAAACCTCAGGGGGAGATTTTAGGCTATTTTTTGTTTTCTCTGGTAATGATTCTACTCTGCCATGAAGAAGGACAGCTTTATGGAAAAACAGAAATAACATGGAGTGGAGATAGAACATCTGAGCTGAAGACCTAAGAGATATTCATCAACAGCACCATTGTTTATCTCAAGCATGAACAAGAGCGGCAAGCTTGGTCTACTCAGCCCCTACAGAGCTACTGGGCTCCACAAAAAGTGACTTCCAGCAAGGCAGGCAGAAGCCCCTCCCATCTGAGAATACCCTAATTTCTTAGTATGAAGAATCATGAGCACTTTACTGATTGCTAAAGCCAATGTTTTGAAGTGTTTTATACTCAGGAGCAGATGACTGATGTATGAAGTGATATATGTTGGTTCTTTACAGTAAGATCTGTTACATAAGTCAGCAAATATTTATTGAAACACAATGAGGAAGCACTAATCACTTGCAGTTAAAATAAGCTTTCATTGTGCCTTAATATTTTGATTCCTGCAGTGGACTCAATCACTTTATACTTGAGAAGGTTGATATATGATGAAATAATAAGAAACACAAATACATTTGTTTAGTTTTTCTATCATGGTCTCTTTAACAACCAGGCAAACTGTGAAAATCTGATTTGATTTTACTTACTCAAACTTTAATATTGTAACTACATAGAAAATTGAACCAGTGTGGTGCCCCATGCTTAGAATGCCGAGAAGAATTCACTTATATAGGAAGAATCTGTGACCATGGCCACTTTCTCATGCTACTTCTTGGAAATCTACTGTGTGTCACCACACAGTGTACACACACTAGCCCTAGGTATACTGCAGTCATAATCTTTACTACCAGTAAACTTAGGTCCAGTGTGAGATATGAGACTTCATATGTTAGCAAATGTGACACAATAGGAAACGTGTTTAAATGGAGAGGAATGACGGATTATAAATGAAGCAGCTAGGTCGTTTAAGCTAGGTCTTACTATAAAACACAAAATTCACAGCCTGGATTATTTATCTTCATATCCTTCATTTCTGTGCCATATATGTGAGCATCCTGAAGATGAAAACAAGACAAAGAAGAAGAGAAGATCCTGTAAGCTTGACTCCTGACTCTATTTAGTCTGTTTGGGAATGCATGCTGATAAATACTGAATGCTTAGAAGTCTGAACATCAGAGAGGAAGCACAGGAAAAACTATGGGTTCTATTTCTCTAAACCCTTAGTGAAGAGGTGTGAGGATGGAGAAATAAAGCTGGAACATCATTATGGAATGTGCCCTCCATCTATGGAGATCTATCTCCTTTAAGACTTGCAGTAGTTATTTTAATTGATACATGAATGATAAATATTATACACATTCCTATTATTAGGTAATGAAACACCTTGGAACACAACAGCTTAAAACAATAATCATTTCCTGAGCTAATGGTTCTATGGAAAAGTGAGATGATTTCTCCCTCCTGAAGTGACTTGAAGTGGTCCTGAAATGACTCCTGAAGTGGTCCCTACTGGAATTTTTTAGGAACCTTCACTAACTTGTATGTCACCTGGTGGTTTGATGGTCTGGGATGACTGCATTGATATACTTGGGCTTCATTCCTACCTTTAATAACTTTGGGAGGCGAGGTTGTTGCTCCTGGTTTTGGTCTTAGATATGGAGATTTCTACATGTGTAAAGAAGGGAACTGCATATGGTCCTGAAAAGGAGCCAAGCAACTAAAGGAATGTTCCAAAGTATTACACCTAGGTAGTCTTCTCTGTATTATTTCCTGTTTCCTGCTGGAGATGGGCATATGTCGCATTTTGATTCTCAGAGGTCTATACGATGTGAGTTCTTAAACCTCACATGTGTCTAAAATGCACTATTGGTATACTTGCTGATACTTATGCCTCCTTCCTTTGATATTTTCTCATTCCATGTCTAAATATGTTTAATCTCATTATTTCTTCCAAAAAATCTGTTATCTTTATAAGACATGGAGAAAATACTATTTGGTATCTATATTCTCCTGACTTGCTATGCTATGCTTATTTGATTTTCCAACCTTGAAACTGTAATCATGGAATATACTAATCATACAGTTTCTTGTATATAGTTTAAGAACAGTACTTTGAATGTAAACCATGCATTTTAAATTTATTTTTAACTTTTTGAAAGTTTCTTATTTGTTTAAAATAAGTTTTCTTCATTTTAATCCATCATCCTCTCTTGTACCCTCTCCTCCTGCTGCTTAAATCCTTCTCTTTCCCAATAAGTCCCCCCTCTTACTTCCCATCCTGGTGTGTGTGTGTGTGTGTGTGTGTGTGTGTGTGTGTGTGAGAGAGAGAGAGAGAGAGAGAGAGAGAGAGAGAGAGAGAGAGAGAG
>JADRCH010000060.1:1438351-1477998 GCA_019843965.1 Rhynchomys soricoides
GAGAGAGAGAGAGAGAGAGAGAGAGAGAGAGAGAGAGAGAGAGAGAGATCCACTGAGTTTAACTACAATTGCCTGAATGTTCGTAGATGGGAGGTTATTTACAGAAACATGGGTAACTATCAGTGGCTAAAGCATTGAAAAAGTCATATACCCCTCCACAGATGACATTAACTATTGATAATCCTCAAGGACCCTTCCCCTTTTCATGATGAAATATCGAGAGGCCCATTCTTATGTGGAGCATGTATAATCATAGCAGCACGGAGTTAACAAATACAATGGCCATGTCTCAGTCAGCTGATTTTCAGAAACAAAGCTCCCCATCTCCTAGCTCTCATTCTCTCCCTAGTCTTCTCTGAAGAATGTTATCTGAGCCTTGGAAAGGGTGATTCAGATAGCCACTTTACAGCCTACCACTCCAGGGGTTTTAGTTCTTGTCACTTAGGCTATAAACATTCACAATTGCAAAGAAGGTGTTTCCTTATCGTTTATACTCTCTCTGATTAACTTGTGATAAGTTTCAGAGCATACTAGGCAATGGAAATACACAATGGCTGCTGACCTGGATAGAACTGAAAGCTCAAAATATTTAAGCGGGTACCCTATTCATATTACTTTCCTTACTAGTTCTTTAAGATATCATTTGTTATATTCCTATCATATCCATGCCATCCTCACTTTTCATATCCACTCACAAATCTGTGACTTTTTAATTTTTTTAAGCTATCAAGTTCAATTGATGATGCCCACCTACTCTTGGATATGTGGACTTCAACTGGGATACAGTCAACTCACCAGAGGCTACCCTTACAGCAAACAGACTGTTCCTGCCTAGTCGCTACAAGTTGCCAATCGATCCTAACCTAGAGATTGGACTTCACATCTACTTTCCATATCCATGCTAAGATTTGTTTAGCTTGTGTGTGCATACAGTGTGCTGTAAATCGACCTGTGTGATCACGCTGCTTTGTCATTGTTTCCTTGTACGTAATTACCTTCTCAGGCTTTGATAGTTTTCTGCCCCCTCCTCCATAATGTTCCCTGAGCATTGGGAATATGAGGGTGTGATACAGATGTCTCCATGAGAACCAAGCACTCTGCACTCTCTGCCCTTTGAGCAACTGCGGGTCTGTGTTACATTATTATGTCTTTCTTCAGTAAGGTCGTTCACTGTAAATTTTCAATAACAGTAAAAAAGTATGATTGAAGATAATATTTTCCATCCCTCTCTTAGAAAACCATTTTAAAGGTATTTGTGAAAGGAGGTAGGAGGGGGAGTGAAATTTTTTGACAGGAGCTTCAAAGATGCTGTTCCATTTCCCTGAAGCCTCAAGACTGACTAATTCCTGCTCCTAATCTTGGGCCATCACACCCACCCCATGTCTATCTCCCTTAAAGCCTCTTCATAAGCAGTGCTTGGTCTCATTTCCTTCCCTCATTTGAAATCTCTGAAAAGCCTTCATGTTACTTGGAAAAGTTGGTAGGTAGGAGAATGCAATGACTCCCCCTATCCCACTCTTGGGTGTAAGATGAGGTTGCTGGAGAAATAAGGAAGGAGCCATATTTGTGTTTGTGAGTGTGTCCTCAAGCAGCAAAATTTCCTAAAGTGCTACAACCTGGAAGGAATTGTATTTAATAATGCCCATTCATAGGATCAACTGTGCTTATGTAGTTATATGTATACTTACTAACTTTGATACATAATATTCTATTTATGCCTTCACCAAATAGTGCTGTTCATATAATTCTGCCCCTGCAGTAGGATGTTTGGCTATGACTTTACTCCTTTTTTTTTTTTTTTCCTGTTTTAGGCAGTATTGCAACCAAAGAACAAAGTTATATTTTGTTTGACTTTCTCTAAAACATTAACTTCAAAATAACTTGTCACAGTTTTGGCTGAAGTCATCGTGGTGGTGCCCACTTGTGATTCAGCCACAAGGGAGACTGAGGCAGGTAGATCACATCAACCTAGGGGTATGAGATCAGCTTGAGAAACAGAAAGGCTAGCTCCACCCCTACCACATGAAAAACATTACCGGGTTCTTGGTTATCTTAAACTGAACAAGGATTCCCACATTTTCTCTGCCCTTTTTCATTAACTAACATTTTTTTTTTTTTGGTCTACTGACACATAGGTGACCATCCTAAACTACAAAAGTGATCATATCCCTAAAAAGCCTAAAGCCTGTTATTGACCTCTTGAAGTCAGTAGGGCACAGTATACACTCTTTAGCCTGATCTTAAAGCCCCTTCAGATTTCGGCAAACCTACATCAGCTTCTTGCACATCATATCTTGCAGTGATCCTGGATCATTTTCATTTTGTGGTGGCACAATGGAGTACATGCCCCTCTCTTTTGCACAATAGTTTTTCATGCCTCTAAGCCTGTTCCTTTGCCTCTTAGTCTCATGTTATCAAAATCTGCTATATAGACATTTCCTTTGATTATAGTAATAATAGATAATGCATACTGAATGAATATGTGTCATTTGCTTGAAAGTATTCATGGTCAGTTTGTCCTTGTGCCAAATACTTAGCCTCTTATTCTTTCCAAAACTATATTTTTCAGGCAGATTTAGCACCCTTTCCTGTGCTTCTCCATTATTTTGTCTTAGCCTATTTGTTTACTGGGGTAGAAAAACAATGATAATGTTCCAGATATTGCTCATTTATTGACTAACTATATTTACATGAAATTCTCATATTACTATATTTGGTTGTTTGAAACCATTTGACTTATAAATTAGTGGTAGTAGTTTTTTTTTTTTTTTTTTTAGAAAAACTACAAGTTCTGGTAATAGAATTATTTTATATTTTTGTCGTGTTATTACTGACCTAAATATGTATGCCTTCATTAATTTAAAATTTGCTTTAAGAAGAGATTGCCTGCACTACTCATTTTTAACTCTAGTTACAATGGAAGAACGGTTCAGTAAACTAGTACATTTGTTAATAAATTGCCTTCCTTTTCCCAAAGAACCTCAGTCACCACTAACACGGGTGATAAAGTTAGCTGAACATGGTAGCATACACCTTTAATACCATTTGGGAGGCAGAGACAGGTGGATCTCTGTGAGTTTGAGGCCAGCCTGGTCTACATAGTGAGTTTCAGGACAGCTAAAGCTACATAGTGAGATACTGTCTCAAACAAAAAACCAAAACAATAACAACAAATAAACACAAAACACCCTGACATACCACACGCGTGCGACACACACACATACACACACACACTCTCTTGATGATAAAGACATCGTGACAAATGTGAGTGCAGAGCCATCTTTGGATGAAAAATCACTCTTCAATAACCAAGTCCTGAAGCCACAGAAGCCTTGCACACTCATCCCATCAGTTTCACTGAGAGACCACATCCTTCCTTTCCCAGGGGCCAACAGTCCAACTTAATCTGATGCTGGCTTACTTGAATCTAGTGTCCAGAATTCATTGGTAGCTAAGAGAGTGGGTAGAAGAGCCTAGCTAGCAGGGCCTCCACATTATATGAATTTCTTTTTAAATTCTGTGTATGTTGGGGGATGTTTTCACACATGCCCTTGTGTAGGAATTTGTTCCTGTGTTTGGGGGCAAACATTGATATCAATGCAATTTTCGCATCTCTCTTCACATTATTGTTTTGAGAAAGGATCTTTCCCTTAAACCAGGAGTTTGTCATCACGGCTAGGCCAACTGACTAGTAAACTCCAAGGATTCTCCTGTTTCTAATCATCAGAGCTGGGATTACTGAGGAGTACCACCACCTGCTTATACATGAAGCTAAGAACTCAGGTGCTTAATGCTTGCACCACAAGCACTTTACTCAGAGTTCTCTCTCCACTCTCTCTATTACATGAATTCCAAGGAAAAATTCTATCATCTGTGGAGTCTGGCCCTGTGCCTCACACAAGGAATCATCAACAAGTTTCAGGGAAAGGGAATTACTTTATCTCAAGAAGATAGAGCTTCATCTTTGGCCTTGGGTAAGGGAAAGAAAGAAGACATTTGGTCAAACATAAGCAAAGCACTTAGAACAGGCACAGATAGGGCTTGAAATTTGTTGAGAAATGACAAGCATTTAAATATACAGATGATTCTCTGGCATCACACCTGCGGTCCTTGATAGAAAGTCAAGAAGCCAGGAAGAATGAGAAGATCTCACAGGTATATTAGGAGAAATATTCAGAGTATATAATCTTAGGCCTATAACTTCTTCTTATGTTTGATTTTTTTTCCAGCAATCAGTCTTTAATTATGTTATGTGTCTACCTGGACATAAACTTATGGACAATTTGTTTTGTGTTCATTGTAGCTTTGCCTCAAGAACTAAATGATTGTTCAGTTTATGGATGGAGAACCTTGGTGGTAAATTTCAAAAACTGATTTTGAAAGAGCACTGGTCAAACAACTATTTAATCAAGTTTTCTTGAAACTTTACACCATATTCCATAAGTATATTCAAACTATTAGTTGTCAGTTAAAAATTTAAGAATAAAAAATGTGCATGTTGGTAAATTAACATCTCATGAGTCAGTGACCCAAGTACATTTAGGATAAATACATGCCCTGTTAAAATATCCCATGAGAGGGATGCAGAGGTGGCTCAGCGTTGAAAATGGTTGTTGCTCTTGCAGAGGACTAGATTTCAATCCCCAGTACACACGTAAGGTTGTTCACAACTACCCTGTAACTTCAGCTGCATGAGATTGGTTGTCTTCTTCTGGTTTCACTGATTACCACGTACATACATACAAAGAGACACTTAGAGACACATGAATACAAATTGAAAAATCTAGTGTCATACCACATCACATAAAAATAAACAAACATCAAATGATATTTTACAAAAGAGAATTCATAATGAGCTCTATGCCTTATATTATATCTGTAATGTTTTTCTGTCAAACACAATCACACACACACACACACACACACACACACACACACACACACACACAGAGTAATTACCAGTTTGGGTCACTCAATATTTAGTCTTTCTAAACACCATCTTTTAAGTCATTTCTATTCCTCACAGGGTAGCTATGAATGTGCATTTGCTACTTCATATCAAAGATGAACAAACGGTGGGAAGAGACACCACACTGTGGGCATTAATCAGTACTGGAATCAGAACACAGGAACTGAGGAAATGAAGGATCCACTACCTTTTACAGAAACCTGCAACATGAAATTTGGTTTGTCTGACTCTGCCCAGCTCCCATGGGCACCACTTCCTAGTAGACAACCAGAAGTGGTAGACAAGTCACCACATGACAGTTACTAATGTACCCAGCATCTAACATTCAGACCATGGTATTTTGAGTTGGTTCTCATTTTCTTGGTCAAATAATTACCATCTTTCTTCCTTCTGATCCTTATATTTAGTGTTCATAGAATGAACAGAAAAGCTGCCTCCTCAATTGCTTAACAAAGCTGGACACTTCCTCCTTAGAATTTAAGTAGAAAATAAAAGACTCCTGTTGTTTTAAATCAAATGATTTCTAGAAGAAAAGGGCTTGAATAGCTTCATGGTCCTATAGCTGTAGGGGATTCTCCCCATCTCTCCTTCCCTTCCTCCCTCCCTCCCTTCCCCTCTGTACATTTCCATTTTATCTCCATCTCCTTCTCTTTCTTCACTCCTCTCTCTCTCTCTCTCCTTTATCTCTCCTGTCACCTCTATCTATACCAAGGGAAAATTAGTGACATTAATTCACAGAGCGGAGAATTAAATAAGTTAAATTGGGAGGGATGTAGTGCCTGACATACAGTTAGTACTAAGCAAATGCCTTGTTTAAAAAATACTATTAGAGTTACTTACATTGTTACTATTACTTAGTAGGTCAGAAGATATGAGTTTGAATTTGAATGTAGTCATGGCCCAGACACAAGGATGTATTTTCATTTCATAGGAAATAGAAAAACCTCTTTAGTCTGAAAACATTTATAATTCTTTCATTTATTTTATTTACATACTTGTATTTTAGAAATATGAACTGTAAAATTCTTTTCAAACAATACTGGAAACTTTATTAATTGAGAAGATGTGATATAATTTAGTAGTAAAGTGTTCGCTGTGCATGGAAGATGGTTTTTGCTCTCTTAGTTGACTAATCGTCTCAAGATTAAGAGAAATAAAAGTCTAAAACCCACAACTTTGCATTTATCATTATGAGAAAAAATCTTGCTGTTAAGCTGTGTGACATTTGATGACACATGGTAAAAAAGTACAAGAGGCCTATGCTCTTCTAAGTGACTCATAACTTGCTTTATAGGAAAAAAATCATTCTATAAACAAGAGCAGGCCAGAGACAAACAGGGGATGGATAACTGGTAACAACAGGAAAGGCTGTTTCAGGGGGCTGCCATCCAGTCTGGGGACACTGTCTTGATTTTCTGCTGTTCACTGTACTATCATGATGTAGATTCTCCTTTTGCATAAAACATTGTCTTTTTGTGTGGCTTAGGTAGACCTCGAACTTGCACTGATTCTTCTGATTCCAAACTGGTACAAGCCTCACCCAGCTAATTCCTGTTTTTTAAATTGTTTTACTTATTTACAGTCCAAATGTTGCAGCCCTTCCCCATCCCACCTCCAAGAGTTCTTCATCCTATACTTCCTCCCCTTTGCCTCCAAGAGAGTGCTCCCCACCCTGAAACCACTCACTCACCCACCCACTCCCACCTCCCTTCCATAGGGCTATAAGTCTCTACAGGATTAGGTGTATCCTTTCCCACTGAGGCCAGACAAGGCCAGGGGTCGTAAAACAGCTGATGTATCAATCAAAAGAGCTAATTCCTGCTTAAACTGGGAATTAATATGCACCATTTTCATCAGGCCTTGTGAAACTTTTGCTTTTTATTTTGTTTTATTTTTTATTTTCGTACATTTCAAATGTTGTACTCTTTCCTGGTTTCCCCCCTTAACCTGCTCCCCAAACCACCTATCCACTCCACCTCACCACCCTAGCATTCCTCTACATTGGGGCATTAAGCCTTCACAGGACCAAGGGACCCCCTCCCATTGGTGCCAGATAAGGTCCTTTCAGCTCCTTCAGTCCTTCCCCTAACTCCTCCATTGAGGTCTCTATGCACAGTCCAATGGTTGGCTGCAAGCCTCTTCATCTGTATTGGTCAGGATCTGGCAGAGCCTCTCAGGAGACAGCTGTATCAGGCTCCTGTCAGCAAATACTTCTGTGTCTGGGTTTGGTGTCTGTATATGGGATGGATCCCTAGGTGGAGCAGTCTCTGGATGGCTTTTCCTTCAGTCTCTGCTCTACTCTTTGTCCCTGTATTTCTTTTAGACAGGAGCAAACTAGTAGTCAACATCAAACTAAATGGAGAGAAACTTGAAGCAATCCCACTAAAATCAGGGACTAGGTAAGGCTGCCCTCTCTCTCCCTATCTATTCAATATAGTGCTAGAAATTTTAGCTAGAGCAATCAGACAACAAAAAGAGGTCAAGGGAGTACAAATTGGAAAGGAAGAAGTAAAAATCATTGCTATTTGCAGATGATATAGTATATTTAAGTGATAAATATAGCTTAAATATAGCTATAGCTGATAAACAACTTCAGCAAAGTAGCTGGATATAAAATTAACTCAAACAAATCAGTAGCTTTCTTGTGCTCAAAGGATAAACAGGCTGAGGAAGAAATCAGGGAAACAACACCCTTTGCATTTGTCACAAACAATATGAAACTTTTGCTTTTAAGAAGCAATATATGCCATGGTGTTTAATTCCAATTTTATTGTTTTTAGAACTAGAGTGTTCTAAATAAAAGCAAAAATCCCACTATCATTCATCCTGTCTCTGTAATCTTCCCAGTCAATCCTTGGATAATTAGCTATTACCCTGAAGCCGATGTTTCTCCTGCAATGAATTGGAATTCCTTTATACCACCTATGAGAATAGGGAGACCATGGCTCCCTTTCAATTGCTTGCATAAATTGTTTGAATAGAACAAACTTAAAATTTGGGTTTTGTTTTAATATAAATGTTAAACTAAATTATATACTATTGCTGCCAATCAGATGATGTTATAATTGCAGCCCTATTACTACCTATCATTTATTAACTATTACTACATATTATTTATTAACTATCCTCATCTTATTTACCATTTTTTATATGCCACAACTTTAAAACACAACCTTCTTTCATTGGGCATTTCATCTGTTTCTGTTCTTATTATCATAAACTATGTAGGAATTAATTTGCACACCCCTCTGTCAAGAACTGCTAAGAGTTTGGAAATGTATCTGGTATGAAAGCTTACAAGTACTCCTGCCCCAAGTTTCATAAATTCTGGCAGAAGACAGGAAGTGCTTGACTCAGAGATGAAGGACTTTATTACTCATGGTAAATGAACACCATAAGAAAGGGCACATTCGCAGTAATTTCCCTTCTTTTGGTAGGGTCTCATGGAAGCACACTGTTGAAATTCTTGAAGGACACCGCACACACCGCACACTTAGGTATGCATGTTCTCGGAAGCCTGTTAGGAGTGCATTTGCCAAAGCATTTGTCCTCTGTTCATCATTCCATAACTTTCTTGGTTCTGAACAGAAATAAAAACTAGCCTCTGCTGACTCCCTCTTTTCCAAGTCTGTTAACCTTAAAACATCACTGAAGCTTTCAGTTAACATTCTTGATTTCTCAGTTAAATATTCTAATTCTCTCTTAATGCTTGGCTAGCTTACCTATGGGGATTTCATCACTAACTGCTATCTAAGCATAGACTTAGGTGCAAATTAAATTAACTTTTCATGTTGAAGAATTATTTCTCGGTATTGATAGTACCCTACAAACTGTGAACTTATAGTACTATCTTCAAAATGAAAGCTATGTCCACTTTTTTCAGTACTTATTCTTCTGCAACCAGTAGTGAATCTTGTTTTAATGCCCATTTATCAAATGGATATCAATGTTTACTTTACTCTCATGTATAATTGTCACCCAAGATTCCTTACTTGTCAGTTTTTCTGTGTGTCCATATGTATATAGACGTGTGTGAGCATACATGCAAAGACTTGTGGAAGTCCCAGAACAATTTTGAGTGTCATTCCATAGGCTCAATTCCCTTGATTTTTAACAATAGAATCTCTCACTGGCCTGAAACTCATTAATTAGCTATGTTGACTAAGTAGCAAGTCCCAGCTACCTGTCTTTCTCTGCTTCCCTGGAATCACAAGTCATCAGGATTTTTCCCTGAGTTCTAGGATCAACTCATGTCTTCCTGCTTAAAGACAAGCATTTTCACAATTAAACTATCTTCCCAGATCATTGATTCATATATATATATATATATATATATATATATAATGATTATATAATTTCTCCCTTCCCTATCCTCCCTCCTACCCCTCCCATGTCTGTCACCCATTCCATTCCCTATATTCACACCTTCTTTTCCTTATCAATTGCTATTACATATAAATATTTTAAAAAATCAACATAAAATACAAAGTACTGAGTCCTCTCAGTGTTCCCTACATATATGTTCTCAGGGTTTACAACTTGGTATTGGATAACGAACCAGGGGATCTCATCATTGTGGAGGACTAGTTTCTTCTACCTCAGCAGTTGCTAGTTGTTTGTAGCCCTGCATATAGGAGTCCAGTTTCCTTCATCTACATTGTGACGTCAACTGTCAACTGGTGTTGGAGTTGTTTAGAACTTGTTGAGATATCTTGGGTGTGGGTTTCCTGCCACAGCTAGAGACAATCTTACAGCAGACTTCCTGGTCCTCTGGATCTTATGTTCTCTTAGCTCCCTGTTCTGTGCTGTTCTCTTAATCTTGAGTGCAAAACTTGTGCTGTAGTTGCATCAACTTGGACTGAGAACTGTGTGTCCATATGCATACAGATGTGTGTGAGCATATATGCTTAGCCATGTAGAGGGCCCAGAACAATCATGAGTATCCTTCCACAGTCAGTCTCTGCAGTTTGAATGGTTTAGCTTTCTATAATGGTTTCTTCCTAATAGTTAAAAAGAAGGAGAAGGAGGAGGGGAAGAGGAGAAGGAGGAGGAGCAGCAGCTTCTTTGGTGAGGAGTGAGTTCTTCACCCCAATCTCAAGATATCCTTTTTAAATGTATTACTATTTCTTTCTTTGCAAGTAATCAAAATTTAATTGGCATGTTGGTATTCTGTGTCTTACACATTCTAGATGCTGATTCATTTTCTTCTCAGTACTTACATATATGTTTTCCTAAGACTAACATTTTTTATCATTTATTTTTGAGTTTTACTCTAAACCTATTTTTAACCATTTGCTTATTTTTCTAAAGGAAATTACCAGTCTAATTTTGTTTATTATTCTTACTTCTTTTTGAAACAATGTCTTCCTACATAGCCTAATCTCACCTGGAAAGTCTGCTTCTCCTGACCTAGCCTCCTGAGTGCCAGTGTTAAATGTGTAGATCACTATGCTCGCCTAGAAATATGACTTTATAAATACATCCTTTATATTTTCTTCCATAGGTTATAAGTATTTGCATGCAGAGAGAGCTATAATAGATATGATATTTATTTGAGAATATTATATAGGAGATAAATCTAACTAGACTATTTTTTTCCAGACAGGTGACAACTTGCCTCAATACTATTTCTTGGCAGATCTATATTTATCTGTCTCTCACATACTAAGACCCACTGTCCATCAAAATAGTGGCTCTACCCCTCCAGATCCTTTGTCATTCTTCAGAACTACTTTGGAAGTTTCTTTTACCATGGACATAGTAGGTTAAACATGCTTTAACAATATGAGTTTTTCTCTAATTTTATTCATATTTGGATAGCTTCCAGTGTTAATCCGTGTGACAAATGAAGCAGGACTCTAGCATGATTATTCATGGTCAATTGTTACGTGCATATCTGAGAACTTTTGCTGTGTGTATTTTAAGACTCCACTGCTAGTTATTAATTCTATTATATTTTTATAGAAGTTTTGCCTTCATGTTTTCCTAAGGACAGCCTCTGTTTTCTTTGTTATTTTGTTCCATCACAACCACCAATTTTAATGCCATATTCAATTACTAAGCATCACTAATGATATAAATTTATTTTCTCACTGTCAGCTTCTGTGGAATTTTTATGCTTCATATTGCTCCACCTTTTCTTGTTTTCTTAAGTTTCCCTTCATTTAAAAACTCATATCTGATTATGTCTTTCAAAAACCTACATTGAACTTTTCATTCTCTGAAATATGTTATAGATTGGATTATTGCCCCAAGTTCACACGTGGAAGGCCTAACCTTCTCCCAATGTCTTTATAGAGGTAATTGAAGTTAATGATGTCTTAGAATTAGAACCATATCCAGTACTAGTGATGTTCTATGAGGGGAAGAGATATCCCATAAGGAATGGGATTATGAAGCAAAATCAACATGTAAGGTTATAACATGGCGACATCAACCTGCAAGGCATGGAGAGAGGCTTCAGAGGGAGTCAAAACTGCTAATGACATGATTTTAGATTTCCACTCTCCAGAAACATGAGAAGAGCTTATTTCTATTGCCATTACCCACTAAATTAATATATTATTATGGTAACCATAGAAATTAATATGTTTTGAAATCTGTTATTTACTGAAAACCTAAATAAGTCTCAGCTGAAAGCCTCTCTTCATTATCTGTATTTTGAAGACAGTAAAATATATACTAAATGTACAGCAAATGAGGTTATTTAAAACTCCTTAATTACTGATCGAGGCCTAAATATAGAACAAGGACTAATAGACTTCTAATGCAGGATGCTGTTGTTAGGCAAACTCATCTGTCAAGCTCGCACTATAGACTGTAGCAATATTTCTCACATAGGGTGCTGTCAGGAGCACAGAGAACATAGGGTATGCTTTCTACCACTTAGGAAGAGGTGTAACAAGAAGCATGCCCTTTCCACAGCTTAGAATATATTTTCCTTCTGTGATCAAGATTCTTTTTTTCTGGATAACATTCTTTATTTCTTATTGAAAATAGATTTTTATGCAATATGTTTTGGATATGACTTTCCCTCCCCAGACTCCTACAAGATTCTCCCCACGCACCCTCCTACCCAAACACACACCTTGTCTTACTCAATCTCATTAGAAAACAAACAGAAAATACATATGGCACCAAAAACTGTTAAAAGAATAAGATAAAATTAAGTAAAAATAAACAAACCGACATACAGCAAGACTGACAAATAAATAGAAAAAAAAAAAACAGAGCCAAAGAAAAAGCACATATAGACACATACACACACGAGAGACAGAGAGAGAGAGAGAGAGAGAGAGAGAGAGAGAGAGAGAGGCATAAATCACAAAACTGGAAACTGTAATATACAAGGGAAAGACCTGTAAGTTTAAATTAAAAAGTGGCCATATGTATTTGTGTGTGTGTATGTGTGTGTGTGTTTGTATGTGTGTGTATGTTTATGTATGTATTAGTGCCTACAAGTATGGGTATAGACTATTGTTTCTGTCATGGTGAGTTGATTGTTTATTGCACGGGACTATTTAGCTTTGGATGTATTCTAGTTTGTTTCATAATCTCTACATTGAAGGATATCTGGAATGTTTGAAGATTTAGATAGTAATCCATAAAGTAACAGTATTTATGTATAGTTTTTGAATACATATATGTATTCATTCCTCTGACACAAATGCTCAGCAATGTCATACCCGGGTGATAAAGGATATGGATGTTTAGGTTTTTAAAAGAGGAGATGCCAAGCTTCTTCCAGTTGATGGTACTCATCTGTTTGTAGTACACTATTTGTGTTCCACATGTATGTTCCCACTCTACGTGAGTGATACACAACTAATGTGGTTTACCTGCAACATTTCCAGCTTTTGCAAGTTGGTCTTTTTTTGATGAATTTCCTTAGGACAGATATGCTGAGTACATCCCCTTTGATTCCTTCCCTTTTGGCCAGAGCATTCTGTGCCATTTCCTCAAGTGACCAGTGGCTTCTGATCAGAAACTGTTGCCAACTCGATAATTGTTTCTCTTCCGCCACTGGGAGGTTTTCTTTTGTATTTAATCTCATAATTTTATGAATTTGACATGTATTTGGTGGGGTAATCTTGTGTAGGCTTCACTCAGTATCTTGAAACACCTGATTTTGTTTCTTGACAGATTTAAAATGTTGCTAACTATTATTTATATGATCCAAGAAGGCCGTGTCTTCTTCACTTTTATCAACCACATAATATGATGCTTCTCTCTTTTGTAAATTTCTACCAGATCACTAACATTTTCTGTATTAGTTATTTACATACATATTTGTCTCTAATCAGACAACTAAGCCCATTTGTTCGTTCTCCCAGCTTATTATTTCATTCCCTTTCATCTTCATTCTGGGCTCACCTACTGAACTTTTAAGCTCAGATACTATATTTTTGAGTACTGATCTTTTGATTTCTTTCCTATTAGTGTTTCTTGTTTCCTAGATGTGCCTTTCTAATGCTTTGCGGAGAGTTCCAATCTTTTCATTTTTGCAAAGTATGTTTGTAACCTTTTCTGGAACTTTATTCATTTTTTACCATGGCTGTTTTAAATCTTTACTGATTTTCTGACATATTGTTTTTTCTGTGCAAGAATCCACTTACTGCGTTATACTAATTTCAATCTTCCTAGTTTTTGTTTGTTGTTTACTAGTATAATGAGAGATCTCTTATTGCACTATTATTTAATTGGAAGTTTCTGGCAAGAGATAAAGGGTCAGCGCTTCATTACTTTCAGAAGAACAGAGAAGTCTGGATTTCCCATCTGACCTCTGTCAATACTATATTGGGAACTGCTGAGGTATAAGTATTAGATGCCAGAAGATTCTCCACTGGCAGCACAAAGGAAGGGGGCTGTGTTACACTTGAAGGAGAGTTAATGCTCTCTGACAGACCCTCTTTGAATCACACAGTTATGTCCTTGGAAATTTTGCTACATTCTCATGAACCAGTGTTCAGTATTTGTTTGGTCTATTTCATAACTCAGCTTTTGCAGGCATGATTTCCTACTAAGGTAAGGCTCCCTGATGTACTTGGCTTGGATAGAATCATTATTAACCAAATGTTTGGGATCTGAGTAAGCCTGTTGTTACCCCATCCTTTGTCTGGAGAGAGACTTTTGATGCTATTCTTGGTCAAAGGGACCTCTATCCATTGGCATTTTCTGTGTAGTGCCTTCTTTGTCATTCCTCACAATGCAATGCTGTTAGAATATACACCTTTTCATTTCAGCCTTCTTGTACTTGGTTTGTATGTCATCTAAAAGAGTTTTGCTGTATTAAGCACAAGTATGTTTTCACCATTTTGTGGAAGTAGAAGTTCCTGGCTAATTTGCAAACAACCTAAATAGTTAATACACTATATACATTTTAACTAAGGAAATATGGCAGGTAACCTCCTCCACCATACACGCAGATGTTCGCTGGCCCACACACAGAAAATTTGGAAAGCAAGCAACTCTCCAGCTCCCTAAAGCAATTATCACTGGTAAAATTATGTTCCCAGAACACAGTGTTTACCATTGCCAGAAAGTAGAGCAGTAGAATCTCAGATGCATGAGAGAAAATCATGATGCTGTCTCACCATAATAATGCCTGTCAACTGATGTCAACTTCTCCGAATCTGTGATTTGTGAATTCAAGCTAAGCTGGGAAAAATGTCCTGACTAACTTTGTCACTGTGTGTCTACCTATTAGAAAACACTCTGAATGCTCTATCTGGATCCTTTTTCTTGTGTCATTACGTCTTATATCCAGTTGCTGGAGAATGACTCTTTAGACTGAACCTCCTTCACTCCAGGGATGTACTTGACAACTGACTCACTTGGGAACACAAAGTCCTGTTCTCTTACTGCACAATTGTGAGAGGCCATGAGAGTTAGAGGAAGCTGCAGGACCTGAAGAAGCCTTAGCTATAATCACACTAAGGGTAAGTTTATTTCTTTTCTGAGTTCAAGCTTCTGTGTTTCCCTCTTAGTTAACTTGATGATAACTTTATTCTCTGTATAGTTTGCATGCATATTTTTAACATATTTTCTGGGAAAAAATGATGAGATATCATTATCGTTCTTTACTTTTTTGCATTTCTCATTTTAGGTGTCATAAACTGAGTACAGAAATAGGATCAACATCCACTTGTGAACAGAAACTCACATTCTGATACCTCAGTAGCTCTTTTCTGATTATTTGACAGTTTTGGTTGTGTATGTGTATGTTGTTAATCAGTAAATCTTTGCTAGGTATGATGGTGCAGGCCCTAGACCCCAGGAAGCTAAGTAAGGTGGTAACATTACATGAGACTTTGAGGCCAGCCTTATTCTACCTAAAATGTTGGAGTCCAGCTTGGACTGCAGAGTAGGACCCTGAATAAACACAAACAACAAACAGAAAATGTAAAGAGGATGTACATATTTTAATTCAGGAAGATGTTTATAAACTTACTTGGTTATCCTCTCTATGCGTTGTATCCATTTGCTTTTCTTTAAAACGTTATCTACAGGCATTTCTTATCTCTCCTACACAACCACCGCCACTTTTAACATTCTTCTTATACGTTACATTTAGTTGAGTTTTTAATCTACTTTTTTGGTCTGTTGCCTTTAGCTTAACTCTCTTTGCCAATACACTATTTACATGTGCATAATCAGTGCATTCAATTTATAAATTTTAACTTTAGCAAAACTGCTGAAGAGTTCATTTCTTTACTTTTAAAATGATGCACCATCTTCATGAATTGCCTCAGGGTGGTAAGCTTGGTATTATTTTAATATCTCTTTCTACAGGAATTACCAGCATCCTTTTCCAGGTCAATTTCCTGTTGATTTTTGGCTTTCATGGTGTGTTTTATGTGTGTGTCCCTAACATATCTATTCTATTTTTTTTTAAAAAAAGGTATGCTTAGTTGGTGTGCATGTTATTTTCAACACTGAAGTCTCTTTCTTCCATAAACTCTTGCTTTACCTAAAAGATATGATTTTAAATTCTAACAAGATGAAATTTCAATAGTAGAATTTATATTTTTATGAAAAGTAATGAGCCAACAATGAAGAGATAGTAGTATTGTTGAAATAGCAACAGTGTCTCTGGGAATTGAGCACCTTAAACAATTCTCTTTTAAGCCTTTTTCTCCCTATCACTGTCATTTCAGACTTTCTAGATCTTCTTTCAGGTCTCTGTAAGCATTTTGAGAGTCATTAAGTTGTTCATTTTCTGTGTGAGAATTTTTCTGTAAAAGCCTGGTGCAGAAAAATAATATTTTTACACTACATACAGGTAAGAAACTTATTCAAGGATAGTAAGATGAATTTCCTTCAAGATTATCTCCAGGAATTATCTGAACTTGATTCCTTACACTCCAACACACACACACACACACACACACACACACACACACGTACTCACACATACAATCATACTTTGCTACTAGAATATGGTCTTTTGTATAAGAAAAACTAATCCTTAAGTATTTCAAATTGCCATCATAGTCTCTCTAGTTCCTTAAGGTTTATTCGGTTATTTAATAGCCTAAGACAGAACTTGAATGTTTCTATTTTAGTATACTTTTGATCAAATAGTAAATTACATTTGCTCTAGCTTCAAAATTCATTGAGACCCTGTCTATATTGATTGCCACTAATCTGTCATACTATATACCATAATCAATATCATCATTTCCCAAGCTGTTTTAACCAAGGACTGTGAGGCCCCAAATCTTTGAGCCTGAAGGATAACTCTACATGGATATCTTCATACTGCAAATAGTCAGTTGAGATGAAAGACTATTACTGCTTAATTTGACTTTAATTTTATGGTTGACATGGGAGTTTCCTTGGAAGAAAATATGTTATAGTTTTTGCTAAAGATTTCATTAAAAAGTGAATAATGATATTATTGTGTAGAATGGCTGTCAGTGAATTCTCCCCAAATAGAACAGCATAAAACCACTGGCACTCCTATTTACTACTAGAAAAACTGTAAAGACTATGGATCAAGGATCATAACTTTTAAAATTATGTAAAAGTTTTTACTTCCTAATATTTAAACTTGTGAAGAATTTTCACCTCTAACTGGCTGTCTGAAACTATCAGAAATAAATATGAGGCTTTGATAAGAAATCTAAAGAAACGTCTTCATAGTGTGTGTGTGTGTGTGTGTGTGTGTGTGTGTGTGTGTGTGATTGCTACTGTCCTATGAAAAAGGAAGAAAATCTAAATCAATAACTAGAAGATTTCATTTTACTTAACTCTAAAATATTTCTTACCTAGCATTCCAGGCTCACTTGTAGTCTAAACCAGTCTTGGTCAAGATGCCTACTAGCTATTCTTGACTTAAAGGCATGCCAATGAGAGAAGTGTAAGCAAAGAGACAGGGATAAACACAATAGAAACAGCTAAACAGAACCAAAAATCAGGTCAAGTATCTATATTTTGCCTGGGGAGTGTGGTAGAGGTGATCCTGGTGGCTTGGGTACAGGAGAGCCAGCTCTGAGGATGTGAGAGCAGGAGTGCTAGCTTGACCTCTAGTTGTGGGGTGGTGGGCTGAGATATGCAGCCTGGTCCCTGGTCGAGCATAGGCTTAAAATCCTGGCGGACCCAGTAGAGGGTAACCCTGCAAAGGACCCTAGGCGTTTTTTGCCATGCTCCTGGGCCCCTGGCTCCTGTCAAGTAGCTACAGCCCCCCACAGTTCCCTGTAGAGAGGTCTGTGACCATCAGTCACATAGGAGCAGCCCCCCAAGCCCACATGCAGATAAGGAATCCCCAAGTGTTCAGACCAAGCCAGTCAGACCCTGACCCACCCCAAACTGTATATAAGAATCCTATCCAGACACATGGAGGGACCCATGGTGCTGGCCACAAATGCGGCAGAGGAGGGTCTTGTTATCCATCAGGGGGAGGAGAGGCCCTTGGGCCTGAGGGTGTTAGATGCCCCAGTATAGGAGAATGCCAAGGAGGGAAGATGAGAGTGGGTGGGTGGGTGGGTGGAAGAATACCCCCATAGTGGCAGGGGGAGGGCGGAGGGAATGGGAAGGTTCCAAAGGGGAGATCTGGAAAGGTGGAAACATTTGAAATGTAAATAAAATATGAAAAATAGAAGAAAAAAAAAAGAATCCTATCCAGAAGGAATAAAAGTGTGAGAACTACTCCTTCGTCTGAGAGCTTCTATCATAAGAGCTGTAACACTGCTTGCTGTTTGGGAAGAGGTATGCTCTCCCAAAACACCACCAGAAGCTTTAAGTACTCCTCGCTGGCTAGTTGGCCTCTCATGGGCTCAGCGCAGGGCAGCAGGTGCAGCATCTTGGAGCAACTAGGCAGCAACTTCGAAGACTGAGGCAGAGGCGACTCCCCTCCCTGCTTGCACTCTCCCCCCACCCCCTTTGCCTGAAACCTCGCACCTGGCCAGGCCAGAGATCCCCATGGAAATTTTCCAGCACACGGACCCACATCTAGCTAGGACAGTGCTGGAGAGCTGGCCCTGGTGGTGTGGGTGTAGGAAATATGGCCCAGATGACCTGACCAATGGAGAACCAGTCCCACCCCTTGCAAGTTGCTACAAGAAGGAAAGTTGGTCCTTTCCTTCACTTGGGCAAAGCGGAAGAGCTGTTCCTGGTAGCACTGAATGGGAGAGCTGGTAGGCTGCCACCACCAAGGTCCAGATCCAGTACTTTGAGTTGGCCTACCTCAGCATCTACACCATTTATGAACTGCTAGAGCTCATGAAGGGGCCAGTATTGCAGAACCAAAGCTTCAGGATGTCCACGACACAGTTAAACAACAGTATATTTGAGAGGAGTCCACATGAAGAACTAGTATTGGTAGTGTAGTAGAAACTAGAGGCTTTGAATTAGACCAATGACTCATTGCAATGAACATTTGCAAATAAAGCTGTTTGGGCAAAAGGGTTTACTGTTTGACATACCTTGACATACCATATCTTACATGGCAAGGTGCTTATTATTATTATTATTTTTATTATTATCATCATTATTATTTTGATGGAGAGGTTGCAAGGGAGGAGGGTAGCTTTGGAGGGATGGGGAGATGAGTAGTTTGGGATGGATGATGTAAAATTCACAAAGATTTAATAAAAATTAAAAAAAAAAAGAAAAAAGAAATACAGCTCTCATGCCTGAGCAAGTAGCTTTTGGCCAATGACACACAAGAGGTGGGACTGTGTCAGAAGTGATGTGACTTTATTTCCCCTTACTGTATGGACAATCTGTTTCAAAACATAGCATTATTCAATAGACTCTTGAAGTCAGTTTTATTTGTTACAAAGTAGTGGCTGGTTTGGTGCTGCACCACTGAATTTGTTCTTCTTCCATTTCTACCAGTTCCTTTCTCCCCTCACCCCCATTTCCTTCTTTCTCCTGAAGAATTACAGCGACCAGAAAGCTATAGATGTGGGTCCCTTTGTTTTCTTTACATTTAACTAGGTTAGAGTCAAATTTTGTTCATTCATTTATCAAGCAACACAATACAAATAATATTTTAAGCAGTCCCTGCATATAGACACTGTGGGTGTGCCAATCTACATTAGATGTCAGGGGTAGTGTCTGATACCAAGTTGTTTTTCATGGGATAAGAAGTTATTTAATATTCTTCCACGTTGTCTGCCACTACAGAAAATAGAAAAGTCCTGGCATTACGATGTGATGATTGACACCCTTGACTGTCGTTGGAAAAGAAAGGCGACTGGATGGTTAGGAAAGGCAGGACACCAATCGGTCCTCTGCTGCAAATGAGAATGTTTAGAGTAAGCCAACCACAGTGGCCATTTGTCCTGTGGTTTTCCCTAAAAAGACATGGCAAATGTCTCTTCCAGAAACATGGGGAAATCCTGTGAGAGAGCAGAAGTGAATGTGAGATACTCTGCTCTGCTCTAGTTCCTTGACTGTCTTTCATGCCGATTGGTACCTCAGAGCAAGCCAAGTACCTTTTGTACAAGCTTAGCCTTCACTTCACAGCTTGCTGTTGAGAAACATTCTCATCAAATTCAGCATTCATAACACTTGCTGAGTTCATACCCTGTCCCAGACAATCAACTGGGCCCTAGAAATGGACAATGACTCAAAATGACTACAACAAGAGAAACCTCAAAACATATTGTAACTATGGAAACACACAGATAAACAACACACTGTACAAGATCAATCATTACAACAAGCATAGGAAGTCATACTACCATGAGATCTAGACTAACAAGAAGCAACACAGAATAAATCTTCTTGCCTTAATGAAACCTCATTTTTATTTCCTAAATCTTTCAGAGCTAATAGTAGGAAGGACAAATGATCTGATTTAGACATACTTGGACTTTAATCATACTTTTATTTTTAGCTATATTAATTTTATTAGCACTTTTAATTTTCATTTATCTATAAAATAAATATAATAGTGCCCACTAAATTTGTTCTTTTTGGAACTAATTTTCAAATATATAAATAAGGATATAGTAAACCTGCAACATTTGATAATTATTATCAATTACTCAGCATACTATGGTCTCTGAAAAAAATGTTTTGAAGTTATATGGCTACAGTCAGGATCTTAGATTATATGAGTCCTTAGAGACTCGATTTCTTCTTATGAATAAGAACATACTGTAGGTCATCTCAGATGTAAGAACCGTTTCTTGTGTTATTCTTCCTTCTTCATCTGCCATGGAATGATTTGCCCAGATTTATTTTGAAATCATCTATCATTAATTCATGATAAAGTCTCCTATTGTTCATCTCTCAGAGTCTCTTTCTTGTTTCTTTTTGAGAAAAGAAAGCCAGAATGTCCTAACTTATTCTGGGGTAGCTCTAATCTGGATGTCAATGATACTATCAATGTCCTGAGAAGGGAACTATATCCATCTTTTTCTTATGCAGGCTATTGATATATAGATCACTTTAAAGTTGGTTTCAACAGTTATTTCTAATGAACTCATACCACTTAAAAGTTATAGAAGTTTTGTGCTTTGAATATGTATATCTCTGATATTTGTGAAGGTAAAACTTATGAAGATATAGAAAACTGAGTTCCCTCATTTGCCTTCTTCACACATTTCTGACACAAGAGAAGCCTTCTGTGATTCCTAGATGCCCCCACTAATATGAGAGTGCTCAAATCAAAAGTATTTCCTTAACTATATCAGTTTCTATGACCTAATTCTATCTTAGAGGATGTCAATATCCCTTCTCTCCTAATAATATGGTATCAGGCTCCAGAGTCTCTGTTTTCTTGAGACTTTCAATTTGATCTTTTGTGATCAGTTTCTCCAGAGAGAAGGGACCACTTTAATTATAGAGCCTGTATCCCCACTTCAGAGATTAGAAGAGTAAATGCTGGTCCAACGTCTAAAAAAATCACATAAAGAAAGAACTCCTTACTAAGATCAATGACCCTCTATGTCTAAGACATACTAATACATTCATAGCATTATTTCTTAGATCCTACTCAGGAGAATGAACAGTTTTGTACCTGCTGTCCTAGTGTTCAGTGTTACATTTCCTGAATTTTCATGTGTTGACTAGTACATGCTCATATTACTCTCTCCATATAGCTACCATGTTATAATGTGGCTCACTTACTTGTAAGCATGGTTTCAATAGATATGCATGTATATATGTATATGCATGTACACACATGCATGGTTTACACATTCCCACTCACATATATAATGATTTATATAGAAATGAAATCTGAAGATTGTTTTCTTGTTCTTTCGATAGAGATTTTGAGATTGTGATGGGTAGAAAAAAAATGATGTCCAAGAAGAAAACTATCTCCATCTGTCATCCTTTTCTTTCTTTTTTTCATTATTTTTTGTTCACTTTACATCCCAATCACAGCTCTCTTACCTCCTCTCTACCCAGTCTCACCCTAAAAAACCTTTCCCTTCTTCTCAGAGAAGGAGAAGCACTCCATGGGTACCAACCCACTCTGGCACATCAAGTAGTAGCAGGACTAAGTGCGTTCTCTCCCACTAGAGCCAGCCAAGGCAACCCAGCTAATGTAAGGCAATCTCAAGATAGGCAACAGAGCCAGAAACACCCCCTGATTCAATTGTTACAAGACCTACATGAAGACCAAGCTGTACATCTGCTATAAATGTGTAGGTTGCCTAGGTCCAGCCCATGCATGCTCTTTGGTTAGTGGTTTAATCTCTGTGATCCCCCATGAACCCAGGTTAGTTGACTCTATAGGTATTCTTGTGGCATCTTTGACCCCTTCAGCTCCTTCAATCCTTCTCCCCACTCTTCCTGAGCTCCACCTTATGTTTGGCTGAGGATATCTGCATCTGTTTCCATCAGCTGCTAGATGAAGTCTCTCAGAAAACAGTTATGCTAGACTACTATCTGCAATCAAAGCAGAATATCATTAACAGTATCAGAGGTTGGCTTTCTTACATGGACCCTGGGTCCAAAGTTAGGCAGTCATTGGTTGACCATTTTCTCAATTTCTGCTCCATTCTTATTCCAGCACATCTGTAGACAGGATAAATTTTGGGTCAAGTATATTGAGGGGAGTTTGGTGTACACCCTCTACTGGAAGACGCCTACGTTGCTGGTGGTAGTACAAACTTGTACTTCCACTTTGGGAATCAATTTAGTGGTTTTTCAGAACATTGAGAATAGTTCTATTCCAAGATCCAACTATACAGTTCCTAGTCATATAGCCAAAAGATGTCCCACTATAGCAGAAGGACACTTGCTCAGTTATAGTCCAAAGAAGCTTTATTCATAAAAGCCAGTAACTGAAAACAACCTAGATGTCCCTCAAATAGATAAAGAAAATGTAGTAAATTTATTCAACTGACTATTGCTCAGCTATTAAAAAAGAAAGACATCTTGAAATCTGCAGACAAATGGATGAAACTAGAAAAATACTATCCAGAGTAAGGTAATCCAGACACAGAAAGATATCCATGGTATGTATTCACTTATAAGTGGACATTAGCCATAAAGTAAAGGATACCAATGTTACAATCCACAGACCCAAAGAAGCTAAATAACAAGGATTGCCTAAGGGAGGATGCTTGAATTTCACTCAGAAGGGGAAATAAAATAGGCATCAGGGGTGTATGGAGGAGTGGAACTAGGGTGGGAATCAGCTCTTGGTATCATGGCAGGGGAGAGGGCTGGGAGGGAGAATGAAAATTAATGGGGGGTCACCTCTGGGACAAGCTGGAGACCTGGAACAGGGAAGACTCCTAGGAGTCTATAGAGGGGACCCTATGTGAGACTCCTAGTAGGTGGAGCTATGGAGACTGAAATGGCCACTTCCTATAGCTAGATTGGACATCCTTCCCTTTCCATGCTGTGGAAAGCTCTTCTGTTCTGCAGAAACTGTAGAAGTTAGGTTCATGTGTCTCTTGATTCTTACAAGTTAATCCATTAACCTATTTTCTAGGAATTAATGGCTATTACTCTTTCTTTTTCTTCCTCTCTGTTTCCATCACTTCTCATACAAACAAATAACACACGCTTTCACACATTCACGAGCACATATGCTCCCATACATACATGCACGTATTGTTGTATGCTTCCCTCCACACAAAACATCCCATTTACGCAATTGAAAATTGCTTTGTAATAGTTGGTTAGTGGTTGGGCTTTCCAATGTAAAAGTACCCTATACATCGATTGAGTGATGGGTAGGCCTTTTTAGTAGTCTTGCAAGTACTGTTTTTATAATGACTTCATTTGGACTTGGGATTTGGCTTTTAAAATCTCCAGTTTGTCCTTCATGGTTTTCTGTCTTTTATTCCAACATCTTTTCAAATTGAAAATTTTATAACTGCTTTTTTTATATCTAGTGCCTACACAAAATAGTAAATTTCAGATCTTGGTACACAAAACTCTCTTCGATCTGAAATACTTTATTCTTCTTTTCCTCAAAGAATTCCCACGTTTGAGGAAGGAAATTGAAACTAGTTTTAAGTTCACAATCTTCCTGCTCCAGCCCCTCAGGTATTTGGATTATTAATGTGGACCATCACTGATGCTAAGCAGTTCTTTTTTATTTTTTTACATATTTTTATTTATGTACATAATTTTTGGGTGCATAATTATGTACACATAAAAATTTACCTATTTGTGTGGGGGAGGGTGGGGCATATGTGTACATGTCCTGTGTATAGATATTCAGAGGTGCCAAAAGATGAAATTATAAGCAGTTCTTAGCTGCCCAAGTTGGGTGCAGGATTCATATTCTGTCTCCTAAAAGAGCCATTTCTCCAGGCTTCTAACTAACCAGTTATTTAGGGATCACTATAAACGTCACCTTCACCCTAACTATTAATGTCACAGATGACTGTTTATGTTCCTCTTCTAACTTGAACTCTGCTTAAATTCTTATTCACCCTACTACATTGAGAGTTTTCTGAGACAAAAGTCAGATTCTATTGTTTATTGATCACAGGACATAATAACCAATGAAACACGTTTCTTAAACAATTAGTTTAAAATAAAACATAACCTTGAGAGCAACTGTGACATGCCTCCACATGCTTCTAGAATGGACACTCATGTCTTTTGCATAGTGATGCTAGAGGAGGAATTCATTCTTCTATGTTATATCTTCAAGAGCTGTATGTAAATTGTTGTCAGTATTTGTTACATGAGTAGATTATAGCTAAATCCCTGTCCTGCTTAATTTTAGCCAAGGACTATCTAGAGAAGAGGGCAGTAGCACTCCTGATTCTACATCAGCATCCATCTACTATCCTCCACAACTCAAATGACCCTCTGGGCTCTTCAGTTCTAACAAATGTCAACTTGTTTACCATATCTCTTCGCATCTTCTGTTGCTCCAAAGTAGCAAGGAAACCAACCAGAATTGGTATCACAATCTTTCCTTTTGAGACCTAAGCTTAATTAAATCAGGTTGATATAAGAACAAGAATTTATGGACAAAAGTATCTACATCTTGTGTTTCTAGTTTACTGAGTGACCTCAAAAGTCACTTCTTTTCCCTCTGATTTTATTTCTACATCTTATTTGTAAGTAGAAGTTTTCAGGGTATTTTTTTCCTTTTAGATAAGTTTCCTTTCTGAACAGTACAACACTACAACAGCTTGCAGTGTAATTAGAGAAAATGTAGGTCCTCTGCAATAAAATTACCAATAAAAATGATAATTTTGGGAAACAATTAACTTCAATGAAACAGTGGGTTCGGCACACCCCTTGCCAGCCCAGGAAGATGGCTTGTATGTTTCTCTTGCTCTGGTATTAATCTATAGAGCTACAGAAAGAGAGCAGCTGTTGTAGTTTTGGAGAAAAATCAAACTCAGTGCTAATTTTCAATGACAGAAAAATATGATCATGGTAATTATGGCATAATTACAATGCCTTGAATCTAATTTTAGCATCATAGTAAAATAAAGAATGGAAAACCAATATAAAGGATGACAAAAAATACATCAGCTTTCTACTTTCTAAGGATAATAGGACCACAATAAAAAGAAGTATTTGTTTATGGGGGAAATCATTATCTACAAGTTGCATTGCTATTCTCTCCAAATTTTCTTTTCTGAAAATCATTCAATAATTTTTAGACTAAATAAAAAGATGCAGGAACTTCTTTAAAAGAACCCCAAAAATATTTAGATAGTATACTACTTTGACTGAGGAGATAGCCCAGTGGTAAAACTGCTTACTATGCAAGCATAAGTACAGGAGTTTCCCATGTAAGCATGGGAGCATGGGGTCATGGGAGCATATGACTGCAACCCCAAGCTTGGGAGTGGGGAAACTGGAAACCATTGAGTGCTAGGGGCTTACTGGCTAGCCATTCAGTTCTAGATTTAGTGAGAGACCCTGTAAAACTAAATTGGAGAAGTGATATAGGTAGACATATAAGCCTTAGGTCTTCAAATGTTCATGTACACGCAAGCTCATCAACAACTGTATCTGTACAGTCACATGTAATACAGTACATAAACACATGAAGAAAGCCTACTGCTGCTGGTGGGAGACAACTATGAGTCCAGGTGTATCCACAAGATATTTTGTTCTATATTTTAAGTGGGTTGGTTCTGCATGCTGATGTCCAGATGAACATCAATCTAAAAATGAATTAATGAAACAATGATAAAGGGATGCACCTTTTGTTTCAACTTGAATTAGGTTCCCTGCTCCTCAGAAGTGAGCAACATTTCAGCAAAACTGCAAAAAATTTGATGTCAAGAAAGAACTAAAGAGAATATAAATTAAACACCTTATTTAAAACCTTGTATCACTCTTGACTTTCTCTTGTCATTGGTAAAACCTGCAATAATAGTTCTTACTTGTAAGATTCTTATAAATTATGATTATTATACTGGTACTTTGGTAGTTTGTAATAGAAGAGTTTTATTAATGAAATACCCATCCCCTCATCAAGTGAGGATTTTCCAAAGTCTGTTCTTATAATAATCACTTTTATAAGTATCACTGGATCTGCTTCAAAAAATAAGGATGGAATTTATGACAGTAGTATAAATCACTATGCTGTTTGTTTGTTTGGTCCTTTAATGTCACTGGTGGCTGATCCACATGCCAGATGATACTTAAAAGTATAATTTTAGGTTTATGACTCGACAAGGACTCAAGGCTGTATATCCAAACCTACCACTTTCTAGTCATTCTGTCAACTACATATAATACTCACATACATGAAGAAGAGCAGAGGCACATCTTTACATCCTATATTTAGCAAGAGAAGTCATGTTTTTACTTATTACCCTGAACAAAAAATTCACATGAGTTCTGAACCACAAAAGTTCTTCAAAATTCATGACAAAACTATGTAAAGGTAAAAAGAGGAAAGGCTAGGGGGAGTTGTCAATTTTCTCCTTTGCGTCTTCAGCCTAGTAGGCTTCATGTTCAACACTCTGAACTGCCTTTATCAGAAGTGTGAATATATTCTTGGGTTAGAATTTTTAATTTTTATAGAACCAATAAAACACAGATATAAATCCAAACATTCACAGATGGTTGTAGAAAGTAATCACACTTTTTCAAATAAATTAAATAATGGCACTAAATCTTGGTAGTATTTGCAATTTAGGGATTTTTCCCCTGCTTTTATGATGAGCATGCAATTCTAACTGAACAGACTTCTTTCATCCTTTCTTCCCCTTCACCCACACAAGTAGCCAGCTTCCTGGATTTTCTGCCCTTTCACACATCACAAGCAGGTCATCCACAACAGAATAAGGGCATAAGATGCGATTTTTTTAATCATATTTTTTTTTCACATCTGTGCCCCCTCTTCAACTTCAATCAAATATCTTTATCCTCAAACATAAGTAGCAGCAACATCAGAAGTTAGAGGCAAAGAACAGATATTATTTTGAGACAAAAATGATCCTTGATTCTTAAAAATATTCTAAGATGCACAAGTTTACCCTAAAAGAACAGGAAATGTCATAAGCTTTATATTTTCCTAAATTTGGCTGATATAATTTCCTCTGTGAATAACATCTCTGACTTCGTGGCCAACATTTACTTCCAGAAATGCCTGAACACAGCTGCTGGCAGTCATAACAGGGGCAGACTTTGGTTGTAAGTTTGCTCAGAGTAGACTTCATTGAGAAGGGTGTTGGATTGTTTCTTTCCACTTTTTGGCTGGAAGGTCACTTGCTGGCTCCCACTCAATGAAACACTGGGTTTTCTTTCAAAAGAAAGTATTTAAAGACTCCTTCAGATGGATTGATCCTCCCCACAACTCCACCCATGGCCTAAGGGTTTCACTTGGGCTCCATTTAAGTCAAAATTTACTATCATAAAATTATACACACAGACAGAACTTAAAAAAATGATCATTTTTTTTCCTGACATTTTGCTCCAAACTATTTGTTAAAGATGAGCTTTTAAGGCCTTGCATGACTTAGATTTCAGTTTGCTTCTAAGCCCATTCTGTTGAATCCACAAATGTATCCATTTTCTTTTTATACTGTCACTCATCAAACATTCAGTGATGTTTCAGAGAATAGCCCTGAGCTAATGCAGATTATGCCTATAAAGTGATGCTGATAGTATAGGTGTGTGTGTGTGTGTGTGTGTGTGTGTGTGTGTGTGTGTGTGTATTGCATTGGGATTTTGGTTGTTCGAAGCTTAACCTCTTCATGGCACAATGTAAAATGTTACAGCATCATAAGAATTAACTAAAACAAATATTACAACCCACACCTATGTCTACAGTTGAGATACACTTTATCAATTAAGGTATTTAGCAATGAGTGAGGGCTTTTTCTAATCCTTACAAAGCTAACAAACAGGGTACTAAAACCACAAAAAATATATCAAATAGGACGCCCATGACAAAAGTAACTTACATAAATATATCTGAAGAAAAAGTCAATTCTGCTATTCCCAGATTTTAGTATATATTTATTGATCCCACTCTGGTAACCTTTCTCAGTATTTCATGAGTTATTCTCATTTTCATTTCAGTATCTTCATTTTCTCTTGCTGCTAATACTTTTAAGTTATGACTTTATTTCTTGCTTTACTATTCCAACCATCATTAATTTCTTTTGGCACAACATATAGGTTCTATAGTAAAGAATCCAGTCCCTATGACACATCGTTTTCTACTCCAGCTTATTCCCATTCTCAATAGCCATAACAGTATGGTTGACTGAAAATAACATCATGTTACATTTTTAGATTAACGATTGCATTCACACATTATGTCATATAAGATTGTGCCAAAATCATGATATGAGTTATAACTTATTGATGAAAGTGTAAGGAGTAAATAAGTCAATATACATAAAACTTTAAAAATTTTGCCAGAGATGTGGTTAGCACTTATCAATGTTATGTATAAAAGTAAAACTTGAATCAAGATTTTCTGCAAGGTTTTTGTTTGTTTCTTTGTTTGTTTTTGTCCCAAATATAGGAATTGTTCAGTTCCAAATTCTACCAAAACTCAGAGCTTTTATTTAAATTTTACTTGTTAAACTGAATTTTATTCTGTGGTTTAAATGTACTTACTCAAATAGATTAGATCAGAAAAGAAAATCTTCCTGCCACATAATAATCAAAACACTAAGTGTACAGACAAAAAAAGAATATTAAATGCTGCAAGGGAAAAAGTCCAAGTAACATATAAAGTCAGACCTATCAGAATTATACCTGAATTCTCAACAGAGACTCTAAAAGCCAGAAGGTCCTGGGCAGTTGTCTTGTAAACCCTAAGAGACCACAGATCTCAGCCCAAAGTACTATACCCAGCAAAATGTTCAATCACCATAGATGGAAAAGCCAAGATATTCCAATTTCAACAATATTTTCCACAAATACAGCCCTACAGAAGATACTAGGAGAAAATCCCAACCCACTGAGGCTAACTGCATGCAAGTAAATACAAGAAATACATTATTTCACACCATGAAAAGCAAAAGAAGAGAAACACACACACACACACACACACACACACACACACACACACTATCATCACCAACACCAAAATAACAGGAATAATAATCATTTGTAATTAGTCTCTCTTGACATCAATGGACTCAATTCTTCGATAAAAAGACAGAGGCTAACATAATGGATGCATAAACAGAATCCAATCTGCTGTATACAAGAAACACATCTAGGTAACAAAGATAAACATTACCTCAGAGTAAAGGGCTGAATCAAGCAAGTGGTCCCAAGAATCAAGTTGGAGGAGCCATTATAATATATAATAAAATAGATATTCAACCAAAATTAGTCAAAAAAGACAGGAGAGGACACTTCATAATCATCAAAGAAAAAATCCCCCAAGAGGATGTATAAATTCTGAACAACTATGCCCCAAATGCAAGGGTACCCACATTCATAAAAGAGACATTACTAAAGTTTAAATCACATACTGAACCCCACACATTAGTAGTGGGAGACTTCAACACTCTACTCTCACCAAGGACAGGTTATAAAGACAGAAATGTTTAGTTGAAATAATGTAACTAACAGAGGTTATGATTCAAATGGACCTAACAGACATCTATAGAGCATTTCACCCAAACACAAAAGAATAACCTTCTTCTCAGCCCCTTGCGGAACCTTCTCCAAAATTGACCATATAATTGGGCACAAAATAATAACCTTCTTCTCAGCACCTTGCAGAACCTTCTCCAAAATTGACCATATAATTGGGCACAAAAGAATAACCTTCTTCTCAGCACCTTGCGGAACCTTCTCCAAAATTGACCATATAATTGGGCACAAAGCATGCCTCAACAGATGTAAGAATATTGAAATAACCCCTGGCATCTTATCAGATCACCATGGATTAATGCTAGACTTTAACAACAGAAACACTGGAAAGCATACATACTCATGGAAATTGAACAACTCTCTACTCAATAATCTCTGGGTCATGGAAGAAATGAAGAAAGAAATTAAAATCTTTCTATAATTCAATGAAAATGAGGATACCACATACTAAATTTATGGTATATAATGAAAGCAGTGCTAAGAAGAAAGTACTAACTGCCTGTATAAAGAAATTAGAGAGTTCTCATACTAAAGAATTAAAGTACGCTTGAAAGCTCTAGAAAAAAGGAGAAGCAAACACATCCAAGAGGAGTAGACTGCAGAAAATAATCAAATTCAGGACTTTAATCAATCAATTAGAAGAAACAAAGAGAACAATACAAAGCATCAACAAAACCAAAAGATGATTCTTTGAGAAAATCAACAAAATAGACAAATCCTTAGCTACTCTAACTAAAAGGCAGAAAGATAGTATCCATACTGACAAAATTCAGAAATGAAAAGAGAGATATAACAATAGACACCAAGGAAATTCAAAGAATCATCAAAAGCTTGTACTCCACAAAAATGCAAAATCTAAATGAAGTGGATGATTTTCTTCACAGATACCAATTACCAATGATAAATCAAGATTTAGTAAACTATCTAAATAGTCCTCTAACCCTTAAGGAAATAGAAGCAGACATTCAAAGACTTTCAACCACAAAAAGTCCAGGCCAGATAATTTTAGTGCAGAATTCTACCAGAAGAGCTAATGCCAATACTCCTCAAACTATTCCACAAAATAGAAACAGAAGGAACATTACCAAACTCATTCTATGAGGCCTGGATGACCCTGATACCAAAACCATACAAATTCTCAACAATAAAAGAGAGTTTCAGACCAATCTTCCTTATGGACACAGATACAAAATTACTTAATAAAATACTTGCCATCCAAATCCAAGAATGCATCAAAGACATCATTCATCATGACTTAGGCTTCATTCTAGGGATGAAGGTGTTGTTAAATATATGAAAATCCCTCAATGTAATTAATCCTTTTAAACAAACTGAAAGAAAAAGCACATGATCATCTCATTAAATGCTGAAAAAGCCTTTGACAAAATCCACTACCTCTCCATGTTAACTCTTGGAGAGTTCAGGGATACAAGGTGCATACATAAGCAAAATAAAGGCAATATACAGCAAGTCAATAGCCAACGTCAAATCAAACAGAGATAAACTGAAAGCAATTTAACTAAAATCAGGAATGGGGACAAGGATATCCACTCTCTCCCTGTATTTTCAATATAGTACTTGAAGTTCTGTTCTAGCTAGAGCAATACAACAACTACAGGGGATCAAGCTGATACAAATTGGAAAGGAAGATGTCAAAGTATCATTATATGCACATGATATGTTAGTTTACATAAATGATCTCAAAATTCTACCAGAGAAATCCTATACCTGATAAACCCTTTCCACAAATTGACTGGATACAAAATTAACTCAAAGAAATCATTAGTCCTATTTTATATAAATGGTAAGTGGACTGAGAATAACATTAAGGAGACAATATCTATACTTCACAATAACCACAAATAATATAAAGTATCTTTGTGTAACTCTAATGAAGGAAGTAAACTACCTGTATAACAAGAATTTCAAGTCTCTGAAGAAAGAAATTGAAGAGATATCAGAATATAGAAGACCTCCCATTCTCATGAATCAATAGGATTAACATAGTGGATATGGCCATCTTACCAAAAGCAATCTACAGATTCCATGCAATTCCCATCAAAATTTGAACACACTTCATTTCAGATTTTGAAAGAATAATTCTCAAATTCAAATGATAAATTCCGCGGTAGCTAAAACAATCCCAAACAATAAAAGAACTTCTTGAGATATCATGACCTCTGTCCTCACAATGTACTACAGAGCAAGAGTAATAAAAACTGCATGATATTGGTATAGAACCAGACAAGTTGATCAATGGAATCGAATTGAAGATGCTGAACTAAACCCACATACCTACAAACACTTGATTTTTGACAAAGTAGCCAAAACTATACAATAGAAAAGGGAGAGGATTGTCAACAAATGGTGCTGGTCCAACTGGATGTCAGCATGTAGAAGAATGCAAATAGATTCATATTTATCACTATGCATAAAACTCAAGTTCAAGTGGATTAAATACCTCAATATAAAACTGCATATACTAAATTTAATAGAAGAGAAAGTAAGAAATAGCTTTGAACTCATTGGTACAAAAGACAAATTCCTGAACAGAACAATAATGGCTCAGGTCCTGAGATCAACAATTAACAAATGGGACCTCATATAACTGAAAATCTTCTGTAAGTGAAAGGACATCAGCTATAGGACAAAATGACAACTTCCATATTGGGAAAAGATCTTCACAAACCCTACATTTGACAAAGGATAATATCTAAAATATATAAAGAACTCAAAAAGTTAGACACCAACAAGCCAAATAATTGAATTTAAAAAACGGGGTGCAGAGCTAAACAGATAATTCTCAACAGAAGAATCTCTATTGGCTGAGAAACACTTAAAGAAATGTTCAAAGTCCTTAGTTATCAGGGAAATACAAATCAAAACAACTCTGAGATTCTACCTTACACCCATAAGTTTGATGACCAGCATCAAACTCAAGGGACAGTATGTGCTGGCAAGGATGTGGAGCAAATGGAACACTCCTGTACTGCTGATGGGAGTACAAACTTGTACAACCAGTCTAGAACATCAATTTGCTGGTTTCTCAGAAAGTTGGAAATAGTTCTACCTCAAGATGCAGCTATTCCACTCCTGGGCATATACTCAAAAGATGCTCCTACATCCCATTAGAACACTTGTTCAACTATGTTCATAGCTACTTTATTCCTAATACCAAAAAATAGCAACAACTGCGATGTCCCTCAACCGAAGAATGATAAAGAAAATGTGGTTCATTTACATAATGAATGCTATTCAAATGTTGAGAACAAAACTGAGAGGTGGGTGCGGGGGGGGGTCCTCTCTACGACAGAGACCTGAGATTGGGGAGAGGGAGGGCCCATCAAGTCTATGAGGGCGACTATGGTTAAGATCCCTAGCAGTGGGGGATATAGAGCCTGAAGTGACCACCTCCTATAGCCAGGCAGGACTCCCAGTGAAGAGATAAACACAAAAACACAACCACAAAATCTTCAACCCAATATAAGATGTCCTGCATATAAGATGTGCAAGGGACAAAGATGGAGGAGAGACTGAGGGAATGGCCAAACAATGACTGAGCCAAATTGATACCCATTCCATTGGCAAGAACCAATTCCTGACACTATGAATGGTAGTCTCTTATGTTTGTGGACAAGAGCCTAGCATGACTGTTCACTGAAAGGCTCCATGCAGCAGCTGACTGAAACAGAATTAGAGACTCACAGCCAAACATTAGATGGAGCTCAAAGAGTCTTGTAGAAGAATTGGGGGAAGGATTAAGGGACCTGAAGAGGATATGGACTACACAGGGAGAACAACAAAGTCAACTATCATGGACTCTTAGGGTCTCCCAGAGACTGAACTGCCAGCCAAAGAGCAACTATGAGTTGGCCCTAGGCCACCTACACATGTTAGAAGTTGTGCAGCTTGGTCTTCATGACGGTCTCTCAACAAATGAATCAGTGGCTGTCTCTGAATCTGTTGCCTGCCTGTGGATCTGTTCCCCTAACTGGTCCACTGTCTCTGGCCTCAGGGAGAGAGGATAAACCTAGTCCTGCAGTGACTTGATGAGTCAGGGTGGGGTGATATCCTTGGGGGCTCCCATTCTCAAAGGAGAAAGGGAGAGGGATTGCGGAAAGAACTGTGTGCGGGGAGACTGGAAAGGAGGTGAGGCTGACATTGGGATATAAATTGAATTCATAAATAAATTAATTAATCAAATACATGGATGTAATGATATTATATGTTGAGTATAGGAAAATAGGAATAAATATGAAAATAAATTTAAAATAAAATGATAATACATTAGTGTGAAATTTAGAAATGAGAAAACAACCAATAAAAGAGAAATAGAACAGAAAATAAAAGCACAAAAGTCACTTGAGACATTATGAGAAGATACCCTTTACCTATATTTGTTGTCCCAGGGAGAGGACTTAAGTATCATGTGTCAGAAGCAGTGAGCATCACCACCTTGGTTGGTTTTCAAAACTGATGAAATATGTCAAACCACATGCTCAAGAGACAACCATAAAGCCTAAGAAATTGGTATAGAGCAAACTGCGAAAAATGGAAAGAAATCTTAAAAGTTATAAAAGGAGGAAAATATACACCAACAGTGGTTAAGTAGTAATATAAATTTCTGGCTTTCAACAGAAATACTCTACAGATGACAATGGAGTGGTGATATGCTCACACTAGAATGCAGTAATGACTACCTGCAAGTTATACCCAGTAACAGACAAACAGAAAGCTAGGATCTAAAAGAAGTGTGCAAAAGTGAAAGTAAAGACATTCTTCAAGAAGAGAAGGAATCACAGAAGTAGCGAAAAGTATATCATTTAAATTCATTGTACAATACAGATCCCAGTGCACTGAGGCAACAAAGATGGATTTAATCAGTAATTGTGCATTTACTAAAAACCAGCTATATCACAGGCTGTAGAGCTGGTCTCAAATAAAGGCATATTTAAATTACACAGGGTAATCACTGAAATAGAGTAAAACTAAGCTATAAAACAGAAAGGTCACTATTATATGAATTTCTCATGAGAGTTACAGAAAATAGTAAAAGCTACACTACAGAATTATTGTATAGAAAAGAGAATGATTTTAAGACCAAAAAAGCAATATTTGCAATAAAACCAGATAATAAAGTATCTTCATGAACTCAAAATGTAAGCAACACAAGGAGAAGAGTAATTAGCCAATGAAGGCATCAGGTACACATCTGATGCACAAACATACGTGCAAGCAAAGCACTTATATACATAAGCTCATAAAAAAAAATTCAAATCTCAATAGAGTTACATCAAAGAAAGTTGTGACTAAAAGAGGGCATTGGAGATACCTTGGGACTGGAGCTACGGTTGTGAGCTGTTATGTGAGTGCCAGAAACTGAACCTTAGATTTCTGAAAGATCAGCTTGTGTCCATAACCACTGAGCCATTTCCCTAGTCCTCTACAGATATTTTTAAAACTTAATTCATTTTTAAAATTTTCAGGTATCCATATATGATAAGTTGCATATGTAAACTCTGTGACTATTAGAGGGAAAAGTGGGAAAGTTACATCAACCTACAAACTTACACAGGAGCTTCTCCAGAAGACTATAATCACCAGGAATAAGGTCAGGAATTGACAAGTCAAATTCATAATTTTTTAATTATAAAATTGAAAACCAGCAAAGGGAAAGTTAATGTATTGAAAAGGCAGGTGAACTATTTAACTTTAATTATGGAATTATAACAGCCTGGTGTCACCTGAGAAGGAAGTCTCTGTTTAAGTGTTGGCTGGGTCAGATTGGCCTTCAACATATCTGTGGGGGATTGTCTTGATTATTAATTATTCTATGAGGGCACAGTCAACTGTAGACATCATCATTCCTTGGGAAGATAGTCTTGAACTGTATAAGAAAGCTAGCTAAGCATGAGCCTTTGAGTAAGTTAGCAAGCAACATTGCTCCATGATTTTTGATTTCAAATTCTTGCTTGAGTTTCTGACCTGACTTCTCTCACTGGTGACCTATGATGTGGAAGTGTAAGTCAAATGAAGAAAATAATTTGCTTTTGGTTAGTGTTTGCCACAGGAACTGAATGAATGTAGAAAAACCTATAGAATGGAAGCAAATATTTGCTAGCTATATATCTGACAGAGGGACACTATGAAGAATATAAAAACAACCTAAAAAGAAACAGAAAATACTAATATGAATTTTTATTTGGCTTTTAAATACTTTAATTTTCTTGAAAATTTTCATACATTTAAACAATTAGCTGTTCTTCATTGGTTTATCCCCATTCATAAAACAGTTTTCCCAGCCTTGCTGATAGATGGAGTTCTATTTTTTGCTAATTATGCCCACTGTAGTGATGTGGCCTCTTTTCAAAGAGCATATTCTTGATTTACAGCTGTTTTGATGAGAATGGTTCTTTTCCACATGATGTATCAGAACCAGACCCTGATTGTTATTGACTCATGACTCTTAGCTTGGGTTTCTCCCATCATCACACACTTCCTTCAGGGTTCTTCTGAATTAAGGCAACACAGCCCTTTTAGCACCAAGTTAACAGCTACTCTAACAGGAGTCAGATGGACACAACAGGATATTCTATTATTTATGGCAAATACATCATTCCTTCATCAAGGAATTGCATTAAATACAAGATCCATCATCCTTAACATTGGAGCCACCTGGATTCACTCAGTGGAAAACAAATGAATAAACTATACATTCTGACCCGGATAAACTCTCCCTTTATTCAGGAAAAAGATAAATGACAAAAAAAAAAAAAAAAAAAAAAAAAAAAAAAAAAAAAGAATGCATGCGATGTGTGCTACAATAAATTCAGTACTTAATCCATTGTCATGGAGATAAGGATTGAAGTTTATCTTCCAAGGAAAAGTTAGATAACTAGAGAAATATTCCAAGAAGAGGTTATTGCCAGGAGAAAGGATTTCTCCCCTTAGAAAGAGAGGAATGGGCGGAGAAGTCATCTACAGGATATGGAAGTTGTATATAATATGGTTAGTGCTGCTCATGGTAGGAAAATAAAGATGGCCATGGTCTAATTCCCAGTCTCTGAATAGCAACCTCACGGGCATTACAGTTGTGATTATCATGATTTTTAGAACAGAGAGGTGGTTCTACATGGCTCCAGTGGGTAAATTCATACATGCTCATTGGAAGAAGAAAGGAAACAGGACAAGGTCAGAGCCATAGAGAAATTGTAAGTGGCGTGCTACTGATTTTGAAGTATGATAAGAAGGGTAATGAAATAAAGGATGCAGGCTGTCTCTAGACTCTTGAAAAGTTGTTATATATATAATTTCTAGGTCTTCAAACAGAGACCAAGCTCTAAACATCCCAATTTTGATCCAATAAAAGTAATGCACTTCAGAACTCTAGCAGGATAAGATAACCAATTTATGCTGTTTTAATTACACTCTGTGATCATTGCTAGACCAAAAATAGGAAACTAACAGAGTAGAGGAACATTGCTGAAATGTCTGGGGTGCATGCGTGTGTGCGTGCATGTGTATGGTCAGGAGTTGAAACAATGGAGGTGGTGTGTGATGGCGACTGAAGAGAGTACTGGGACCCACTATGCAGAACTTCCTAAGGTAAATAAAGTATGAAAAAAGAACTCCGAATTTTCTCAAGTGAGTGAGATCTTAGGAGAATGATCCTTGTACAGAAGCTGGCATTCCATTTGCCTTTGTTCTTCTGGTTTTCCCATTACGATTCATGTTTGACAACTCTACATCTCATCCTCCTACAAAGATGGAACTCCAGGTTAGATTCTGAGTTCTTTTTGCACCCTTTGTTACTCTAAACAAGCAAACACTCATTCACACACACACACACACACACACACACACACACACACACACTCACGTACTATTCACTAGTGTCTCTTCCATGCTGTGGTTTTTTGAGTTACTGAGCATTTTATCCACTTATAAAATTATAATGACAAACTCTGACAAAAGCAATAAAACATGTGCTGGGAGAGATGAATAAGAAGCCTTAAGTAGATTTTTGAAGACAAGAAAGGTCTTCCAGAGGTCTCTCTACCTCTTGTCCAGTCCTCTATCATCCTGTGCCGATCACACTTTTGTTCCTATTTTTTTTTCATCACTTCTGTTAAAAGAAGTGGTCAGCACTACGATAAGCAAGCTGAGTGGGTGTCTTTAAAGCCCATCTTTACTTTCCCAACCTTAGTCTTGATTCAATTGTGAAGCAGACTGCTGGCTATGTGCATGGCTAAATTCAGCATCCACGCTCACTGTTAGAGAAGTTTCCAAAATAACAAGCAGACCACCAAAAAGCTGGGCCTGGGAAAGGAAGGAGAATATGTGATACTAGAAATCCTTGGAAGCATAAGAAAGAGTCTTTATTTTTTTAATGTCAGCAACATTTCTCTGGATTAGGGCTGATTGCTCTGCTGTGTATAGCGTTGCAAAATGCATTGAGTTTCACAATCTGCGTGGTTTTCTGTGAAGTCACTGGTGGCCTCTACTCTCCAAATCACTTCACAGTGAACACTTTGATCCACTATGATATCAGTCTTGAGCTTCTAATTGCTTCCAAGTGAATTCTGAATTGCCAAGAGTCTGGGTGGTGTCTCCCATCTGATTCATTTCTTTGCTCTGCACTTACATATTTCTGTGTTCCCAAAGTCCTCTCAACAACTTCGTAGGCTAATCCTTTCAATGTAACAGAAATAATGCATGTGTAAATTAACCTGAAAATGGAAAGTTAGTGTCATTTTCATTAACTAATTGCAGGAGACACACAAGTCTCTAAAGCACTGTTTCGTGCCTTGAAGACAATTTTCTCTGCTTTGGTTGCCCAGGTAATGTTATTAGATAAAAATGTGTGAGATTTAAAAAACATGGCAGAAGGTGGCTGTTGAAAGAAATATTATGTATATATGTGTGTGTGTGTGTGTGTGTGTCCTCTTTAACATACAAAGATGTACAACAATGTCACTTTGCCTTCCCTTCCTATATTCAGCATCAGTCTTGTAACAGGCACCCTTCTTTGGTCTGCTCAACAACTTTAAAGTATTTCTTAATTTCTAGTCCTTCTATGAAACTTCCAGTATCAACTTTTCTTAGATTATGTTAATATTAATGGAATTAGACAAATCAAATGCTATTATAACTAGGCAAATGCCACAAATGTGTCTCCTAGTACATAAGTTCCACCCTGAATTTATTTCTTCCTTGCTTGTTTGTTGGGATCACATTCTCCAACTCAAATTTATAAGATCAAAAAAGAGTGGCCATATCTCTAGACTCTTATTCAGGAAATTAATGCTCATTTTTCTCCAAGTGATGGAGTTTGGAGAACTTGGAATGGTCAGGTCTTCAGCACCTCTCCCAGATTATCCTGCCATTCTCTCCTATATATCTTCACTCTATTACCTTTAGTTGGGTTTAAGGTTTGGACTGCTTTGCTCCCTGTGCCTCTTAGCATGTGATGTCCTCTGCCTCTACTGAACTGAGTTCCTGCTTAAGATTACTTCAATTCCCAAGTCCCTAAAAACACCACTAAACCATGCCAAAATGCTCATAAAGCCTGAAGTGTTTCTCTGTATTGTTTCATAACTGTTCCTGGGAAGACATGAATAAGAATCTATTCGCTCTAAAAAGGACACAAACACACACACGAGAGAGAGAGAGAGAGAGAGAGAGAGAGAGAGAGAGAGAGAGAGAG
>JADRCH010000060.1:1478008-1521819 GCA_019843965.1 Rhynchomys soricoides
AGAGAGAGAGAGAGAGAGAGAGAGAGAGAGAGAGAGAGAGAGAGAGATAAGTCACTGCAAATAATAATAATACTCCAGTCCAGCCTGGGTGCTATATAACAAAGGTCACACCAAATAAATTTCTCTGCATTTAGAGTCATCTATACCAAAGAATCTGTTCTCCCATGTTCTCTAAGCTTACTACTTAATTAAAGCTGGAGAGGGTCTTCTAAATAATTTAAGTTTTGTGAACTTGTTAAATCTTATGAACCTCTCTCCTCCATCCAGGATCTTGCAATTCAGAGGAAGTATCTACGTAATACTCCATTCTTTCCTATAATTAGTATTTCTTTCTGACCCCCATTCCACAATGTCAACTGAACTTTGGAGAAAGTGATATGAATATGGATAGCTGATGGTTTTCTTCCACCTATGCCTGAGCAATGGGTCACTATGAAACAGAAATAGTTACTGAACATCAAAGCTTGACTGATTTTGAGTCCCCACAATAATCAACCCTCACTACAAAGACGACATTCCCTCCAGAAATGAGTTTGACAGAGTATTATTCCATGAGTATAAATGCAAATTCATAGAAGGTATCTTGAAAACCACACCACATTTATTTAACAAAACAGTTGCAATAGCCCCTCAGAAATATGTAAGCTTCTGCCTTGGCTTACAGAAATAAACATAGGTTACCCTTTATGGATCAGGCCTTAACTCCATTCTTAAAGTGGTTGGATGCACCCATAGTGATCATGCCACCAGTACACTAGTCAGCCTATCTTTCCTGGCATGTTGATACTAGTATAGAAGGTAGATTTCAAAACAAAGGAAGGCTGCTGTTAATTCTTTTACTACAGCCTACATTTCTATATAGTCTACACTCAAAAAGTGTGATGTTCTCAGCAATAGAGATTTAGAATATGGTTTTAGAAAGCAATAAACATTTTTAAAATGATAACAAATAGTCTTTATGGTTTATGAGACTTTGGTTATCAACTAATAGAGAGGTAGCTTACACCAAGCACTATGATTTCTACCAAAAATTAAAGGTTCCGAGAAACTGCTTTTGCTATCCACATGATATGGCTCATCAAAAGCTTTATGTTATGTCTTTCCAAATGCTTTTCATCTAGATGGTTAGTATATAATAAAAGATTTTCAAAGGGTAGACAACCTCTTTTTAAGTTCTATCAATATCCTCTCCAAGCATATCTTAATAGACCTTGGGATTCAAAATCTAGGAGGAATCTTTTAAAATGTTATCAAGACCCAATACAATGACAATGAAGATAGAAACACACACACACACACACACGCACACCTCATCATTTCTATCAGTTTTTCTGTGAAAGAGAGATATTAAGTACAAAAGCATGGTTGAGAAGTACTAACCATATTTAGATCTCTGTAATCATCCTGCTTCCTGCCTCATCATTCTGGAAGCTTCCATGGACTTTAAGATATCTTTCCAAAAGATCAAGATATCTGATTAAGCCTGGAGAACTCAGCAACACTCTTAAGCTTCTACACTACGCTAGGAGACACCTGGGGAGTAGGCCATGCTCTCATTTGACATGATTGCTATCTGAGCTGTTTCCCAGTTCTGAAAGGCTTCTGGCCAGAATTGAGGCGACAGCCTCTTTGTTGGGCACTCCTCATCATGGAAAGTGTCCAAGGCCAACCTTTAACCCACCTTCTTGAATGGGATAAACATATGCAACATACATTGAGGGAGCAGTAATTACCCAGCCCTAAATAAGTTGAATATTTTTATTTGTAGCATCTCATCTATCATTAAGTCATTCCTTTAGTGACCTGCCATTCCTGCCTTAAAGCCTTCTAGAAACTCATTTAGATAGTGTTCGGATTTTTGTCATTTTCCAACACCAACAGTATGACATAAAGCTTGCCAAATTTGCTTTTGGGTGATATGGATAGATTCCATTGTCTCCCAACTTTTTCTTAACTTTTTTTGGTTGCTTTAGTACTTTTATGAACTCAATTTGGATACCAAAAGTTAGCATTCTGTCTAAACTCCACCCCACAGTTACTTGGCAATAGCCAGGTATGCTTCAGCCAAAAGTTGCCTGGCAACAGCCAGGTGGGCCTGGCCCATTATAAAAGGGGCTGCTTGCCCCTCCTCTCTCTCTTATCTCTTACCTCTCCCCATTCCCTTTCTTCCCTCTCTCCATGTGGTCATGACCTGCCTCCACCTCTCCACTTCTTTACTTTATCCCCCTCTCTGCCTTTCTCTGCCTTTACTACCCTCTTAGCTCCCCTCCCCATGCCCTAAATAAACTCTATTTCTAAACTATACCTTCATGTTTGACTTGTCCCTCAGGGGAGAAGGCATGTCCCTGCATGGGCCTGCTGAGGCACACCCTTCCCTCGCACATACCTCCCTACCCCACACCTTCATAGAACATATATATCTTTATCTTTTTATAAACACATCACTATTCTAAATCATTTTGATTATCCTTTGATTAACCTTTCCTACCTCATAATAATCACACAGTCCTATGAGGCTCACTATTGCTACCAATGTCCCAGACCAGTCTTGAGTTTTCTAATGAGATAACGTATTTCTTAAATCTTCTGTGAAAATAGCCTTATCGGGACCAGTGGACATCAAACACCATCTCTCCTATTTCCAGGTTCCTAAGATTATCTGTCATTCTTCTCTTGTCTGCTAGCCCTTGATGTTTATGGGGACCTGAGTTGAAAATAAATCTCTAGTATACCAAATGAATCAGTGCATTAGGAAATAGTTTATTTTGTATTGCCTGAGCTTCTTTGCAGTCTTTGTCTTAAGGAAGAATGAGTAGTTATATTATTCATCTTTTCTGCTTTTATGGCATTCAAGATAATCCTATGTCCATCCCCATGTTCTGGACCCTCTCCAGTGAGGCTGTGAGGGGCTATTTCATTTCTTGTTTGGTAGGTTTTCTCTATTCAAGCCATTTAGAGGTAGAGTACCTCTTAATTATCACAGCTTCCTACACTGGATCAACACTAATGCCTTTGTATGTATGCTGAGTCTGGAACTCTCCCTCCCTCTGAATTAAAGGTTGAAGCCAAGGACCTGAAGGCTGCTTTTTATTATTTCTATCCCATTCTCTTCCTCCTGCCAGACTTTACCTATTTATTTATTTTTTACTGTAGACTCCAAGAATTTATATTTCACAAAGGGGTTTTTACACAGATGTAATGTATTCTCTCATCTCCTTATATTCTACTGGCTTCTGAGAAAGGACAAACCAGTACCTCCATCAAATCCTCTTTTTTCCATGTGTCTTGCCATATTAGAAGCTAGTCCAGGGAAGCCATATTTTTTTCCCATTGTTATTTCTCTCTTATCTAGGCAACTTCTTACTGGGTAGAAAACTCAGCTATGTCTTGGTACAGTAAAGCCTTCAAGATGATCACCACAAATGCTTATCATCTCTGCTATAAATGCTTCCTTCAGAAGTTAAAATATACTTTTGAGGATGTTCATCATTTGAGGGCTGTAAACTTAAGCTATTTGGTAACATAGCAAACAAATGTTCCCTGTATCTAGAAAGAGAAGAGAGCGTGGCAAGTAATTTTCAGAGATAGGATTATAAGGCTCTGAAGTTGGCAAGAGACATCCCAAGGATGCTTAGACATCCGGTAGTAGTAGAACATCCTAAGTCCCAACACATTTTCCATTCAAATTCATGAATTTAAAACTAGCTTGGAGGAAACAAGCCTGTTACTAAAATATATAAGCAATAATCCAGAACAGGAGAACTCTGCTTCCATCGTCTAGAAAGGGCCCCTTTGTACTCAACTTGTTTCCCGGGTCCACAGCCATTTAGAGGTATCCTGTTGGGATGGCTCATTTCACTTTAAGTGAAAGTTGGGTTCCAACTGAGAAGAATATAAAGGTGATTTAAATATCTTCAAATTCATGTCTTTGTCAGATTTTTAAAGCACTTCTTAAAATCCAAGGCTTCTATTTGTTTACTCATTGACCTATATTTTATTCATCTGTTTGGTTGTATATTTATTTAACCTAGTCAATAAGCATTAATTAAACTAGCTCTCCAAACTCATAGCCTTTAATTAACCTCTCTTCTAAATTAGATTTTCGAACTAAATTTTAAACTCCCTTCAATATAAATGACCAAACGTGTCTCTTATATTGACCCCAGTAGAAATATTTAATGCCAGAAATTCACTAGATAACTTCCTACATGCCTGCTACCTAACAAACAAGCAGCTCAAACTACAAATATATATTGAAAGTGAATTTCTATTTATAAAAATCAAAAGTGATCAGACAGACTCCTTGCCATTTCATCTCCATGGAAACTTTTGTTTTGCTTGGCTGCATATGAGAAAGCACTGTGGTGGGGTGACACAACTTTGGAACAGGTTGGAGCACTTGTTCACAATCTCTGGCATAAGTACTTAAGTCCCAATACTGGGAATATTGGGAAATTCATAGACACAGGTTTTGAGAAGCCAGAGGATTGAATAAATATCAATTTCATAAGGCAGTGATCTCCCAGATGAGGACATGAGTTATAAATGAAGCACTTGAAGATGAAAATAAAATTTTGCAACATAGACAATACAAAAGGATTCATAGCTGATTAAAAGAGTGAAGGAATTGGGAGGGGAATGAAATCTGGAATGTAAAAAAAAGATAAAGAAAAGAGTGAAGGAAGAAAACAAAGACATGGAGCTCCAAGGAAGCTTCAGAAAATCATTTCAGAAGGTGTTTAAAACTGGTGAAGTGGCTACCTCCTGTAACTAGGTGGTGGAAGGGGGACATCAACCCACCAATAATACCTTCAACCAAAATTTGTCCTCCCAACAAGATTCACAGGGATAAAGAGAAAGCAGAGATTGAGGGAACAGCCAACCAATGACTGGTCCAATTCAAAGCATATGTCATGTAAATTAGTCAGTCCTTGACAGTATTAATGATACTTTGCTATGCTTGTAGACAGGAGCTTAGCATAACTGTCTCCTGAGAGGCTTCATCAAGCAGCTGATAGAAAAGGATGTAGAGACCCACAGCTAATTATCAGGCAGTCCTCAGGGTGTCCTGTGGAAGAGTGGGGGATAGGATTGAGCAAGCTAGCAGGAGGGGTTAAGGACACCACAAGAATACCTACAGAGTAAACTAACTTGGGTTCCAGGGATGTCACAGAGACTGAACCACCAACCAAAGGGAATGCAGGGGCTAGACCTAGGCCCCCTACACATTTGTAGCAGATATGCAGCTTTGTGTTTATATGGGTCGGCTAAAAAGTGGAGCAAAAGGGGGTGCTATCTCTCTATGCCCTGCCATATTGGATCCCCTTCCCCAGCTGGACTTCCTGGTTGGGCCTCAGTGGGAGAGGATGCTTTTAGGCCTACTGCTACTGAATGTACCAGGGCCAGGTGGTATGGAAGGGGGCTCACCCTTGTCTGAGGAGAAGAGGAGGTGATAATGGGGGATGGATTGTAAGGGTGGGACTGGGAAGAATTGAAGGACTTGGGGGGCATTATTGAGTTGTAAAGTGAATACACAAATAAATAAATAAATAAAGGTAAATGGTTTGGTGCTCAATATAAGAGAAACATGGACTAGATTCAGTCCAATTAGAGAACTGCCTCTTACTGGTGAAGTTTAACTAGGAAGAAGGGTGCAGAATTGGGATTAGGATTGAATTTGGGGAGTGAAAGACTTGAAGAACAAATAGTAACTTCATATACATACCTGTGCCAAACTTTGTATACATTTAATAATATAATTCATAAAGAAAAAAGACTCAGGCAGGGAATGCCTCCATTATTTGCCAGGTGGAAACAGACTTAAAGGTTGAGAAAAATTTCCAAACATTTTATTGGTATATTCCAGACTCTATTTCCAAATATAAATATGTAAAAAATGAAAATCTGTATCTTACCTATAACCTCAATTTGCCCTTCTACCTTGCTCAGTATTTTGTGATAGAGAGAAGGAGAGACAATACTACAGAATAAAATAGTCCCAACGTATTTTGAACTAATAAAGAAAAACTGCACAAACATGAGACATCCAGTAAAGGCTGGATTTAAATGGTTCAGTAAGGATCATGGACAAAAAGGCATTTATCAGAGATGACAGTAAGGGACAGAAAGTGCTGTCTAAAAGGCAATGTAACTATATCTAAAAGGAAAAGATTTTGGATTGGCTTAATAGGTAAAGAATTAAAGGTAGATCACCATGATTGAAGAAACCGGGTACAAGCATTGTCTAGAGTAGAGACATCTCTAACTTTGAGCAGGTGTCATGAGTTTGTGGAAACTATAGAAAGTTCTGTTCCCCTAAATTCCTATTATTCCTCACAATAGCTAAACGGAAGCTTCTTACATTGTTTTTGAAAATGAATGCTTCAGGAATACAAACCAGGCATTTCATTATTTCTACTTCTCAACCATCACAAAGTCGGAATGAAGGAATGAAGGTCACTAGAAATGATAAATATGAGGAGATATATTTCAGGCTTTTTCCTTCTGTTTTAAATACTTTGTGGTCATTATTTTGTCAATATGGATTTTATATGGATTTTATAAACTATTAGAAATATATTAATATTCTCATATTTAAAATGCTATATTATTCTTTAGAATAAATCAACTGTAATGAGTTTAAGGCATATATTGTAAGGTATAGAGCAAGCTTTAAAAGGATCAGGGTAGCATACTTGAAAAATTAACAGAAAGTTAAGTTAAATGGTAAATATTAGTTTATCAAAGAATGCATTGACAGGCAAAATGAGAAAGTTACACATGAGACAAATGTAAACTAAAGATATTCCTGGTATAATGGCTTTGAATCCAACTAGATATGAACATATTAAATATACATGGTCTAAACAGACAGTCCATAATGCATAGACATGATCCAAATATTTTTGTCAACAACAATTATTAAACACAGGCAGGAGTAACTTTCAAATGGTGTTAAAACATTCCACGTAAACACAAGTCCTGATGAACATGAGATTACCATGTGAGTGTCATATAAATTACATTTCACAACAAAATATATCACTCCAAGTAGTTTTATGAAGATGAAATATTCACTTTTGTTAAGCCATAACACTTAAGTATGTGTGGACTTTGAAAGAATACATTCAAACACACAAGAACCAAGGAGCTAGAAAGAAAGACAAAGAGTTTTGCATTTTACTAGTTATAGAAAAATAGATATATAAAGAACTCAAGAAGTTAGACACCAACAAACCAAATAATCCAAATAAAAATTAGGATATAACAAAAATATTAACCAACCAGACTCCCCTCCCAGAGCTTCCAGGCACTAAACCACCAACCAAAGAATACACATTGAGGGACCCATGTCTCCATCTTCATATGTAGCAGAGGATGGCCTTATCTGGCATCAATGGGAGGAGAGGCCCTTGGTCCTGTGAAGGCTCCATGCTCCAATGTAGGGGAATGCCAGGGTGGAGAGGTGGAAGTGAGTGGGTGGGTGGGTAGGTGGGGGAGCACCCTCATAGAAGCAGGGGGAGGGAGGTGAGATAGGGGATTTCTGGAGAGGAAACCAGGAAAGGGGATAGCATTTGAAGTGTAAATAAATAAAATATCCAATAAAAAAATAGGATATAGAGATAAACAGAGGAATCTTTAATGGCCAAGAAGCACTTAAAGAAATGCTCAACATCCTTAGTCATCAAAAAATGAAAATCAAAATTACTCTGAGGTTCCCTTTTATACACATCAGAATGGCTAAGATAAAAACTCAAAGGACAGCACATCTTGGTAAGGATGTGGAACAAGGGGAACACTCCAACATTGCTGGTATGAGTGCAAACTTGTACAGTCACTTTGGAAATCAATTTGGCAGGTTCTCCGTAATATGGAAATAGTTCAACTCCAAGACCCAGCTATACCACTCCTGGGCATATACCCAGAACATACCAGATTATAGCACAAGGATATATGTTCATAGAAGCTTTATTTGTAAGTCAGACAACTGGAAACAATCTAGATGCCTTTCAACTAAAGAATGGATAAAGAAAATATAGTATATTTACACAATCAAATACTATTCAGCTATTAAAAATAAAGACATCTTGAAATGAACGAAACTAGAACATATCATCCAGAGTAAGGTAATCTAGACCCAGAAAGATACCCATGGTATGTACTCACTTATAAGTGGATATTAGCCATAAAGTACAGGTTAACGGTGCTACAATTCACTGACCCAAAGAAACTAACTAAATAAGGAGGGTTGAAGAGAGAATGTTTGAAGCTTACTCAGAATGAGAAATAAAACAGACATCAGAGGGGGAGAGAGGGAGAGGCATGGGTGGGAGAGGGTTTGAGGAGGGGAACTGGGTTGGGGATCAGCTGTGGGGATAGTGGCAGGGAGAGAGGTCTGGGAGAGAGAACAAAATTGGTCTGGGATATCTCTGGGATTAGCAGAGACCTGGGACAGGGAGGCTTCTGGGAGTCTATGGGGATGACTAGCTGAAACTCCTAGCAATTGGGGTATGGAGCCTAAAGTGGCCACCTACTGCAGCCAGGTAGAACTTTCAGTAGAGGGAGTGGGAATATCAACTCACCCACAAAACCTTCCACCCAAAATTTGTCTTGGCTCCAAGATGTCAGGGATAAAGATGGAGCAGAGATTGTGAGAATGGCCAACCAATGACTGGCTCAACTTAAGAACCATCACATATGATACTCTGCTATGCTTGCAGACAGGAACTTAGCATAACTGTCTTCCAAGGGGCTTCATCCAGCAGCAGAAGGAAACAATGCAGAGATCTACAGCTAAATACTAGACATTGCTCTAGGAGTCTTGTGGAAGAGTTGGGGTAGGATTAAGAGAGCTGGAGGGGTCAAGATAACCACAAGAAGAGCTAAAGAATCAACTAACCTGAGCCCAGGGGCATTCACAGAGACTGGACCATCAACCAAAAAGCATGCAGGGGCTGGACCTCAGTCCCCTACAATGTAGCACATGTGAAGTTTGGTGTTCATGTGAGTCGTGGATCCCAAAACAATTGGAGCTGGAGCTGTTTCTGACTCTGTTGTGTGCAATTCGATCCCTTTCTCCTAGCTGGACTGCCTGGGAAAGGCAGTCATTGGGACTCATTGGGAAAGGATTTGCCTGATCCTGCTGCAACTTGATTTCCCAGGGAGAAGTGGTACCCATAGGCTGCTTCCCCTTCTCTGAGAAAGGGAGAGAGTAATGGGGGGTGGGGGTGGGAGGTTGTGACTATGGGGCTGGGAGGAGAGGATGGAGGGAAGTTCCAATCTGGAACATACATACATACACACATAGATGAAAAAGAAAAAGGAAAAATAGCTATAGATCATTTGAACAACATAACACAGCAAGCTGAATTAATTTCTGCTTTTAGAATACTTTAAGAGCCAATGAACATTCACCAAGAAAGACCATCTGCCTAATCACAAAACACAAATGAAGTAATATTTAAAATATCAAGTATGCAGAATATGATTTATTGCTATAAAATGAAAAATAATAAAAATATGAGAAATAAAAATGTGCATGGAAGAACTTTTTGAACAATTCTAAACAGTTGCACAAATATAGTATATTAAAAAAATAGAGTTTAAATCTAACATTCTGCATTAAGAGTTGGTAAAAGGAATTAAAATCCAAATGAAGTATAAGAACAAAAATATGTCTACAAAAATTAAACAGAAAATATTAAAATTAAAGTAAACAAACTCAAAATATCTTTATTAGGATAAAACAAAGTTGATAAAATGTCAAGGAACACTAATGGCAGACAGAGATGGAATAGAGAGACTAAATATTGATATCAAAATGAAATGAAGACTGTTCACTACAAATACTAAATGCTATATTGGATACTATAAATAATCTAATGATGGTATAGATAAAATGTACAAAGTCCTTAAATTGTCTAAGTTTTCACAGATGATAAAATAAGAATTAAAAGAGTTACAACTTTTAAGTAAATTGAATTAGTAAATGCAAAACTTATTACAAAAAAATTTTAGTCCTACAATTTATACTAAACATTTGAAGATGAAAGTTATCCATTTACAAAAACTATGAAACATTCAGGTTCATTTCTTACAATAGAATTACCTTGATACTTATGGCACATAAACATCCTATACCAGAATAAGATAACTATAAACAAATATACTTCAAAAAATAGAAAAGAATATTTTTAACTGTCAACCAATAAAATCCAACAAAAAACCAAAATGATAGTGAACTATAATTTAGTCAAAGTCAATCTGTGTACCCATAAAATAAAGGAGAAACCCTACATGATTATCTCTAAAAGAGTGAAGAAAAAACACATTCATGAAAAATTCTTGATAAACTACACATTATTATCTTTAATTTCATATATCATGGTTTACAGCTGAATACTTTCTCCATAACAACAGAAATAAGAACAGGGTAACCATTCATACTGCTACTCATAAGCAGCAAGACTAAAACCTCAGAAGATCTATTCTTACAGTATATCCAAAGTAGAAAAAATGTCAACAGGTTGAAAATGAATAAACAACTGTCCTCCATGGAAAAGTAAAAAATGCCCAGAAAAAAATCTAATGACTACAAAGTTATATGAACTAAAGTATCAGACTGGTAAGTTAACACACCAAGAATTCAATATGACAAAGTAACCTGTGTAATAAGTATTAGTAATCAATAATTGAGAATTAAAATTTTATCTATATTTTATGATAGCATAAAAGCATGGAATAGTTTAGGACACTTTTGTAAAATCAGATATGTAACCTCTGTATCCTAAAAGCTAAAAATTATCACTGAGTGGCCACTAAAAGAGATATAAGCTTGGTGGAGCCACTGTACTGGTGATTGGAGCACTTAATGTGATGCCAGCCCTTTCTAGGTTGACATATCAATGGTCTCAGTCAAATTCCAAATTCAAGCAAGGTATAAGATACATACAGTCATATAAAATTAATACTGAAAATCAGAGGCCCTAAAACAGGCAACACATTCTTGTAAAAGAAGAATGTCAGAAGAATACATAAAAGAATTGGCTTAAGGAGACTCCTTATGGAAGAGTTAGAGGAAGGATTACAGGAACTGAAGGGCATGGCAACCCCACAGGAAGACCAACAGGTTAATCTAACCTGAACCCTTGGGAATCCCCAGAGACTGAAGCACCAACCAAAGAGTGTACATGGGCTTGTCCGAGGGACCTGGATCATATGTAGCAGATGGCTGCCTTGTCAGGCTTCAATGGGTGAGCATGTGTCTAATCCTACAGAGACTTTATGCCCCAAGGTAGGGGGGTATGCCTAGGACAGAACATCTTCCCAAAGGTGAAGGGGGAATGAGAGAATGGACTCTGCCAATGGGAACTGGGAGGGGGACAACATTTGGGATGCAAATAAATAAAAGTAATAATAATAATAATAATAATAATAATAATAATAATAATAATAATAAGCATTCTGCCTTTTTTCTTAAAAGACCCTTCTCTGCTTTGACATACCAGTCAAGTATCAAGACTCACTAAAAACCTAAATTAGGGGCTGGGGCAGCAAATTTAGCTACCATGTAAATAAAGAAAGCAGATGATCCTTTTCCATTATGTCAGATTGAATTTGTCACACAAACACACAAAGCACTTGGAGCCTCTTCCTCACGTCCCATTCCTCTCCTTTTCTTGTCCCTCTCCTTTCTCCTGTAGTTTTTCCTTCCTCTCCAGAGACTTTGCCTCTCCATGTCATCTGTATGTTTCCAGTTTTATGTATCTATAAATACTAGGACCCCAAAATTACAGATCACATGATACTTACCTGTCTGAGGCTGATTTAATTCTCCTAATTAATAGGTAAAATGTGTCAGAATGCCAGAAGAACAAGAACCTTCTTAAACTTCCTTGCCTGAAGCTCAGAGTTTGATAAATGGTCCTCAAGATGACACACCTAGTGATCTTTGCCACAGATAGCACTGCACACATCCTGAATAGACCCTCTAAAGCTTCTTGCTCACCTTTTTACCTAAAAATGTGGAATGAAGACTCTACAGCAGTACCTGACCCATGGACACATAGCCAAGAGGTCAACATCATCCCACTTTCATACATAACTCACTTTTTCATAAGTCCAATGAACTCTAATAAAAGACTTCCAAAGTGAAACTACCGAGTCCCCATTTACCTTACCAGTCTCTGCCATTGTATGCTCTTGTTTTGTGAAAGTCAGGGTGATATAGACATAGCTGCAAGCTTGTGAAGTAAGGTGACTTCTGATCAATAGCCTTATATGGTGATGGCAGAGGCTTCTCTTTATTTTCTGATTGCTATGAACTGAATTGTGTCACCTTCTGAAGAACGAGGGCCCGACTTCCTGAGGCTACTTAAAAGAAGTTCCTTAAGTGGTATCACCTGGTCTTGGTCTCCCTAGTTGTCACAGTGTCATTTTTCTGAGCAAAAATAGTGTCTTTTGGTGCTCAGGCACAAACACTGCATTAGCCTGTATGACCTTAAACGTGCCACTACCTGCATGTGTGGTTTTGAGGCGTCTTGTCTATTCTAGCTGAACTGCATTCTTGCTGTTTGTGGGAACAGGTGTCATCTGGCTCCTTGTGATCTGTTGCTGTAATTAAAACCCAATTCTTGTACTACACGCATCCCACATTTATTTATAAACCACAAGGAACACCCAGCTCCTCCTAAATCTTCACACATCTGGTAGGTGAGTTAGAGAACTTTTAGACTCTTTCCAAAAACTAATGTACAATTATTCAAGGTGTAAAATCCTTGAAGCTATATGAATTTAATTATGAGTCAGTAAACTCAATGGGTACATGTGAAGGTATATATCCAAAATATATGATGGGAAAACATGATTCAACACAAGAATAATTATCCCCCTTCACTAGAACTTATCTCAAAAGGAGGGTTGGTGATAGAGAAGAAGGAGGAACTGATGACAGAAGTTTTTATCACTTGCATGCTATAGAATCTGTGGATCATTTGCTATGTGACATTAGCAACATCCTTTCTTTGTCATTCGATTGCTCCATTTGGACAAAAAGCAAAAGGAAGAAAAAACCTTTGCTGATGTCAACACATGGTGCTAGAGAAACACTATACCAAGAACCTAAAACTCTAAGCAATTGGAAGCAGATTTTACATAAACTAAGAAACATGAGGCTAAAGAGAAATTTCTCTGGAAAGAACATACCAACTCTCCAGTAACTGAATAGATTAAAGCTGAGATGCCAACAGTATTATAGTATTTTCTTCACTTTCAGTGGGTAAATGGACATATTTTTTCTTCAGAATTATTAACAAATGCTACCATAGCAAATGAGAGGTGTTTACTGTGTAGCCATTATATAGGGACTTTTAGGATTTATAGCCTTTTATGTCTACATGTCCTTGATCTTGTGATTTGTGTTCAGACACCTGCAGGAGGACTTTTGCACCAACTGTAGAGGATCTTAAGACAATGTGTATTAAGGACTAAGAAGTACTCTATTCTCTTTTTCTTTTTTTTTCCAGACAAAAACATCAAGGTCCCATCTTCATGAATGAAGACAGTGATAATCTACATGTGCTATGGACTTCACTCATTCTTTGAAACACACACTTTTCTTTCTAATCTTTAATATTAAATTTGAAGTTGAAACAGGGATAATAGAAAAAACAACAGACCTGATGATTTCAATGATAAGTCATTAGTATACATCCTTCACCTTTCATGGTAATTATTACCATAATATACATGTGAGATAGTCCTGGTTGTTCTTGGTCTATTGCTGTTGCCAAGAAAATATCCCTATCTACTCTCAGATGCTGTAGCTTGCTGGCAATGAGGGGCTACCATGTGAAAGAATAATGTGACTCCTGACATATCATTCCAGATGAAACCCTTAGAATGAAAGAGTTGAAATTTTGAGTGGATTCCTTAAAATAATTTGAGAAAATAAAACCCAAAACATAGAGCATATAAATATGATATGCTGCCAAGGAAGTCCCAAAACAAGATGAATAACCATCTGTGAGCATCGCTATTGATAAAGAACATTTCTTCATGGATAGGAGACAGAATTAAATAATCAGTAAATACTACACAATTATTCTCTGTATCAGATTAAAGTTTCTCATATATTTACCAAGTATTAGACAACATATGGCAAACTCTATAAGGTAGATCTTGCCATCTTTATTTTATATACAATGAAACAGTTGCTCAAATGGGCAAGAAAAATTTTCCCGAGGCTCACAGTTCAGTGGTGCCATCAAAATTTTATCTGAGTTTGTTTGTGAGAAGTGTTTCTCAGACTCAACATCCTTAATATTTTTAGGCAAAAAAATCCTATCTTATAGACACTATTTGGTGTTTTCTAGGACACTTAGAAGTACCCTTGACTCGACTTTGAAATGGAAGTTTCAGGTTGTGTGATGTAATACATACTCATGTGGTGTTTTGCTGAAACAAGACCCATGGGAAGGCACGTGATATTTGGAGAGAATATAAACAGTACTCAGTAGAAAGTGATGACATGCTTGCATAGCTAGCTTTGCAGTGCTTCATTGGTCTCAAGATTTTGATGATCTTTGTTTTTGAAAGATGCATGGTAGAGAACTTCTCATGGAATCCTGGCTGCTACTAGTCAGGTCTGTTAACTGGTGATGATTTGGCAGAAGCCTGGTGCTTTCTGATGGCCTGGTGGTTTCTTCTGGATGGTGCCACCACTGCTAATTCATGCTTGGTATCCTGACACTACTGAACTGAACTTGATGGTAACTTGACAGAGAGATTGGAATCATCCCAAAGAACTCCTTCTAAACAGGTCCACATCCCATTGTCTTACTTACCATCTTTTCTCCCTTACCTTTGGACAGAGGGCTAGAAGGGAGGTTGAAGCTTTGAGAAACCTTACTTAAAGTCGATTTTGAAAAATCAAAGCCTACAAAACTTAGCCACTAGTATCCCCTTACTCAAGTAGGGAATTGAACATCCACAAATATTCAAGACACTACTCAGTGTCTCTTGTAGGAAAAATTGCCCCATGGGAAGAACTATTTCCCTACCATGAGGCATCCCATTCTGTTTAGTGTGATCAGTGCTGTTATCTTTGCTCCTTGACCTATTATTAAGCCTTCAAAAGGCCCAAACACTTTATTAACAATCTATGTCTCCATTTTACTAACATGTGTGTGTGTGTGTTGTATGTACATGGTGAAGAAGTACATGCAGAGACAAAAGGAAGACATTGAGTGTCTTGCTTTACCAATCTATTCCAATTCTTTGGAAGCATGATCTCCTATGGAATTTGGAGCCAGGCTGGCAGCTAACAAATCCCGGCATTCTTCTTTCTCTACATCACACACACTGCTGTTACATGCAAGTGTATATACACAGCCTACTTCGATCATGTCTCCTGGAGCTCTGAGCCCAGATCTTCACATATGCATAACCAAAGCTCTCTCTCCAGCCTTAAATAAATATTCCTTCCAGCAGCTTAAAAGTCTATTCTGTCTCTATCATTTGATGTTATTTTAATTCATCCTTTAGGAAAGTAGGAAATATTACATCTTGTAAAACAATGAACACAGACAGGAAGCTAGTCCTGATGTTATCATCCTTCCTGATTACTTTTTCCAGTGCCATTATTGCCTAACTCTAGATAATAGTTTAATGCAATTTTTCAATAGTAGTACCATTACTGGCATAAATAGAGTTCAGTAGGGTGTTTTCTAGATATGTGTTGAGCTATGCACCTAAAGACTAGAGTACAGAGTGCTAAAGCTGAGCTTCTTTCCTTGTGTCTCTTTTGCACTTCCTAATCCTTGCTTCGTTATCAGTAGGTATCTAGCTTTATCCACACAGCCACCTGGAATAATGAATGAATTCCTCCCTTCACAATAAGACAGCCAGATATTAGCTAAAAATAATGGAGGTCACACTGTAGAGTAGAAAAATATAACTTATCAAAGAGTCAACTAAGATAATCTTATTTATGTGATTATCTAATAATATCAAATAATAGGATGGTGATTTAGCTCTTTTTGCCCCCGAACCAGGCGATTTGTAAAACACTTGATCAAAAATGATTAAGAAGACTATTCCTGTTCCTTTTTTCCCCCTGAATACCAAGGTAGGACATAATTTAATTTATAGCCATCATTTTCACATATGATGGGCTTAAATGAAGTGAGAGCTGAGGAAAATTAAATTGGGAGCACTAGACTACACACCATGCAGGACATAATTCTGTCAAATCTCCATCCTGAAATGGCTCTTTTCCAACAGAAAGTAATGCATGCTTCTTGCTCAGAGGCCTGTCAGCTTGTCCAAGATGACACAATTTCCCAATATGCTTGAAAAAGTGGCCACAATAACTTCTTTTTTTACAGCAACTTATAAATCATCCCAAATTTGGCCTCATGGCTGTGGTAGTACCAGTAAGTTCTTACCTCAAATATTCTCTGGATTTCTATATATCAATCCTGTGAGCACTGACATCCCATTGTATATTTTGCATCTTCATGAAGCTGAGAAATGAAAACCAAAAATAGTCCATTCATGGTGTCAAAGAGCATACAGCCTGAAGGAGAAATAGAAAGGAAGTAGGTGAATAAAATCATTGCAATGATAGAGGCAGAGGGAATGCTACTGGGCAACAGGAGGAAGTTCTCTCATAGCAGATCTTGGCAGCATCATAGCAGGAGATAAGGGAATAACTGGGGATTATAAAAAGAACCACTCTGGAAATCAGTCTGGAGGTTCCTTGGAAAAATGGACATAGAACTACCTGAGGACCTCTATACTACTCCTGGGCATATACCCAAAACATGCTCCAACATATAACAAGGACACATGCCCCAGTATGTTCATAACAGCCTTATTTATAATAGCCAGAAGTGGAGAAAAAAACCAGATGTCATTCAACAGAAGAATGGATACAGAAAATATGGCTCATTTATACAATGGAGTACTGCTCAGCTATTAAAAACAATGACTTCATGAAATTCTTAGGCAAATGGATAAAACTAGAAAGTATCATCATGAGTGAGGTAACCCAGTCACAACAGAAACCATGCTATGCACTCACTAATAAGTGGATATTAGCCCAAAAGCTCGGAGTACCCAAGATACAATTCACAAACCACATGAAGCTCAAGAAGAAGGAAGACCAGTGTGAATGCTTCAGTTCTTCTTAGAAGAGGGAACAAAATACTCATGGGAAGAAATACAGAGACAAACTGTGGAGCAGAAACTGAAGGAAAGGTCATCCAGAGACTGCCCCACCTGGGGATTCATCCCATATACAGACACCAAACTGAGCCACTATTGCCAATGCCAAGAAGTGCTTGCTAATATAGCTGTCTTCTGAGAGGCTCTGCCAGAGCCTTACAAATACAGAGGCAGATGCTTGCAGCCAACCATGGGACTGAGCATGGGGTCTCCAAGGGAGAAGTTAGAAAAAGGACTGAAGGAGCTAAAGGGGTTTGCAACCCCATACGAAAAACAACAATATCAACCAACCAGACCTCCTGCCCCCAGAGCTCCCAGGGACTAAACTATCAACCAAAGAGTACACATGAAGGGACCGGACCCATGGCTCCAGACACACTTGTAGCAGATGATGGCCTTGGCAGGAATTAATGGGAGGAGAGACATTTGATCCTGTGAAGGTTCAATGCCCCAGCGTAGGGGAATGTGAGGGCAGGGAGGCAGAAGTGGGTGAGTGGGTGTGGGATCACCCTCATAGAAGCAGGCAGAGGAAGGATAGGATAGGGGGGTTTTCCGAGGGCAGACCAGGAAAGGGGATAACATTTGAAATGTAAATAAATAAAATATCTAATTAAAAAAAAGAAGGACAAGAATGGAAAGAAAAGAAGAAAGAGAGAAAGAAAGAAAGAAATAGCAGCAGTGAAAACTGCATGTTTTCACAAGTTTGTTCCATTTGCAAACAGGGGGAGTAGAGATAAAAACAAACTAGCAAACAAACAAACAAAAATTAACCAAAAAAAAAAAAAAAAAAAAACCAACCAAAACCAAAACCAGGACCGACTTCCATTAAACAAGTTCTAAGGGAAGAAGGGAAAATATAATAACCTATTTGTATTCTAATGTGAATGGGGGAAAAAATAAAGGCACAAGAAAGCATTAGGTGAAGCCACAAAGGCTTTGTGTAGTTGATACAGCATAAAACATGGTTCATAAGTCTGGGAATTGATCTTTGGTGGAGCAAGGACAACTCGCCCATTTTAACAGAAGGAAAAGAAAGCACTTAGAAGCTACTGAGGTGACAAATGTGCTCTTGAAAGGATTGGAAACCCTCTTCTAATTGCTCCCATTTTGCAGTAACAAAGGCAAGGTCACAGCTAAAGGAAGAAGGTAAGAGAAGCTTGGTGAGAATAGTGTGTGAATAGTGACATCAAAATGAACTCATTCAGAATTGCAGCAGAACACCTGAGCTTCCCTTTCAGGGGGTGCAAGCCATGTTCTGTCAATTTCAGCTCCAAAAGGGTGAGCAAACTATGGATGTGAGTTTAAATTTCACCCCAGTGAGCTTTGCCTCTTTTGTACTTTGGCAGATAGAATCATGGTCCAGATTTAATCCTAGGAACCCATTTTCGTTCAGTTATGTGAAAAGACCAGAGATAAAAATCTATTGATATTAATTTGCTAATCAGTCAAGGGAAAATTATTTAATGGAACCAGGGATCATATCACCCTAACAATCCCTAGGAACAGACAAAAGACAGTGGAAAGTTAGAGTCAATCCGGTGCATGGTCAGAAGAATTTGGTCAGTCACATTAACTAAGAGGTAAAAGGAATCGAAGAAGCTGGAGAATGTAAATGAAAAGGGCCCTTTCATAGAACCCACTCCCCAAATAGACACAGCCCTGAAGTTCCATTTCAGCTACGGTGCCTAATTTTTTTTAAATTTCTTACTTAAACCATGAGAAATTTGTGTTGTATTAAGTAAGCTACTGTAACTCATATAACTGAAAGTCAAGATGAAGTAGAAGAAGGCAGGGCAAAGGCGCTAGTCTCTAATTACAGTATTGTTGGTTAGCTAAATACAAATGAGGTGTCTAGGGGTATGAGACAGGAAAGAAATCAATTAATCAAAACCTTGATTGGTCGAACTGCCACTGACTGTCATGCAGTGGGATTCTCAGTGAGATGGAGAAGTTATGTTTGGAAAGAAGGCAAGAACAACTCTATGAGACAGAGGCAGAGAAGATAAATAGATGATAGAATATATATATATATATATATATATATATAGAGAGAGAGAGAGAGAGAGAGAGAGAGAGAGAGAGACAGACAGACAGACACACAGACACACAGACACACAGAGAGATACAGATACACAAAGAAAGACAACTAGAGATAAAGAATAAGCACTAAGATAGAAGCTTTTGCTCAGAGGACGAATCTGGAAGCTGAAGTTCTTTTTGTTTGTGGAAGGATAATTAATTACAAGGCAAGAGTAAGTCAGTACATAGGTTTGGTAAATTTATGAGGAAAGATTCATCTTTATTAGTGAAGGAATCACCAACATGGATGGAAATAGTGTCACTGGGGAGAAAATTTATGAAACTCTCATTTCCTTCTCCAGCACCACGTCTGCCTACGTGACATCATGGTTCCTGACATGACAATTATGGACTAAACCTCTAAAACAGCAAGCCTGAAACATTTTCCTTTAAAAGAGTTGCTGTGGTAAGGGTGTCTCTTCAAAGTAATAGAAACCCTAACTGAGACACAGCCATTTCTAGGAGAGGCTACCTCAGAGTAGACTTTCTAGTATTCTGGCTTTAACTGTCTTTCAGCTCACAATTCCTTGATGTTTCCTGAGCTAAGGATACAGGAGCTGTATCTACAGCTGCACATTAGAGCTTTCCTCCCAACAATCTCTTGGTCATTGCATTGTGTCCAGTTGTGGGTTTGCTCCATTTACTATAGAGAGAAGCTTTTTTGATGAGGGAATACACAGAATGGAAGAGAATCTTTACTAGCCTCACATCTGACAGAAGCTTAAAACTCAGAATATAGAAATAACTCAGAAAATAAAGAGTCAAGGGAACAAATGATTCACATAAAAATGAGCTAGGGAACTCAACAGAAAAAAATGAAACTATGCAAGGAATAATGCAAAAGCATCCATCATCCTTAGCAAGGGAAATGCAAATGAAAACAATTCTGAAATTACATCTCACTCCACTTCACAATGGCTAAGATAAGCAAAATAGCTAACAAATTCTGAGAAGATTGTGGGGGAAAAATAAACCACCCTTCATTAACTGTTGGTTGGAATGGAAACTGGTGAAGAAACTCTGGGAATAAGGATGGAGACTCTTCAAAAAACTAAAATAAATCTACCAGACAGCACAGGTATACCGTTCATTGGCATATGATGAAATGACTGAACTTCCTACACCACAGATATTTGCCTAACCATGTTCAATGCCACCTTATTCCAGAAATTCTTTAAATCAAAATGTTTCTAAGCTGAACACCATTATGGTGTACTATAATTTCATGGAACCCGGCCAAAAAGACATGAGTAGAATCTGCCATGCCTTTTCCTGCTCTAAAATGGCTAAAGCAGCCCTCTGACAGATGAGACCTGTCTGCTACCCTTAGATGATCAGGCTATTCACCTGATATAGCATCTCACTAAAACTCCATGATTAGAGGATGCTAAAACTCAGGTCTAGGTCAACCAAACCACATTTTCTTATGGATATACCACCCTGCAAGAAACAAGATTCCCTTTGACCAAAGTCAAATTTATGAATTTACAAGACCAAAAGAAAAACTTTGTAAAGGTCCATGCCATCCCCTTCAAACTACTAGAACTGAAATAAAAATATATCTATTCTTCAGAAATGATACTTAGCCATCAGCTCTTTGCCCTCTTCCACTGGGGCCAGAGGGACAATCTATTCACAACAGCCCAATAAAGTTTTTTGTCATCTTTCAAATTTGCGTTAAAGGAGGAGGCAAAAAAAGAGGGCAGGAGGAGGAGAATAAGGAAAGGAAGAGGAAGAGGAGGGCCAAGAGGAGAAGAAGGAGGAGGAGGAAGAAGAGGAGGAGGAGACACAAACACCAAGTTTTTAGCTTTGTGAGGAAAGATATGATTGTGTTGACTATTTTCACACATCTTCCTCTCCCTGCATTAATTTTGGATGTTGTCTTTACCACTATGGATGGGAATTAGAGTTGAAAAGGCTTACATTTTATACTGCCTTGGTTACTCAAGCCAGGGAGCTTACCTTCATTATTGAGTTCAGAGCACACACTATGTGAATTTATGACAACACTTGACATATACCATTCCTGAACTACAAATTGTATTGTTTCATCATGATTGCTAATTTTTTATGCAAACTTTGAAAGGTGCCAATATTGTATGACAAATTACAAATGTCACTTTTCTCTCGGCTCACCTGGTAAACATAGGGCAGTCGTTGTTCTAGCAGGGGCTCTGTTTCCCTGGTTTCTTCATTAGCTTTACAGTGTTTTAAGTCAGATAAGTATGTTTAGTGCTGTGGAAAAAAGGTATCTGCATCTCACATTGGGTGAGCAAAGGCAGAGCTAGAATACACACATCAGCCTACACATGAAAATTCTAGCTTGCCTTTACTCACTATCCATCTGCCCTGCTTATCCCTCCCAATGTCTGTCTTTGTGGCTTCAGGGTCAAAAGTTAGATACAAAGAAATTAGCCTTACAGAAAATCCTTAAACATCTTCACCTTCATGCACATGTTTCTGCTTCCTATCATTCTGATTGGACATGGCCTGATGTATGCATCTTCAACAGAACAGAGATAATATGGATTGTTTTAAACCTCCTCTTCCTCCTCCCCTCCTCTTCTTCCTCTTCCTATCCTTCAGTTCTGTTCTTTTGGTTTTTTGTTTGTTTGTTTTTAGTTATTTTGTGAAATAAGAATTCCTTATGTAATCCAGGGTGATCTGAAACTTGCCATGTAATCCAGATTGGTCTCAAACCCATGACAATTATCTTTCTGCTTCAGATTTTCAGGTACTAGAATTATAGGCATAATCCACAATGCTTGGCTTCATGTAAATTCCTTTCTCTGATGATCACTGGATTTCTAGTTTGTGAAAAAAAAGTTATAGTGTTTGCTTCATAGGGATGTGAAAAACACTAAGGAAGTAAATGTGAGGGACATCATATTAATAGTAGGTGATTCACTAAAATGGCAGCATTGTTGGGGGTTGGCTCCCTTGTTGTGGATTGGTATAAGATGTCCACTTTTCTCTGTCCATCTGGAACAGCTATCTTAGGATATATAGTGCATGAAATGTGCTCCTTAGTTAAATTGTGAGGAATGCCCCTACTTTTAGAAAGTTATGGAGATGAGGCTAGATTGACTCAGACTGTGTTTGCTTCCTGTAAGTGAGGCACTATAGATGATTTTATCTTTACTGTGGTGTTGTTATAAACTCCTCACTCAGAATGAGATCAGCACATGTTTTGGTTCTAAGATCCAAACATTTCCATATGGTCTGCTGGCTTGGATTACTAAGTGTTGACTCTTCTATTCCTCCTTGCCTGTGTTAGTTCTCAGAGTCTGGAGATGGGAATAGCAAAGTTGCTGGGAAAAGTAGGTGAAAGTTTGTAGGTCAAATCCATAAAGTCCTGGTGAGTCACTAGCAGAACGTACCAGCCACCTCGTCAAGCTTTTGCACCAAGAAATCTGTAGCCTGACTGTAGAAGCTGGGGACACACACAGTTTTCTTGGGCTAATAATGATGGTTTTGTGAGAGCTAGATCCCTGGTGACAAGTCCCTTGATCAAAGTGTTCTTCATATTTATTCAACAGAGCAGAAGTCACAATGTCAGTGCAGAGAACACGTTATCTACCCTTAAGTGTGTTGATCCACTGCAGAGGCTATAGGAAGTAATAGAAATAGCATTGGCTAGGTTCGAGGCCAAACTCCAATCTACATGCCTTCCTTATGGGGTTTGTAGAGTGGATCTCAGATTTCTTCTCTCCCCATTTTACTGTCCATTTGGAACTCTGAACAATTCCAGTTCAACATTTTTTAGTAAGCAGAGAACTAGACTCTTAAGCAATAAATGTTTTCTGATGTTTGCTAGGAGCCACTTTGCAACATTCTGCTAGAATAAGCAAACAGAAAGACATGAACAAAGCAAAGAATTAAACATGTAGAATTTGTTATAGGATATTAAAACAACAAGAGAAAATGTGTTGAAGGAGGGCTATGAGGAATTTCTTTGTAATTTATGCAGAAAGTACGTGCCAAAAGAAGTCAGATATTGAAAGTAAAGCAAGATATCTATAAGCCAATGGCTCTAGGAACTAAGGAGAAATGTTTATGTTTGTCATATATAGGCTCTGGAGAGGCAAGAAGAAAACATAAAAACAAAAAGGAATCTAGATTCTCCACCTCTAACTAGGCACCTGGTGATGGAAAGATTCTAGACATCGCAAGTCTTCCATTTGCTGATTGGACTTAGTCACTATGTTGGTTTGCCTAAATGTGTAACTAGGTACCTTAGTCTATGCTTTGAACAACACTGTACAAAGAAATACCCTGGTCATCAGTCAAGCAGCTTCACTAAATATCAGCAGTGGGTAAACAGACACCAGGACAAGTAGAGAGCCATGACATGAGCTAGGGTAAGAACACTTGAGGGATTTCTCAGTTGGAGTTTGCACTAACCTGAAATATTCTCCGAATGGAATCCTAGGAAAGGTGATTTACTCTAGCCAAGTTGATACACAAGGCTACCATAATGCATGTGTCCTGATTGGTCTCTGTTCTAAACCTAAATGTCTTATTCAAAGTGCAATACAGTCTAGTAAATGTGATGCCCTAATGGCCCTTTCTGTAATGCTTCCTTTGTGTTTCATGCTTCTTTGTTTTCAATCCTATTTCAGTGTCTCTGGCTTCAATCTACCTGGTATAACATCATCCTTAAAGTGCCCTATTGGTCCTCTGGGAATAGTCTAGTTTTTAATACCACACCCCTCTGTGCACTTGCCTTTTGGATGACAACTGCTTTAGGCTATTATTACAACTGTTGTTACTGTTATTTTTGTTGTTTGATGGCTTTGTTCCCTGAGAGACATTTATGTTCAACTCTATATGATATTGTTTTGCTTTCTCTTCCCATTCCATCAAATAGAGAAGGCTACAAGAATGCAATGTTGCTCCAGGGGACCCATTTATACAGAGTACAAATCCCACTTGTACCTCACAGAGGAACATGTTTAAGATCCAGCTTTTATAAACAGACTCTTGAATCTCAGCAAGAGGATTTGAAAAAGTCAAACACTCTGGGGCCATGACTATAAAAGTAAAATTACAAGGCTTAGGAACCTTTCCAGAGACAGGCTTATTTCAAACATTGCTATCTCATAGGTGTTATTCTTAGCAGAACCTACTTCAACACTCAGCTGTGAAGGGAGTCTTATGAGAGCTTCCCTGAGCTACCAAGGAAGCCATTACATAACTCAGAGTGTCCTTTCTCCCTTTTTTTTTTTTTTTTTTTTTTTTGGTTTTTCAAGACAGGGTTTCTCTGTGTAGCCCTGGTTGTCCTGGAACTCACTCTGTAGACCAGGCTGGCCTCAAACTCAGAAATCCGCCTGTCTCTGCCTCCTAAGTGCTGGGTTTAAAGGCGTGTGCCACCACTGCCTGGCCTCTCCCCTCGGTTTTTATTATGAGCTCTAAGCCCACCCCTTCCTCTCACTTCAAACTTCTCCCACATTTCTTTGTAGATTTGACTCATCAGGAGTGCATGGACATAATGAATGCCACATACTTAAAAAATCACAAATAAGATAAGAAATGTCATAATCCAGAGAGACCAATGTTGTGTTGCAGATGTGATAACACAAGTCATGATGAAGGAGTAATGGGCATACATGATGGGAAGAGAAAAATTTTCCTGAGACATGAAAGGAAATGCTTAAGCTTTCATTGAAAGATAGGCATAAGATCATGTCAAAATATTGAAGAGCCTTGTGGAATCAGACACATTTCATACCCTGAAGCTAGGGCCGTGGGTTTGTGTCCCTTCACTCTCAGGTCTGTGACATACTTTTATGTTCAGGTTGTATTTCCTTGTTGTTTCCTGCAGCTCTTCTGCCTAAACTCAATAATGTTGACATGCAGCTCTGTAAAATACTCATGTGCTAAAAGTGACCTGACCACTTACTTGTAAATTACCCTGAGGATATTCACTGACATTTTCTTATAAAGCAGTAAAACAGTAGTTCATGATCACTGTCAAGTTCAATCACACAGGACTGGTGGTTTGGTGAGTTTGTTCAATGGCACCATCATAAGCACTAAAATGGCATACTGCATTAAGTTCTTATAAACTCCAAGCTTCAATAGACAATAATATAAATTATCTACATGTATTTACACATAAAGTTTAGAGGACAGTTTTTGGGAGTTGGCTCTCTCCTTCAACCATATGGATTCAATGATTGAACTAAGGTTGTCAAGTCTAACAGCTGACACCTTTACCTACTGAGCCATTTTGCCATGCAGTTTTTAGGTGTTTTAATGCTTTTCACTAACACATGATACCTACATGTATTTATGGGTAAAATGTGATATATTATACAAATACTCAATGAATACTGATCAGTTCTAGATAAGTAGCATTATTTCTCCTGAGTTAACTTCCATATACTTTGCTTTTCTCTAATGAAAACTAGGGCTCATAACTGTAGCCTGCCCTGTAATGGTTCTGTGAATGAGTAGAATATGATGTAGCACTCAGAAGACTGTTGATCTCTGGTGAGTTCTATAGAAAGGCACGTCATGAAGAAGACATTTTCTTTTTTCACATGATGTGAATACAAAAGAAGTATTTTAGAATTCAACTCACAACAATTCTCTCATTTTCAACAATAAAAGATTGCCAAAAGGCATTGTGACTTTGAGCAACTCACCACAAATCTTGGGCCTTAACCCACTTTCTTCAAGGAAAACACCCACCACAGCTCAGGCATTCTATACTCTTCCAAAACATCATCTCATGTATTCTTACAATAGTGCAGAGGAGTTGTTGTTTACCCCGTTTGTATAAGCCAGTAAAATGTGGTCCAAAATATAACCCAGCACCATGAGTTAGCTATTGTAGGACCTTAGAGGGGGCTAGAAGTTGGCTTTAGTCTGGCATAAGTTTTGAGGACCTTCATACACAATTATTTCTATGGAATCGATTTCATAATTAATAGTATATAATCAACAGACCTTCACCATTAATTTGTCCTACTGTATCCTATTATCACTGGAACAACAAGGCTCCAGCTAAGAGAAGTAATAGCTTGTGAATGCTGTGACTGTTTGTGCCTTTATCTATTCATCTTTACTGTTAACCTGCACGTGTGGGGGACGGGGGCAAATCAGTGGTCATGCTCACATTTAAACATGTCTCCAAGATTTTCTACAAGTATTCCCAGGTATCTACATGTATTTATAGGTAAAGTGTGATATATCGTGCAAATACTCACTGTATACTGATCAGTTCAAGATAAGTAGCATTATTACCTCCTGAGTCAACTTCCACATGCATTGCTTTTCTGTAATGAAAACCAGGGCTCATAACTGTAGCCTCCCCTATGATAGTTCTGTGAATCAGTAGACCCTTGAAGACCTCCCATGGGAATCACATAGACTACCACATGGGCACAATTCATTCCAACATTTGTGTTAACTCCAACCAAGAGCATTCGCTGAGCTTTATCAGAAAGAAAAATAGGCGAGTGATAACTTCATCATGTCTCGCCAAAGAGATGTTGGATGTAAATCCCACTAGTCCGTGCTCTAATGTTTCCTAATTGCCTGTCTTCTGTCAATCTGTCCCGCTTTGGAGTCCCTGGACTAGATGGGTTAATTCTAGGGCTCTTCGGTTTAGGCCTGAAATTCTGCTCTTGAGTTTAAGATCTCTTTACAATGAATTCCACAATTCATCTTAACTGTAGCAATTTTACTACTAAGGGGGACCTTTCCTAACAAAACAGAGTGGCCCAGCTGTCTATATAGATTTTATAAATAAGGATGTATTGGAACGCAACCTAGTCATTTGTTCATGAATTATCTGTGACTGTTTTCATTTAACTATGGCAGAGGTACTCATGGCATAAGCTTCATGACCGCCAAACCCCACATTTTTAACAAGTTGGTGCTTTCCTGGAAGGGCTAAGTAACCCTTTATATTAGTGTATGAATTTTATATGACTTATAAATATAATCCACTTCACATAAACCTGGGTTAGGAAGCAATGTAGTAAAATATTTAAGACTAAAAGATATGGAATCATATGGCTTTTAAAAGATTTGAATTCGTTTTAGTGGAACATTGCTTTGAATTATACATTTTAATGAGAGAGTATTCCAGATGCATTGCTGTAACCATGACAAAGCACTCAGACCAAAGGTTACTTAGGGGAGAAAATTATTCATTTGTCTTCTAGATCACAGACCAACAGTGAGGGAGTCAGGAGAGGAACTCAAGGCAGGCCTATTTGCTATCCCATGTAGCATTACCTCTAGTAAGGGAGCTCACTCACAGCTAAGGAAGTACATCAGAAAACATGAATGGATAATGCCTGTTGACTCACTTCTAGACTCATGGTTAGCTAATTTTCTTATACAGCATAGGACCATCTGGCCAGGGAATGTTATCTCCCATAAGGAAATGAACCTTCCCACATCAATTAATAATCAAGACAATCCCCTACAAATGTGCATGCTCACAAATGAATCCATCCTGGGAAATCTCTCAGTTGAGACTGCTTTCCTAAAAGAAGCTAGGTTGTGTCAGGTAAACAGTTAAAACTATCTGGTACAAGTACTGTGTGCTATTTTGACACAAATACACAGTCTACAATTTGTAAATTGGGATGAACATGTCTAATTGTTTGAACTCATCACTTTTCATGGTGGAAACTTACCAAATCCTTCTAATTTTTGCATTATGCAGTTGCTAATTGTTGTCTGTACTCACTCTACTGAACTAACTCTTATTTAAGTGTAATTTATTACTGTTTGATCAACCTTCTGATCTTCCCCTCTCTATCCTCCAAAGCCCACAGGAACCTGTATTCTATTGTAACTTTCTATGCTCTTTTAGCTTTTATTTATGAGAGAAATCAGTTATGGTACCTGGCTTAGTTCATTTGATAGTATGACTTCCATATTCCACCCATTGTGTCACAAATGACAGGGGAACATCCATTCTTATAGCCAAATAATATTTAATCACACCTTTGCATCATACTTTCTCCATCCACTCATCTGTTGATGGACATTTAGGTTTTCTCCCACTTCTCAGCTATGGTGAACGGTGCTGGAATAAGCATGGGACGGTACACATCTTTTCAGCATACTGCTTTAATTTCCTTTGGATATGTACCCAGAACTAGTATTGCTGGATCATATGGTGGTTCTATTTTTAATTTTTTTCTAGGAACCTCCATACTGTTTTCCATATGGCTGTGCTGATTTGCATTCCCACCAGCAGTGTGCAAGGGTTCCCTTTTCTCTACCTATAGCAGTTGTTATCTTTGCTCTTTTTCCTAATGGCCTTTCTTAACTGGGCTGAGGGGACAGCTCTTGGTGGTTTTGATTTGCCTTTCTCTGATGATTAATGACGCTGAACCTTTACTAGTGTCCTATCGTCTGGGGAATGTATCCCTCTAGCACATCCAGGAAGACTGAAAGAAGCACAGAAACTTACCAATTTATATCTTCTGACTCTTTCCCAGGCTCAGCTCTTAGACTCATGCTATTCTACACACTTGCCACTCAATGCACTCCTGCATTTGGGATAGCAGCCTCATCAATACTGTGTCTTGCTTTGGAAGTTAAACCTGTGCTGGGAGTACATGGATAAAAGTTAACTGCACACAATTGATCCTTAATCGTTACTTGAGATGCAAGCCGGCACCTTAAAGTTTGGGAAGTCAGACTTCCTGGATATATCCTCGTTGGGCGGAACCACCAGCACTCTACAATTTCCAACAAGTTTTTACAGTTCTAGTGCTGTGGTCACTCCTTTCTGTCTAGATGGTAATTGTTTTCACTGCCTGGGAGCTATCATCCCTGAAAAAGCACTGCATCCTGACTCAGGATGCTGAGGGTGGTGGCATGTTTGTTACAGCAAAGACAAAGACTAAATTGTTTACTGACTGTCTTCAACAACAAAAAAATAATACCAGATAGGCCTATATACTTAGCAGATGGGCATCTGAACAGATGACGAACAATCACCTTTTGTTTGAAAATTAAAATAGGACCAATGGGGTAAAAGGTGTGGAAAATTCTCCCTCCTTATTTCCTGAGTGTGGAAAACAAACCCCACCCCCACATCTTTCACTTGTTCAAGAGAGGTCTGCACTTTGGAGCTAGTAAATCTGCTTGGCAGGTAATCTGCTACCCATCCGCCAGCTGCTTCTTTGGCAAAAGGCACATCACCATTGCCATGGCAACTCACAGGCAGGCAAAGGGCATGCAGGCCTGGCTTGAGGCCAAGGTAATCCGATGGCACTGGGCTTTGTTAATAGAAAGAGAAAAGCAGGCCAGAGCTGCTTGCCTCTGCCTCTGCCAGTAAAGGCTGGACCTGAGCAGAGAGCAAGGGCTAATTAACCCGCTAGACCAGCTGTTGACTGCCTCTTGCCAAATCCGACAAGTGGCCAAGGTTTGTCTATTCCTAACCCTGTTGTCTTCCAGGGAGGTTGGACCCTGGGGGAACAAGAGCCTTTTCTCAATGATGTCATCTGAGTATTTGTAGAATTTCCTCTTTGTGGGAAAGTTCTCTGGCAAAGTATAAAGAGACTTGACTTCCCTCGGAAGACCCCGTTTCCTTTTGAATGTTGAGGCGATTTTTCTAAATGAGAAACAAATCTGGGATTATAGGGAGCAGCAGGATGGTGGGGGTGGTGGGATATCTGTGCTTTAGGCTGTGCATTGTATTAGGAATCCCATCTGAGGCGCCTTTCATCCACCAGCATTGCTTAAAAGAGCCCATATCCCATGGAATGGTGAGTTAAAATGAACTGTTTTTTAAAGACCATGTTGTGAGGGAAAGGGAGCTAACACATATTAATTTCTTATAACAGGAAGTACACCTGTTTGATACACCTGTACCCAAATTTAGAGATGGTAATTTCAGTCTGCAAGGTCTGTTAAAACTGCATAGACGAGCACAGATTCTCCAAGGTGGAGCTCACTCAGTGAACCCTACATCTGATAAACAGCCTCCTCCTCTCCCTCCTCCTCTTCTTCTTCCTCCTCCTTCTAATCCTCCTCTTCCTCTACATCATTATCATTGGCCTACACTAATGAGGTACTGATAGAGGATTATTGACATCATGAAACATTTTATTGCTTAAGGAAAACTAACCCATCAAAATATTTTTATGAATCAATCAGCATGCTAGGGATAAAAGATTTACAAAGCTGAAGAGTTTAGTTTGGTATCAATTTTATTTCAGATCATAATCCTACATTGTATCTTATGTATAAAGCATTTTGTGTGCATTGCCATTATAATGCAAAACACATGTTCTAATCCCATATTATGAAGAAGGCAATTAATGTGTAGGGAGCATAAAGAGGACACGTAAAAATAAAGTACGAGACAACAGACTGAGCCACAGCTGAAAATCTGGACTCTGATGGCTACATATGTTTGCATCCTTGAAGCCGTAACAAGTAGAACTCAGTACATGGATAGGAGAGAAAAGAAGGATTCCCATGATTGAGAAATGGAATGAACATGAGAAAGGGCAGTGGAGACAGTAAAACAGGCTGACCCTTTGCCCCTGGAAGTCCACCCACAATCAGGAAACATGAATGTCTGATCTCTGAAGCTAGATTATTTTTTCCTGGATAGAAATAGTACTTCCAGTGGGAAAGCAGTCATGATGGACAGGGAGAGATATTCTAGGACTGACTGTCTGTGGCCTTAACTTGTAGCATTTATAGCTGAGAAAAGCAAGTTGTAGGTTATCACAGAACAGACACCCACTTAAGCCCAATTATTGTAGCATTGTCATCTCATTTAATGCTTATATTGTCTCCATGAGATCAGAATTATAGCTTTACAAGTCTCCTAACACATATGATGAACTGAGTTGCAGAACAGAGTGTAATGACCTACTTTAAGGACAAATTTGAACGAGGAGGCATATCTCTTTTCCCTGTCTCTTTATTATCCTTGCTTTCTTGGATACACTATGCAGATCCTTAGTACAGTTCCAAGAGTAGGAATGATATGTTTGAAACTGAATGTAAATGAACCTGGGTATGGGCAATCAGAAGCTGAGAAGAAAAAGATGTTCAAGAAAGGATGCTGAATAGTAACTAGAAGCAGGAGCAGTCAATCCCTCTTCGGTTCCAAGAGCCAGAATGGGGTTGGAAAGTGAAGATATTCTGGCACAGGTCAGTTTAGGGAGGCATTGAGAGGTAAAGTGGTAACAAAATCAAGAATGAATTGTGGAAATGATAAATATCCAAAAGAGACACTCACGGACTGTCATGGTACAAGAGAATCATCTACATGGCCAGGGGCTTGTGCAGCATCTGGACTTAAGTTTTAATTTCCACTGATAACATTTTTATTGATCATTTTATTCATGCACATAAGTTTTGAGTAGATTTATACCATTTCCTTCCTTCCGATTTCTCCTCTAGATTTCCACCACCTCTTCTTTTCCAGCTTCACGCACTCTCTCTTTTTAAAATCCTCCAGATATCTTTAGGTATGGTGCTTTGAAACTTAGAGAACATCTTTGAGGGGCCTCACTATGTAGATATAGTAGTGCAGACTTTTCCTAGTAATCCTGTGAAATATTTGTTATCCCTGATCTCTGTTTTACAACAATCAGTAAAGAAACTGATCCAGAGGACAGTTAAATAGCCTTCTTGCACTTCTTACGTATACAGGCATAAGATAATATGTATTTGCTATGTCACATTATCTATTGCTCAGGAAGAATTGGGATATGGCTTATCTGGATCTACTTCACAGTTTCTGTAAAGGCTACAATTCAGGGGTCTCCTAAGACTGAGAATACTTCTGATCATTTAACTTAAGAAGGATCTGTTTTCAGGATAACACACATGACATTTGGCAGAATTCAACTTCCCAGCTGTACCCTCATTCTTCACTGGCTGTTGGTTACAGATCACCCTCAAGTTCCTTGTCTCCTGAGGGTTTACCATGAAATAACTTGCATCATCAAACCCAGTGAGCTCTCTCGTGATGCAATATTTTTTAATGAAATTGTGAAGATGTCAACTCATAATATTGTGCTACACTAGTGTTTAAAAAGCAGTCATGTAACGGATAGCAGTTGCACAAATCCAGGAATACCAAGATGTGTTGATCATCTGATGACATTTTAGACGCTATCTATCCCAACTTTCAACCCTCACAAAGCAAAACCAAGACTTTTACTCTATTTCTAGAATCCCTGCTCTTAGTCTATGCTCTTAATCACCCACCTTTCAATTACACAGTCACATAATCTTTGGCTAATGCTTTAAGTCATAATTGCCTTTTCATTGCTATTACTTGGCCTTGAAGATTGTGGCTGGTTTAAAATATAATGTGTATGATATGTCCTAGATATTCACATTCCTCAGTGTGTTGAAGGACACCCAAATTACTATAGTATAGGTTGTTACGGTGATTACTGTCAAATCAGAGTAACACAGCATTCCACTGAAGGAATTAGGAAATCTCAGCATACAAAATGAGTACTATACTGGCCTATATCATGTCATCTTAGCATTAAAGTTTTCCTTCTGCTATGAAGCCTCACTCACTCCTTAGTTCCTCTCAGAAAGTGGGACTGAAGGTTTCCTCATAATAAAATTGTCTAAGGGCCTGAGGTGGAGGAAAGCCTACAAGTGTGGTCTATCCATGAAACATTGGGAGAAATCAAGGTAGATTTTAAAATAGTCAAGAGCACCTTTGAAGAATAACCCTTGTGCTGGCTAGTTTTATGTCAACTTGACACAAACAAGAGTCATTTACAAAGATGGAAGTTTAATTTTGAAAATGGCTTCACCACATTAGCCTGTGGGGCATTTTTCTAACTGATTGATGTAGAAAGGCCAAGCTTATTGTAGAAGCTGGCGGTTCTTGGCGCCTTAAGAAATTAGGTTGAGCAAGCCATGAGGAACAAGCAAGTACACATTGCTTCCCAGTGCCTTGTGCTTCAGGTTCTGCCTCAAACTTTCCAGCTTAAGTATAACTCTGACTTACTTTTGATGTGGGACAACAATGTGGAACTGTATGCTGCAATGAGCCTTTACCTCCCCAAGCTGTTTTTGGCCACAGTGTCTTATCACAGCAATAGAAAACGTAATTAAAATGACACTCTTCCCTTTCCTTTTTCCTTGACTTTTTTTTTCTTTCTCTATATTCTAACCAATTTTTACATTTGGTATTCCTACAGCACAGTCAAAGTATATACTCTAACCTTTATTAAGTTACTGCTTAAAGTTTATCTAACCTTGTAGATTTTGATGCCCTTCAATCTGCTACAGAGATAATCTCATGATTCTCTGAGAGTAGACAGCATACAGCACAAATTTGGGCATAGCTTCCCTCCTTGTCCCAGGTTTCCTCATGCTTCTGTTAAATGGGAGAAAAGGAGAGTACTGGCAGATGGTGGTAAATAATATCTCATGAGGTTCTTCCATATTAGAACTGACTGATCCAATTGTACAACCTTCCCGTTCCACATGCTGAGGATTCAGTGATGGTTTCTGTGGTTCATATTCCTCACATTGGCCCCTGGTCCCATTCCCTACATACACATACACTATAGAAATACTACTTTTGATCAATGCTTTGGGATCATAGAACTCTGTGTGTCTAGTACATTTCAGCTTTTCCTAACAGCAATGAGAGATCCAGGTTCCAATCTGGGTTCTTAAAGGATCCATAGTTCATTGTGTAGCTTTAGCAAATTATTTCATCTCACCAGGAATTAATTCCCTCAACTACCAGATGAAAACCTTTAATCATACCTTGGATGTATCCTGGGACTGGTGTCTGAGATGGCTTCTCTCTTTCCATCTGTCATTGAGTTTTCTGTGTAAACTGTAACCTTAGGAACATTCTCTGAATCTGCAGTGCAAGCTATCCTAAATATGGCAACATTAAGCCATTTCCTGTCAAGTTTCTTTGGAAGCATAAAAAAGCAGAGATGGTGACTCCTCAGCTAAGCTGCCCTCCCCCCTCCACACATCTATTTGAAGGAGGATGGGATGGGAACGCTGTGTCAGACAAGAATGAAAATGTACCTCACAAGTGGAGCTCTCCACTAATCTAAACAAAATGACTGGGGTGGATGGTCAGAGCCTGAACAATTTTAATGCAGGCATGAAGATAGGCCACACAGTTAGATCAGAATTTAAATAACTTCACTTCACATGCGTTTTCTAGCTCCCTTCACAACTTCTCAAAAAACATCCAAATGTTCCATTTTTGGGAAGCAGATGCCCCTGAAAATGAAGACCATTCCTCTATTGTCTTTCCCTTTCTACATTCTCTGGAGTTAACTCTTGCTTTCCAGTAATGATCTTGGCAGATGATCCATGTTCTGTAAAGGGAGGGAAAGTGGGCTGATTATTTTGGCCTTACTCTCCCGCAGAATGACATAATTTGGTAAGTGAATGCTCAGGGGAGGGGCTGGAGCAGAAGTTTACAAGGATGCACCACACACAACAGATGGTTGTCAGCAGCCACCTGAGGTTTTCCACCCAGACAGACAGACAGACTACTAAGTGAGTGTTGTTTGAGTGTCAAACACCATTCTATGCACCAGGGACAGAATGAGGACTAAACCATATATTTCCTATGGAAAGTAAAAGTTCTGCCCCATCTTTAAATAACTTGAATGGTTTAGTCTAGTTTTATTGCTTCTTAAGTGCTCAGCTAAATTCTTTGATTTTTTTAATTTCATACATGTGTACTTTAATTTACATCATTCTCTCCTTACCCTATCTCAACTTCTCTCATGTTACTTTCCAACCCTGATACTTTTTACTGTTTTACACACACACACACACACACACACACACACACACACGCACACAGAGAGAGAGAGAGAGAGAGAGAGAGAGAGAGAGAGAGAGAGAGACAGAGACAGAGACAGAGAGAGACAGAGAGAGAACCTCACCCTGGTCCTCTGGTTCCTACAATATTTTTGGCCCCTTTTCTACAATATTATCTGAACCTTAGGTGCAAGAGTTGGTTTTGATACTCCAATGTTGCATAAAGTCAGCTTACTTACTTTATTGCACATGTGATTGAGGCTACCACTAAGGAAAACAGATACTGATTCTGAAAATGTGGGATGAATTTGCTTGTCAGAAGAATGAGGTGAGTGAAATCATGAGTGAAAAATGAGTTGGAATGTAAGAGTTTAGATTTCTGTGCCAAGGACTATAACATAGATGAAATAAGTTGATTAGAACCAAGCTGGGAAAATGTAAAGATATTTACAGATATGGGATACTGGGTAGCCAACCTGGTGGTCTCATCCAAAGTTTTATTGGCTAGAACAGAGAATAGCCTAAAGAGACCCCTCACTTTCTCAGTCTTTCTGTGTCTATATGAAGTTTTGCACTTATGTATTGCTTTTGAAAATACCTTCATGTATCTTCAACCTTACATCTTCTCTTCACTTACTCTTCAGTACTCTGTTGTATACATCAGTCCAAGTGAATACCAAATATCTGTTTATCTCCTAAAATGTATCAGAAGTATCTCTGTGACTACATTGCATAGGTAGTTTTATTCCAGGTTCTAATTGTATAAAGGGTCTTGGGGAAAAAATGCCTCAGTTACTTTTCAATTGCTGTGACAAAATGCTACAACCAAGGCAACTTACAAAAGAAAGCCATTTGGAGATCATGGTTCTAGAAGGTTAGAGTCTATGGCCATCATGGTAGAAAGAAAGCATGATAGCAAGCAAACAGGTATGGCACTGGAGTAGTCCCTGAGAGCTTATATATGATCCATAACTAGGAGACAGAGAGATCTAACTTAAAATAACATAGACTTTGAAACCTCAAAGTGAACCTCCAGTGACACATCTCCTCCATCAAAGCCACACCTCCTAATCTTTCCCAAACAGTTCCACCAACTACAGACCAAATATTCAAATATATGAGCCTATGGGGGACATTCTCATTCAAACAAGCACAAAGTTACAATGAAAGGGAAGGAATAAGTGGAAGGAAGCCTTGGATCTTCTTGTCTCCTCAAGAAACTTAGATAAGATTAGAAAGAAAATGTATGTAGATTTGTAGGTGGTATCCAAGCACTGATGATGTTTAAATCTGGCTAATGGGATGACTATGATGTGAAGAATTAATGATGTGAAGATAAATGGTGAGGAATTCCAGAAATAAAGTTATCAGCTCAATAGAATGCAGACTGTAGAAAAAGATATGCCAACATGTGTTGGTTAATTCACAATGTCTTATGCTTACACATAAGCATAAAATGGGAACTGTGGGTCATGTGATTCATTGTGATGAACATTAAATAGAATTTCTCTCCTTCAGAAAATTGCTTGCAGACTGCCTCCATCTATTTCATAAATTTCCTAGGCTTTAGAGAATGACTACCCACAAGCTGATGCCCTTCCCCAGGACAGTCCAGGTTCAGTGACTGATTGATATGGGAAAATGAAGAGCTGGCCCATGTTTAAAGGATTCTGAGAGACAAATCTAGCTCCTTCATTTTCTATAGTCAAATAGTGCTTTTGAAGACTCTTCCTTCCACCCTCTCTACCTCATTTATTTCCCGTCAGCTGGCACTAATTACAAAGGCTTAACTTCAAAAGCATTATACATGCTTCCTCTCTGTCTTAGAGATGGCTTCCTGGGAAACCTTAACTATAGCATCGTCCAGTGGTATTCATGCGAGTTTATGCCTCACAAAATTTAAGTAAAAATCCAAGTCTTAACAAGCTAGTATTTGCAGGAAGTGCCCTTAGGAGGATATTGTGTCATGAGAGAGAGTGAGCTCTCATGTATGAGGTTAGTGGCCTCATAAAAGAGATCCTAGAGAGATCCCTTCTTTTGAGGTTACAAGGAGAAGGCGGCAGATATCTATGAGAAAGTGAGCCATCATCAGACATCAAACTTGCTAAATCTTTGATCTTAGGCTTTTCATCTTCCAGAAGTATGAGGAATTAATTCCTATTTTTTACAAGGTATCTAGACTGTTGTATTTCCTTATGGCAGCCTAAATGAACTAAAATATCAAATATATTAATTTCAAGGAATTTTCTCATTTGATAACTGATTGAACATGAACAAGAGACCTCTGATTCTGAATTTTTCAATCTTTAATGGCTATTACATGGCATGGCTGTCACAAGCATCAACTCAAAGCAACTTAAAAATTCTACTCAAGACTCATAAAAGAATAAAACAATCATAATTTCCACCTGGGCTAGAGAGGTGGCTCCAGCATTAGGAACACCTGTTGCTCTTTCAGAGTCCCCCCAAAGTCAATCTTTAGCACCCACATGGCAGCTCATCACTGTAATTCCAGTTCCAAGGGGTCCAATACCCTCACACAGAAATACATGCAGACAAAACACCAATCCACCAAATTTCAGCATGGATAGTGGAGGGGCTCCTGAGGTTCCATCCCCATCAAAGGAGATATTGGCAATTGATGGCTGTTGTGTGCACAAGAGTCACACTCATTTGGAAATGTGGCTGCAGGTGTACTGCTCATGCCCCAGTGGATGGCTGTATACCCATGTGCATATGGATAGAAGCCACAGAACTCAGTGATGTTAATAACAAAAACAAAAATTAAAAAGAAGACATGAAATTGGAAGGGGGCTTCCTGGGGTAGAAAAATTAGAGAAAATTGGGAAGAGATAGTGGTAGATGAATATGATCAACATACACTTGTATAAATATATAAAACTTCCAAATAATAAAAGCAGAAATCTTTAAACAGCTATAGTCCTTTGTCCTTTCTGGTCCATCATTACTTTGTCTCCATTGGTTCAAAGGTTTCAGAAACGGATTAGACATAAACTAATATCTCAGGATTATGGCTAGAATAAGCCACATTTCAGGACCTTGGGTAGCACCATATATAATGCCCCTCCTGTAACCTCAATGTTTATTTTCTCATTATGCTATTCCAAGCAAGCTGGAGTACTCTGTCAAGTTAGAGCTGCATTGCTATAAGCCCATTAGAATTCTGTGTTGGTACACAACTGTATATGTTTAGGATTTAGGGTCTATTCTCTACATGAGTTCTTCGGTTCTGGAACTATCATTCTATGTCTCCGTAGTAGCACATTTCTGAACCAGTTCAGGTATTAGATTCATTTTCTGATAAGGCTGGGCAAAAGACTTTGTCAGTTGGTTAAGCTTTGCTGAGTCATTAATGCATGATCCTCTGTGCATACGGATGGCTGACTTCTCTGGCCAATATTGACAGCCGAAGAGTAAGCACATACTTTTCTGTATATTATATGAGAATTACTTTCATCATTTTGGATATTGTTCAATGGTCTTTATTGTACTGCATAGGTCACCTAAGGAACATGTTTGGAACTTCATTTTGCAATGACAGCTTTCAAGCAAATGTTGAGTTTTTAACTTAAATATTCAATATAGAAATATTTTATAGAGATACTCTGTAGTTTTCCACTAATTCTTAAGTGAAATAATGCATTAACAAGGAAGAATGCCCTGAAAATTCACCAATCAATAAATTTCATGAAGTCACAGATTACACTTTTCTCAATAGCCCCTGTATGCATCCAACACTTGATGGGGAAAAAAATCATAAAATAACAACAAAAAAAGCTAAAGCCAAACATCTTGAGCTGAACCAACTTGAATAAATGGCTCTAGCTCTGGGAAATAAAGTAACAAAATACATTTTAAGAGGGCACTGTTCCTGTGCAGAAGGGAGTAATTCAAAGTCATGTGTTAATAGCATGAAAACAGTTTTCATATAGCATTTAATTCAGAGCAAATTGCAACCCTATCCCCATAGGAACTTTTGCACTTTCCTTCCCAAAGTGATGCCTCGGGCTACAAAGAGAAGGCATTCCTTCTATCCAGAAGATTGGAAACTACCTTTGAGTGAAATTAAATTTAAAGTGAGGTCCTGTTTCCTGTGGTTCTCTGTTCAGATTCACAAAAAAAAAAAAAAAAGGCTGGATGGCTTATGTTGGGTAAATAGGCAAACATGGTGTATGTTGGGATTCAACACCTCAGACTATGAAGATAAAAAAGAGTAGAGAAAAGTCTCTCCTTAGCATGGTGGCTCAAAACAACAAGGAAATAAGAAGAAACATAAGTTAATGGCTTCCAGGAAGTGTTCTATTACATACTAAGTGCTACTCCAAGCATTTCATTCAAAGCACCTCTAATGGTACTATTGTCTCCAATGGTATACCATTGTCTCCATATTACAAATGTGTTAAGTTCATGTAAACCAATGATTTGTCCAAGTCAGGAAACAAAATCATAATCAGCATTTGTTGAATGACTATGTAAATTCATTGACTTTGCTACTGAGAAGCAATGGCTTCACTGTTGAGGAGCCAGGTTGTCTGCAAACCATCAATCATGCCTTGTAATTCGAGAGGATTTTAGTTCCTCCTTTTGAATTAGACGATAACTACATAATCTTAAAGGCTTCAATTGACCCATATTTCTTCAATACTTACACACAACATGACAGCTGTTTTTGTCCATTCTTTTTATAAAGGAGTTTCTTAGATCATTTCTAGAAATTTCTAATATCATTGCGAATGTAATTAGACCACATTAATGTAAAATTAAAGCAATTCTTCCATAAGTCTGACTACCTTTTAGGTAGTTAAAGATGTAAATACTGATCTCCTTATAAAGTTTTCATTGTACTAGCAAGAGTGGGTACTGTCTCTGACTCTGTTGCCTGCCATTGGATCCCTCCCATCTAGCTAGACTGCCTTGTCTGGCCTCAGCAAGATAGAAGGCATTTAGTCCTGCTGCCAACTTTATATCTCAGATTGCGGTGGTACCCAAGGGAGACTTCCCCTTTTCTGGGGAGAAGAAGAGGAGGGAAGAATTTGTGAGGGTGGGACTGGAAGGAGAAGAGGGAGGGATGTTGCCACCAGGATGTAAAGTGAATGAATAAATAAATAAATTAATGAAAAAAAAAACAAGTCATAAAAGTAAGCAAACAAATAAAATGAAGGTGGCATAGATGATTAAAATAGAGGCAAATCCAAAAAAAAGAAGGTACACAGTAGGGAAAGGACAGATCTTTATCATAAGGAGAATATGGAAAATCAGGTTGACCACATAATGAGGCAAGTGAGAAACTGAGCCACATGGGTAGTAGGAAGAATGTTTGCACAGTAAAGGGCACATAGTATAAGGCTGTGGGGAAAAAAACCCAACAACTTGGTGAGTTTGAGGAGAAATGGAAAAGGGCTGCAGCAGTGTGATTTTCAACTGACCTTGTGTGATGTGTGCATCACACTGACTGCACCAATAAAACTGACATAAGTCCAGGACCAAAGCAGGGTTGCCGAGTTGACAGCCATTCCAATTCCTGCACTGTGGATGGGTTTTCAGGTAGCTGCCACCAATGGCAATTCCAAAGTTTATCCTAGAGTGGAAAGCAAAGCTTTCCGTACCTGTTCAGGTAAGAGCTGATCATGGATAATGGAAAGCACAGATGGCATTTTTCAAATTTACTAATAAAGCAAAAGTCTCCCCACTTGCTGCTAAAATAGTCTTCCTGCTCTGTTTTGATCTTTTGGAATCAAAGTGTCCATTCTAGGACTGTTGTGCTGCAGTTCATAAACTCCTAATTTGTTGAATATCAGGCTTAGTCTAACTGGGAGACTCATATACATGTCATTGAGATGAGGCTGTGGGCTTATGATCCTTTTCTATGATGAAGCTATCTGCATAGCATAAATGTATGTTTCATGTAAGAAAGACTCTGTAGGATGAGAGGAAGAGTGACAGTGGCCTGAATATAGCTCTCCAAATTATATGTAGAATAATAATTACCAACAAGATACTGCTAAAAAGGAGGCTGTTGAGAAGTGACTAAGTCATGAAAGAAAAGCCCTCCTGAGTCGTCTCAGTGGCTTTATAAAGAGGCTGAAAGTAGCACCTTGTCCTGTCTCTGTCCTCTGTCCCTTCTATCATGTGGTGGCTCTGGTGCTTCATTCTCTCTTCACTAGAGCTTCATTAGGAATCTGTCATCTTAAACTCAAAGGTCAGGCCTTTTCCAGGTGCCAAATCAACTGGAGCCTTTATCTTGAACGTTCAGTCCCCAGACTCACCAGCAATAAAGTTCTTATAAATTAACCAGTCTCAAACATTTTGTTATGGCAACAGAAATATTTTACATAAGCATAAGGCTGTAATACTGAAACTATCTGAATGCAAGGAGTAATCAAACAGATGCATTGTTGTAGGAAATGAGAGTTTGTCACTTCCAAATTTTATAATACATAAAGAGGTATGTCAACAATAAACCTTGTGGTCATGGCTTGGACTCAAATATACCAGGACGATCTACTATTTCTAAATATAAATACAGATATCAATGAAGTATATTTAAATGTGGGTATACTGAAGATGCATACATGAATTGTTTCTTAACTCCATTGTCTGAGTTAAATAATAGTTAGCATGAATTAAATTTGGACTTTAGTTCTTTCCACCTCTCAAAAATTAAACTGATACACTGAAAAGATGGAGGGGGGAGTTGGAAGAAGCCCTTACTAGTCTAACTGCAATTATTGTATACAGTGAATAGACAGGAATGGATTATAAACCTTAAAGATGAACATAAATACCATCTGTTTATATAACACAAAATTTAGAAAATGAACAACCAATTGAAAAAAATGGAAAACTTCTGAAGCTGAATTTTGGTTAATAAATGTAGATGGGAACAGCACAGTAATGGTTACAAGAATGAACATTAGTAAGCAATGAAATCAATCTGTACAAGTCTAATGAGAAACAGGCTATATTCACAGCCTCAAAATATCTCCCCACAATGTGGTTATTAAGTACAAAGTAAGAAATTGTAACTACACAAGAGAAGAGATCTTTTGCAAGAATTGTTCTCATTAAGTCACTAGTACCCTGGCATTGGCCTCATATCAAATACCTGTACTGCAGATGGGATTCACCAACAGGGCTTACCATTGCTTTAATGGTGGCAATACAAATACACTTACTAGAAGTTCATGCTTCAGTTAAATCACAGGGATATGTGTACAGACTTATGCTAAAAAAATATTCTAAAACAATTAGCACCGACTTGAAAGATGTCAGTTGATGAAAAGCAACAGAAGATCAAGGTGAGAGAAAGCCCAGATGAAGTTCCCAGCTCAGAGGAGCACAGGAAGACATGACACATAGGCAGAATCATGAGTGTATGTTTGGTCATGACACAGCATGTACATGCATGTGGCAGCCAGTGCCCAATGCCAATTGTCTTCCACTGTTACTATCACTGAACTTTGGTTCTTATTTAGCTATACTGGCTAGCTAAAAGGCCACAAAAATCCCCCTGTCACCTCCTGCTGTTGGCTGGCATAACTGTTGCTGTTGTGGCCTCTTTTTACGTATGTTCTAGAGGTCCAAACTCAGGTCCTCATGCTGTGTGACGAATGCTTTACTGACTGGGCTACCTCACAAGTCCCTAGCATTTACTTTAAAAAGAATAACTTTCACCATCCAGGTAAAGCTCTCAAAATGTTCTATTTATTTTTCCATCCAAATAATTTTTAAATATGAATATTTGAAAGTCTGACATTCATCACCAAGGATTGATTTAGGTGATCAAGAAATATTTAGACAACTGTTTTGTTTTGAGACCAAAACTGCTGGCATCTATAAATGTATAAATTCCCTAAAATCATTTTATTTTCCATGTTTTAAGCTTTCAGAAATGATTTACAAATGCAGTATCTTTGGGACAAGGAAGCATAGAGAACATTTTATAATTTGCTAAGATAATTAACTTCTAAATATATTATAACTTAATTATCTGAAAGTATTTTTCACTTGAAAAAATATAATATTTTATAAATTTTATTTCTGAATGCAGTTTACTCACTAGCTCTATTTATTTTCCAAATCTTACTGGATTATGCGGTAGAAGCGGAATATGGCTCCCATGATTGACGAGCTGTTCATAAGTACAGCTACAAATTACCAAAGAACTCAAGCCATAGACCAAGCTACTGCATGCTTAACTGACTTGACACTTGGATATGTTTGTACAACATCACAATGATGTGATTTTCTAGGTTGTGCCTTTCAAGATTCTGTACATACAAGAAAGGGGAGGGACAAAACAAAACAAAAACAAACAAACATGCAACTACTCTTTGTTTGTAATTTACACTGGAACGACCTTGTCTGTTTAAATTACTGTTGTGGAAAAAATGATGCTTATTTTTTTTGTAATTCAAGAAAGTAAACTCTAGACAGGTTAAGTAGTTGAATAGCCTTGTGTCAAACAAAAACACAAAGTCAATAAGTAGATAACAAAGATAAGTACATAGGAATACTTAAATAAACAGAGGCAGTTTTATCGATCTACCCTGTATCCCTCCCATGAAAAATGACAATTTGTTCTCCCTTACAGTCCACTTCCTGATATATACCTGCCACATTTCTTCTTTACTGGCCAGAATATTCACCCTCCCTGCCTCTTCTCTCTCTCTCTCTCTCTCTCTCTCTCTCTCTCTCTCTCTCTCTCT
>JADRCH010000060.1:1521829-1537808 GCA_019843965.1 Rhynchomys soricoides
TCTCTCTCTCTCTCTCTCTCTCTCTCTCTCTCTCTCTCTCTCTCTCTCTCTAGCTCCATGTCTCTCATAACTGTGATACTGACCATCTCCATTCCATACACGGCCCCAGAATGATAACTGAGACAAGTTTTGACTCAGGTTACTATGGGTAAGATATTTTTATAGTATGAGGAAAGTTGTACCACCTTCTTTCAAGCCCCAACTTTTCCTTCTCTGTAGTCTTTTTAATAAGTTCCCTCTTCTTAGGAATTTTCTACAGAGCAACCAGTAGAGATGGTTTGAGCTAGAGACCCAAGGTCAAAGATCTATAGCTTATAGCACCTTAGGGGTAGAACAGAAAATTCTCTATACAGAGTCTATTCCCTCCCCTTGTTCTCCTTGATCCTTTGGTGTTACTGGTGTGAGCTGCTTTTCCTACTGTTTGGCTATTTATAGTTCACTTATGCAATCTGCCGGGACTTTTCCACACAGTAACACATTCCATCTGTACAAGCAGCCTGCAGAGTAATTAGTATGAGCCACACTTCAAAGATAAAAGCATGCAGGAGGCTCCAAGAGGTGATGATTTGCCCCCAAATCAATGGTTCATAAATGGACAGTCAAGATCTGACCTGAGAGTTTTGTGTTTTTGAACACACCATGACCCTCTCAATATGGTTACCATGAATGTGACCTACAGCAGGCATCAGACACTCAGCTAAATGACAGATCTGTCTCTGGGAAGCAGTGTATACTTGGTTTCCAAGATGACCCTTTGCCTGCCCCCCCTCTGTCTCTCTCTCTCTCTTTCTCTATCTCTGACAGAGGGTGTTTCAAGCTACAGGAAAGTTGAAGCTAAAAAAGATATTTTAAAAGAAAAAATAGAAGCCACTACAACTCCAGCTTTCTTCTTAGTTGGGGAAGTAGATATAAATTGTTTGTCCCAAGAATGTATTTCTTGTGTGTGTGTGTGTGTGTGTGTGTGTGTGTGTAAATGAAAAACAGTAAAAACACTTACACAAAGAGATAGGATGAGAAGTGCTGAAAGGATAGCCTGATCTCTATTATTCCCATCCTTGCCAAGAAGAAGAAAAACTGCTGACAATAGAAAGAAGCAAGGACTTGCTCAGAGTCAAGGACTGTAGTGATCTGAAGAAAGCCAAAGCAGATCCTGGATGCTCTTATTTAGTGACTTTTGGGGAAACTGAGCTGAGGCATTAGAACGGCTATTTATGTTTCTATTTCCCTCTGTACTAAATAAGAGGTTCATGTCAGTTTCCAAGGGCATTTTTCTTAGTAGAGAAGAAAGAAAGGGATGCAGTAAACACAGTACTGAAAGACCTAAAGCTAGAAACTCTTCATTCTCACCCCAGTGCACCATTCAGAGCCAGGTTGAGCCTCTTCACATGGGCACTCTGCTGCCCAGTTTTACAATGTCAAACTATCCTAGAGATTCCAATGAAGAAAGGTAGGTTTGGGCTAATCTCTCCCATCTCACCTCAAAACTTGACCACCAGTTCATTCTTTGAACAACTGTGAAGAATAAGAAGTTTCAAGGAACCCCATGGAAAAGATATGAGCTGGAGACTCGGATTGTAATGGTTGAGGCAGTCCTTGTAATAGCAGTCCTGGGAAAGCACTGGCCATACTGGCTCTCCTAATAACTAATGCTAATCCTGGAAATAATGTGTTTTATTTATGTTTTTGATGAAAAAAAGGAAAATAAGTGCACATACCACTCTAAGCTGGACTGACAGGACTCTGTATTGTCTTTTGAAGTTCATGAGGACACTGAGTCATGTGACTATTTAGGTGCCCTATGCATGAATTAGGAAAGCCACTGTCTACTAGCTGCATCTTCTGCTTTGCCACCCTGCTTTCTGGGCAAACAGCAAGGATTATGCCTCTGACGGTGTTTTAGCCATGAGTCACTGAAGGCTGGAGAAATGAAATGAGAGGCACTTAATTAGACCGCCTGACTTCAGTTCAGTTCTTGAATTTTGTTTTAGTCCTAAATTAGTGTGAGTGTGTCCCTGAAGGAGCTATAAATCAGCCTCACAAATGAACTCAACACACAGGAGAAGAAACACAAAGAAGAGCAGGCTGTGAGTGTGTTAGCATCTGAGCAAGCATGGACCACACTGATTCTCCTTGGATTTCCTTATAAGGGTATGACTGACCTTAGGAATGACGGTGAAGCTTAGTTTAGCTCAGCTCAATAGACATTTATTGAGATCCACTATCCTCTAACATCTGATTTAGGATTTGGCAGTAATAGCATGAGAATAAATGATAGCAATGATTGCTCTTTATTTATCACTTTCTACTTTTAGCCAGGCAATAACAAAAATATTAAATGTGTTCTCTTATTTAACCATTACAACAACCTTATAATGCACATTCTGTTAATATCAGAGGAGATGTAGAATTTCAGCAATTGTCTACTCAAACACATATGTCTAGAAATACAGGACAGTCCAATTCCAATCAAGATTTGATTTCTTGACATTATATATGAGGACTTGCCAGTTTGCTAGCTGTTGACCAAAACCTACCTCTACATTTTCCAAAGCACACATCCAGGCTATATTTCCCAGCTTGTTTGCAATTAGTTCTATTCATCTGTCCCTTGTCTCTGGTGGATCATATGTAGAAATGGCAATAGCATTCATGCCACAAAGATGGAGATTTACAAATGACACAGCCTTCCACCAAGACATTTGTTGCATTCGATATTTTGGATACCAGAGAAAATCGGTGCTAAGAGATAACACACCAGAAAGAAGGAGGAGCCTGGATAATTAGATCACAGCACCAAGGAAATCCGGACACCAATCAGGAACATGATCTTTAGTCTGCTACAGAAAAGGGAGGGGCTTGCACGAATTTATGCACTATCTAATATGAACAAATAATTATTTTTATATTTGATTCAAATAAGCCATTGGATGGTTTTCAACCCTGTATCAAAGTGAAACAGGATGTATTTGTTTTCTGGAGACATTCCTTCATCCTAAGGCAGGTAGGCATGCACCATCCAAGTCAATGACTCCACAAAATAACTGATGAAATTTTAGGTATTGTAACTGTTCTTAATTTGGAAGAACAGTCTGAGAATAAACTATTTATGAAAGATTGGCTTGACTTTGTGGCCATTTCTATGGCCCATCCACTGATCCCTTACTCTGTCATTTCTTTCCTTTCCTCTAGTTTTTCTTAAGCTTAGATGCAGCCTTTGTTCCTCAAGGACCTGGCCCCATTGCAGGGACTTTGCCAGGTGTGAAGACTAAGGAAATTAATGGAATTGGCTACCATCTGTTTACCTACACATAAATAGGTAGTTTCTGTGTCCTACATTGAATTTTAGGAAATAATATCACGATAAAAACAATCTATACAGAAATAGTACAGAGCTAAACACATTCTGTGTCCCTTTGGAACAACTAGTTTAACATCAAAAAGTCATTGTCTTGCAGAAATTTTCTTATCTGAATAACCCATCTTACAAGGCTTTCAATTAACATGTATCCTCTTCGCTTTGTTTGGGATTTAGCTCCAGTTTAACTTATAATGTTTTGTTTAATTTTTGTTTTACATATATTAGTCTATTTTTCCAAAATACATGAACTGAGAATATTTTTAAGGGAAATATATTTGTTTTGCTTATTGTTTTGGAGACTGAAGTCTATTTTTAAACAATCCCATTGGCTCCATCTCTGGGATTTGTGGTAGCACCTAGATGAAAGTATGTGCAAAATAATAATAATAATAATAATAATAATAATAATAATAATAATAACAATAATAACAATAATAAAAGAAAAAACCACATGGGTAGAACAAACCAGGGTCTTAAGAATTATATCTATGTTCCTTCCACACTGACACAAAAATTTCCTACTATGCCCACCTTTTAAAGATCTTGTGTGTCATCTCTATACCAGCATATTGAGGATCAAGCTCCATCACATATAATCTTGGAAGACCAACCACACACAAAGCATTGAACTAATAACTATGGTAATGGCTATTCCTGGTTATCAACTTTACTATATCTGAAAAGAACTTCAATCCAGAATTGGAGGGCATACCAGTGATCAAGATCTTGAGGCTGAAAGACACAAGTTTCTAATCTGGATCTTGGCATGAAGATCTTGAAGCATAGTGGCCCTGAGAAGCTCAGTCTCAGGCAAGGTAGTACATGCCTTTAATTCCAGGAGACTGAGCAAGGAGATCTCTGAGTTCAAGGTCAGCCCAGGACAAATCAAGTCCCAGATTCAGGCATGATAGTACACACCTTTATTTTGGGTCACACCTTCTGCTTGGAGGCCTACATAAGGACACTGGAAAAAGGAAGGTTCATTATTCTTCAATGCTTACACTTTCTTGCCAGCACATTTGTTAGAACCTACTGCTACAGAAGACCAGCTGAAACAACTAGCCTCCTGAGACTGAGCAAGTTCTAGAGTCTTGGACTACCATCTACAGCTGCCCATTGTTGGGTTAATTGGACTACAGACTGTAAGTCATCACAGTCAATTCTCTCTGATAGAAAGACATTCCATAAGTTCTGTGACTCTAGAGAACCCTGACTAATACAGACATTATAATTATTCATTATGCTGTTTTAAAGAGTCTAGAGTATTCTTTTTATTCCCCGTTCTCATTTTGTACTCTCTACCTGCTTTCCTTCTCTCCATAAACTAGAACTAGGCTATTTGCACTATTTCCAAAACATTTTGAAGCCAGAGAGTGAGTACTGCAAATACCAAGTTTAGTTCAATCATTCAACCCAAAGGCCCTCAAAAAGAGAATGAATTAAATGCTGACAATGAACCAGAGAGAAATCTGGGATGTAAGTATATGCAACACCCTAGGAATCATGAAATACACAGAGTTGCTAGTGCTCTCTGTTTGACCTCCAGCCATTTTCAGTTATTTGTAGGTCAGCATTGACAAAAAAAAAAAAAAAATGAAATGCCATCTATGACACCATTCAGTGGTCCCTCATTCAGTCTGTGATCAAAGAATGCTTTAGGTCCCAAGAAGGTGATGTCATTCCTGCCTTCTCTAAGCTTTCATTCTGGAATAGGAGCTGAAACAAAGGAGAGACAATGGAGAAATCACACACATAGTGTTCAAGACTTGGAAGATAAGGGAGGTTAAATGATAGGGATGTGTGAGTGTATGGTTGGGTTATTCCTAAGTGAGGACATCAGATGTGAAGATATTTGATCTAAGCTATGGAAGATGAGAAAGGACAGAAAATAGGAGTGAACGTTCATTTGTGAAGACAACTGAGGATCTTTGGTAGAAATGAGTCTACCTACTGCCCAAGGAGAAGCAGTAACAGCACTTGGGCCTGGTAGGGGAGGAGTATGGTACCAACAGGTATGAAAAGTGCAGAACAGGAACTAAAAAACTATCACAAGAGCTATTATATTCAGATGCTGAGATGCCCCTCCTCTCCTTCTCTTCCCACATACTTGTTTTCCATCAAAGTTATACATTTGTACTTGTCTCTTACTCTGTCTTTTCTCCACATCTTCTTTCTTAGTGTCTCCTAAGGCAGAGATTTACATTGATTTATTTCTATAACTGTTTTCCATCAGTTACTAATCACAATGAAAGAGGTATATAGAAGTTAGACCTCTTTTCTCAGTGTTTGGTTGTTGACCAAATGACCCAGTATTCATTTTTTTCTGCTTCTGATAAAGAATTCTCCAAAATCCACTGTCACTTACAGTCTTCCCTCTTCTTGAATTCTAAGATAAAACAATTGTGAATACAATGAGTATGGGTGTTAATCATTCCTGACCTTTCCTATTTGGACTCTGATTTTACAAATGAACATGGTGAACTTAATGCATAACAGCTCATCTAGTAATATCTCTCAATAACACTATAAAGACAGGTACAAATTTTCCAACACTAAGATGAAATGCAGAGATGCTTGTTCAACCATTCACTTCTAGTAAGCATCAGAAGTGAGGTAAACATGAAGATACATGGTAAAACCTGTGATGGTCTTTCAAACTCACAATTATATCTTACATCTTACATTGCTTATCAATATTTACCTTGTTTTCTGCCAGTGTATATATATTTGACCAATCCTGAATGACAACTGTGCAAAGTGCTGCTTTTTCTTTCTAACTGATGTGCCTTCTCTCTGAGTATGATTGATTTTTCTTATATAAATGTCCATAGAGCATGCAGTGAAGTATTAAACTCTGAAATTTTTCACACTCACCAAGAAACAGGGAGTACATTTTCTACTGTGCTTCCTATGAGCATTTAATTCCTCTATCAAATCACTGTAATCATTCTGATTGATCTCCTTTTTGCTGCATGTTCTAATGCCAGCCACTAGTTTATGCATGGCACTTGTAACACAGTCAGAACAACTAAAGGACTGAATTTTATTGTTCATGACAAATTTTTTATTGATTTAAATTTCAACATTAAAGCAGTTTAGGGTATTTAAATGCTGGATACTGAGCAAATGAATTGAGACCTACTGTCAGTATTCAATATGGAGAGGCTTCACAAAATTAGTGAAGAGAAAGTATACAAGATACCAGAAGTGGGGTATTCCTGTTACAACCTCACCATGGTTTGGGGAGGACTGTAGAAGGACTTTGGAACTTTGAGCTAGAAGAGCCATTGGGATGTTAAGAGAGCTATAGGATGTTGTGTAGGAGCTTGGAAGATAATGTTGAGAACAGAGCAGAAGATGGAGGCCTGGCTTGTGAAATTTCAGAGTGAAGATTAAAGACTCTTATCAGGGTCATTGCTAGTTTGATTTAAGATTCTATGGTTTTGGTTACCTGGGGCTGAAGAAATCAGCTAACAAGATACCAGAACTACTAAAGCAAAACCATAACATTGCTGGGACTATTGATGCTGGTTAGCTGGAGCCAAGATATGAGCGGTGATAAAAAAGAGACCAGCATCATTGGGGTGAAATCTTCTGAGAAGTGTTTTCTGAGAGCACAGAGGCTGCGTTCCAGAGATAGCCAAGGTTGTATCTTGTGCTCGGGCTAGACTTGGTAATGTGTAAGAGTCACCCAGGTGATACTGGTTTTGAAGGCATGAAGGAGTTGTGAAGAGCAGCTGAGGCTCAGGCACTGTGAGAGATCTTGGAAGGCCATTGGTGAAGGTGCAGCCTCAGTTGCAATTGACAGCCCAGGACTGAAGGGGTCATGCAAAGAAGGTGAGGCTTGGCACCATGAAGAGAGCCTATAAGAGGCTGTTGGTAAAACCTAGTTGCAGTGGAAGGAAGCAGTGTTTTAGAGATGCCAGTACCATGAGACGATCACCAAAAACAGCAGCAACAGTGGAGTACAGGCATCTGGAAGACAAGGTGTGTGCTACAAAGGGCAGAGCTGGAGAAATGACTCAAGGCCTTGGAGGAATATGGAAGATCGTGAGTGGATCCCAGACATTGGACTGTTGGAGTTTGATTTTGCTTTTGATTGTGACTGTGGCCTGATATTTTTCCTTCTTGAAGAAAAAAGGTATTTTAGTGGAGCCTACAGTTAAGAGAGTTTGAAGTTTTAAAAGACTTTGAATTTTAAGAGATTGGATGTTTAAAAGGGACTGAAATGTTAATATGTAAGAATTTGCAGAGACTATGGGACTTTAAAAGTTATTTAGATCTTGGGGATGAATAAGAAAATAAGGGTTGAGGCTTAATGGTGATGTGTTTGTGTGTCAAGTTGACAAGGGGTCAATTGTACTGGCTAGTTTTGTATGTCAACTTGACACAAGCTGGAGTTATCACAGAGAAAGGAGCTTCAGTTGAGAAAATGTCTCTATGAGATACGGGTGTAAGGCATTTTCTTAATTAGTGATGAAGGGGGGAAGGCCCCTTGTGGGTGGTACCATTTGTGGGCTGATTGTCTTGGGTTCTATAAGAAAGCAGGCTGAGCAAGCCAGGAGAAGCAAGCAAGCCAGTAAGCAGCATTCCTCCATGGCCTCTGCATCAGCTCCTGCTCCTTGACCTGCTTGAGTTCCAGTCCTGACTTCCTTTTGTGATGAACAGCATCATGGAAGTATAAGCTCAATAAACCCTTTCCATACCAACTTGCATCTTGATCATGATGTTTGTGCAGGAATAGAAACCCTGACTAAGACAATAGGTTAATAATTCATTATATTGCTGGTATGTTCAAATAATAATATTTTTTGACATGTTGAGATAATACACCATTTCAATTGGCTTCAATTGTCCCTTTATTTTGTAAATGATGACTACTAAAAGTTTTATATATATATATATATATATATATATATATATATATATATATATGCTTTGTGGTATATATTTTGGCTATACTAGAACTCCAAATAGAGGGTCAGTCTTTCATTCATTCTTATATTTATAGGTTCAAGCATCAAATAAATGATGTGAAGGAGTGACTGTCTCATTCTTATTTGATATCTTACATTGTGCCACTCATAGAAGATGGTCAGCAAATGCTGGGATATTTGGTTGAGGTAATAGCTACAGTTTTGAATAAGAAATTTGTATCCAAAGGAAAGCATCTTTTAAAACTTCTAATAATTGGAGTAGAATTACACCATTGTCAGCTCCCTTTTCCCATCTAACAGTCTAAGTGCCCTTTCTTTGAATGACTCTCATGATGTATTTCCTCAGGTCAATAGTCTTTTTTTCCCCTTTATTTCTGTTACACACACACACACACACACACACACAAACACTGAGTTCACTTTTGTTGGTGGTGTGTATATGGTTTTAAGGTTGACCACTCTGCATTAGACAAGCAATTATAGATTCATCCCTGGGAGAGACTAATTCTCCTTCTTACAGCAATTATTAGCTATTTTAGTTCTTTCTCTAGGGCTAGAATCCTGAAAGATTTTTTTCTTCCCACATTAAGATGTCTGCTGATATTACTAATGTTTTGAACTTGTTTATACAGACATTTCTAGGAGAGACTGTTTCACAGACGATTCCTTGGTATTCTCCCTCTTACTGGCTTCCTTTCCCCCTTCTGTCATGTTCTCTGAAACATAGAAGCAGGATCTTTGATACAGAAGCTTCTTTGTTGAGGGATAGTAGCCACAATTCTCTGTCATTATAAGGTAAGATTTGTACTGGTCCAGAAAGGTTGAAATAATACATTCTTTTCTAAGAGCCTTGTCACTTTCTGGTAGACTTAATTTGAGTTTAGATCAGTTGCAGGGAATATAAAGTCAAAGTAACAAAATAAATCATAAGTTTCTGCAGTAGAGCTTAGAATTCTTTTCTCATTTTTTTCCAAACACACCATGTATTCTTGAGGGCCTAACCATTATCCTGCATTACCTTTTTTTAGCATGAAAAATTTTCTCGATTTGTATGTCCTACTATTAGGCTGTCTTGTACTATTACAGGATATATTTGACATGGTAAATAGGTCATGGAGAGTTAAGGGCTGGAGTGATTTAATTAGATGATACATTTTAGAAAATGGATCTGCTTACCTACAAATCTTTCTGGTATACTTCTAATAATAAACTCAAAACTAACATAAGTTCCATTGTAATGCATTGCATACCTGTTTCCATCCCTAATTCCTTCTACACATCTATAGACTCCACGTTTACAAGTACCTTGTTACTGCTATGCTTGTCATAAAGGGCTGGAAACTTATTTAGGACATTTAAACTTAGATGCAACTAGTGTCATTTGAGGCCTATATTACTTTATCTTTTGTTTGCTTTATTTTTCTCTTGTAGAAAGAAAAGATACTTCCCATCCATTGGTTGCACAACCTGCACTGGTCAATTAAATATTAGTGAATGTTGTATGTGTACACCAAGTCCAAATTGTAAATAGGTCTCTTTAGCTTTGCTTGAGTTGATGCCATCTGTAACTAACACAGCATGTGCCAGATGTCTGTCATTCCTTTCAGAAAGTACCCAAAGTAAGAAGACAACATGTTGAGAATGCAGAAGCAGACTTGGAATAGCTACTGACATGTAATCTAATATAATAAAGACAAAATGCAAGTCACGCTTATCCTTACAAGCCAGTAACATTTGGGGGTTGCTGAACAACAAAGCTGCATTAAACAGTCTACATCTCACAGACATAGCAGAAGTATGAATTGAAAACATAAGATATGTTTAAGTGAGGACTAGACACAAGTTTAGGAAAGACATATAACCATTTAACCCTCCCATTTGAAATGTTAACCTACTCAATGACGGGCTAAAGTTATGAATCAAAATTAAAGATTTGGATTTATCTTGCTCTGAACAAATGTTAAGACTCCATAACTGCAAAGTGAGCTTCAGAAATAGTAACTTTGAAGGCATGGCCATTATGGCCAAAGCAATTTGAGGCCAAATTTAATAGAAGATTAAATTTTCCTTTAAAATCATCCTAGTTTTTAAACCTGTACCACTAGCATAGTGTTATCCAAATGCTTTCCTTGACTGTTTAATTAGAGGAGGCAGTTAAGCTGATCAAGAGACACCATTAAGAGACAAATCCCAAGCAAATATGATGAAGTGCAATTAGAGGGAGTCAATGGTCTGGAGTTTCCCGGAGCTTCCCAGAACACTGAGAAGGTTCTAAACATGATTTATGACACCACAAGGTGAGTCTGTTGTTACTGTTCATTTTCTCTATAATCTGCTAATTGTGCTAGATAAAGAAGCACACACATTTGGAGAAAATAATTGTTCCTTGAACAATGATATAGGATTTTTAAAACCGTTTCCTGCTTTCTACTTGTGGGTATTATTATATTTGGTGTCTTGGAAATGATTTTATTTTTTTCAATCTATAAAGTGTTGGCCACACATGGTAAAGACCTTAAGACCCCTGAAATAGTAGGGAATAAGCTAGAAAATTAGTGTGATTCTGGTACTAGGAATTTCAACCACCATTCAGGTGGTAGTATTCAGAGTGTAGATCAAAGTTGACTTATAAATATGCTAGTATTGCTTTTAAGGGTCTCTTACATTAACATATGCAGATAGGTAGAAGTGGTTTTAGTTCCATGAGAATCGGTCTAGTATCAAACATGGACTTTATAATCACAGGTTTGGCTGCAGTTTATTAAATGTGGTGGTATCTCAGTTAAAGGGCACAAAATTGCAAAGTGAGTTCTAGATTCTTATCCATTTGCTAGTAATGGGGCTCTCATTGCATAGCAGGTATCAATTACTGATGCTCTAGACAAGAATCAACCCATAAGTAAAGTTGATAAGTATACATAGGTACAAACAACATTAATTAAGAAGAATGAAACTAGACTTTATGTTTCAAAAAGGAAGAACATCTAGATTCAATCTACTCACACATCAATATACTTCTTAAAAATACCTTTCTGCTACTCTACTATATTCCTATGATTCAAATAGTCCCAGAAGCTCCCAAATTAACCCCTGTCAAAAAATATCTTCACAGCTTACTAAGCTTTTGCAACTGTTTTGTGACATTGGTTTTATAAAACTCATTTCAGTAAAGAATCAGAAGCACAGAAGCTTTCTTTATATCCTGATTAAGTTTAAATTTGGAATCCATACCCCCATTGCTGACATGGAAGTCTATGCCATGATGTAAAGAACAACTTCCGTTTGAGTAGATAATTATAATTATTAAATTACTTAATGCATAATCTCATTGATTCCTACAGTAATTAGGAAGAAAATAAAGCATGTTAGTCAAATGTCATAGTTCACAGCCTTCTGCCTGGTATTTACCATGAACAAGGAGGACACAGAATGAAAACTACTTGGAAGGTAAATTTGTAAGTCAAATAAAGTTTATTTAATTGAAAAATTTAAAAAAATTGAGACAGGGTCTGGCTATACAGTTCAAGCCAGCTTGCAATTCATGATCTTCTTGTTTCAGTCTTCTAAATGCTAAATTAGCAGTTCCCCAAGCCCAGGATAAAAATGACATTTTAAGTATTTCCTTCTGATATGAAGTGAACTGCTAAAAAACCATAGATTCTACATTCTACTGAGTAACAAAGAGAGGATTTGGGAAATATTAGGAGCTGGAAATTGGCTCAGCAGGCAAAGGGCATCCTACAATTGTGAAGGCATTTGTTTGCACAGCTAGAGCCCATGAAAACACTGATGGACCTGAGGTCCACCTGCAATCTCTGCATGGAAGGCAGGAAAAAGAAATTCCCAGAGCAAATGCCTCTGGATTTGCAGAATAGACAAGCAGTGGAATCAGGCAGAGACCTCATCTCAATAGAAAAGATGGAAAACAATTTAGAAGGACATCCAATGTCAACTCTGAAACTTCACATCCATAGATACACACATACATGTACACTTGGATATGCATGAGTATAGACACACACACACACACACACACACACACACACACTACACATTCATATTCAGATATAAAAAAATAAGAAACCGCTCAGTCTATGCCACAGAACTCCATAGCCAAAGAGCGCTGGGAGAAAGCTAGCACCCCAGGAGTGTGGCAAAGCACATGAGTGGAGGTAAGATGAGCACCACTGCTCAGCGGGCCTGCACGGAATCCTCAGGACACAAGGAACAAGGAACAACCTGGGACAGGAGCCTTCCGGTTTACACCTGTGGTCTGTGCCACGTGTGCGGCTCCATACACAAATAGCACAGGGAAAGAGCTACCTTTCTAGGAGTGTGGACAAGCCCGTGAGCAGGGAGTGGGGTCTAAGGCCAGCACCTCTGCTCAGAGGGACCCATCCAGAACCCTCTAGACACAGGGACTGAGGAGTTCCTTGCAGTTTCCTTCTGTGGCCAGGGAGGTGATCCTGTGACATAGGGCTCCATACTCAGTGCCAGGAGAGAGCTGGTCTCCCAGGAGTGCCGACACACCTTCAAGCACAGGAAGACCACTACTTCTGTTGAAATTCCTTGATCAAGAGGGACCCTCCCAGAGCCATCAGGATACAGGAACAGCTGGGGACATAATCCTTCTGGTTTCTGTCTACACCCAAAGTTGACCCTGTACCACAGCTCTCCAAACCCAAATTCCTCACAGAGAGAGCTGGTCTCCAAGAAGTACTGACAAAGAAGGCTTGCAGGAGGGACAAGCCACAGTCAGAGACAGCAAGACCAGCTAACACCAGAGATAACCAGATGGCAAAAGGCAAGAGCAAGAATAAAAGGAACAGAAAGCAAGGCAACTTGGCATCATCAGAACCCAGATCTCCCACCACAGCGAGCCCTGGATACCCCAACAAACCAGAAAAGGAAGACTCAGATTAAAATCACTTCTCATGATGATGATAGAAGACTTTAAGAAGGAAATAAATAACTCCCTTAAAAAAATACAAGAGAACACAGGTAAACAGCTAGGAGTCCTTAAAAGGAAATACAAGAAAACACAATCAAACAGGTAAAGGAAATGAATAAAACCATCCAAAATCTAAAAATGGAAATAGAAACAATAAAGAAATTACAAAGCGAGACAACCATGGAGATAGAAACCCTAGGAGAGAGATGAAGAGTCACAGATGCAAGCATCACCAACAGAATATAAGAGATAGAAGAGAGAATATCAGGTATAGAAGATAGCATAGAAAACATTGACACAACAGTCAAAGAAAAGGCAAAATACAAAGAGCTCATAACTAAAATCATCCAGTAAGTCCAGGACACAATGAGAAGACCAAACCTAAGGATAATAGGTATAAAAGAGAGTGAAGATTCCCAACTTAATGGGTCAGTAAATGTCTTGAACAAAATTATAGAAAAAAAACTTTCCTAACCCAAAGAAAGAGATGAATATAAACATTCAAGAAGCCTACAAAACACCAAATAAATTGGACCAGAAAAGAGATCTGCTACAGCTGATAAACAACTTCAGCAAAGTGGCTGGATACAAAATTAACTCAAGCAAATCAGTAAATCAGTAGCCTTCCTATACTCGAAGGATAAACAGACTGAGAAAGAAATTAGGGAAATGACACCCTTCACAATTGTCACAAGTAATATAAAATATCTTGGTATGACTCTAACCAAACAAGTGAAAGATCTGTATGACAAGAACCTCAAGTCTCTGAAGAAAGAAAACAAAGAAGACCTCAGAAGATGAAAGATCTCCAATGCTCATGGATTGGCAGGATTAATATAGTCAAAATCACCATCTTGCCAAAAGCAATCTACAGATTCAATGCAATCCCCATCAAAATCCCAGCTCAATTCTTCATAGATTTAGAAAGAACAATCCTCAAATTCATACGGAATAAGAAAAAACCCAGGATAGCAAAAACTATTCTCAATAATAAAAGGACTTCTGGGGGAATCAGCCTCCCTGACTTCAAGCTATATTACAGAGCAGTAGTGATAAAAACTGCATGGTATTGGTACAATGACAGGCAGGTAGATCAATGGAATAGAATTGAAGATCCAGAAATGAACCTATACACTTATGGTCACTTGATCTTTGACAAAGGAGCTAAAACCATACAGTGGAAAAAAGATAGCATCTTCAACAAATGATGATGGTTCAACTGGCAGTCTACATGTAGAAGATTATGAATTGATCCATTCCTATCTCCCTGTACAAAGCTCAAGTCCAAGTGGATCAAGGATCTCCACATAAGGCCAGATACACTGAAACTAATAGAAGAGAAAGTGGAGAAGAGTCTCGAACACATGGGCACAGGGGAAAAGTTCCTGAACAGAATACCAATGGCTTGTGCTCTAAGATCAAGAATCGACAGATGGGACCTCATAAAATTGCAAAGTTTCTGTAAGGCAAAGGACACTGTAACTAGGACAAAGTGGCAACCTACAGATTGGGAAAAGATCTTTACCAATCCTACATCTGATAGAGAGCTAATATCCAATGTATACAAAGAACTCAAGAAGCTAGACCCCAGAGATCCAAATAACCCTATCAAAAAGTGGGGAACAGAGCTAAACAGAGAATTCTAAACTGAGGAAACACAAATGGATGAGAAGCACCTAAAGAAATGTTCAACATCCTTAGTCATAAGGAAAATGCAAATCAAAACAACCCTGAGATTCCACCTCACACAAGTCAGAATGGCTAAGATCAAAAACTCAGATGACAGCAGATGTTGGCAAGGATGTGGAGAAAGAGGACCACTACTCCATTGCTGGTGGGATTGCAAGCTGATACAACCTCTCTGGAAATCAGTTTGGCAGACCCTCAGAAAAATGAAAATAATACTACCTGAGGACCTAGCTATTCCACTGCTGCGCATATACCCAGAAGATGCTCCGATATGTAATAAAGACACATGTTCCACTATGTTCGTAGCAGCCATATTGATAATAGCCAGAAGCTGGAAACAACCCAGATGTCCCTCAACAGAAGAATGGATACAGAAAATGTGGTACATTTACACAATGGAATACTACTCAGCTATTAAAAACAATGACTACATGAAATTTGCAGACAAATGGATGGATCTTGAAAATATCATCCTGAGCGAGGTAACACAGTCACAAAAGAAGGAACATGGTATGTACTCACTGTTACGTGGTCATTAGCCCAAAAGTTTGAAATACCCAAGAGTCACTTTGCAGCAACAGTAGGGCTGAGTGTGAGATCCCAGATGGAGGACTTGGAGAAGGGACTGAAGGAGCTGAGGGAGTTTGCATCCCCAGGGAGGCAGCAACAGTGGCAACTGGCCTGACACCCCCCACACACACACACTCCTGGAGACTGATCCACCAACCAAAGAATACACATGGAGGGATCCATGGTGCTAGCCATATATATGGCAGAGGAGGGTCTTGTTAGCCATCAGTGGGAGGAGAGGTTCTTGGGCCTGAAAGTGTTAGATCTCCCAGTAGAGGAGAATGCCAAGGAGAGAAGGTGAGAGTGGGTGGGTAGGTGGGTGAGAGAATACCCCCATAGTGGCAATGGTGGGGGGAAGAAATGGGAAGGTTCCAAAGGGGAGATCTGGAAAGGGGGAAACATTTGAATGTAAATAAAGTATGACAACAGAAAGAAAGAAAGAAAGAAAGAAAGAAAGAAAGAAAGAAAGAAAGA
>JADRCH010000060.1:1537818-1589719 GCA_019843965.1 Rhynchomys soricoides
AGAAAGAAAGAAAGAAAGAAAGAAAGAAAGAAAGAAAGAAAGAAAGAAAGAAATTAATTCCAACCATCACATAACAGTCAAAACACCAAATGCACAAAACAAGGAAAGAATATTAAAGGCAGTAAAGAAAAAAGTCAAATAACATAAAAAGGCAGACCTGTCAGAATTACACCAGATTTCTTGCCAGAGACTGTGAAATCTAGAAAATCCTGGACAGATTTCATACAGACCCTAAGAAAACACAATTACCAGCCCAGTCTGCTGTACCCAGCAAAAATCTCAATTACCATAGATGGTGAAACCGGAATATTCCATGATAAAACGAAATTTACACAATATCTTTCTACAAACACAGCCTTACTAAGGATAATAAATGGAAAACACCAACACAAGGAGGGAAACTACACCCTAGATAAAGCAAGAAAGTAATCTTTCAACAAACCCAAAAGAAGATAGCTACACAAACATAAAAATAACAGGAAGCAACAATCACTATTCCTTAATATCTCTTAACATCAACAAACCCAATTCCCCAATAAAAAGATGTAGACTCACATACTAGATACATAAACAGGACCCAGCAGTTTGCTGCATCCAGGAAACACACCTCCATGTTAAAGACAAACACTACCTCAGAGCAAATGGCTGGAAAACAATTTTCCATGCAAATGGTCCCAAGAAACAGGCAGGAGTAGCCATTCTAATATCAGATAAAATCGACTTTCAACCAAACGTTATCAAAAAAGATAAGGAAGGACATTTCATCCTCATCAAAGGAAAAATCTACCAAGAAGAACTCTCAGTTCTAAACATCTATGCTCCAAACGCAAGGGCACCCACATTCATAAAGAAACTTTACTGAAGCACAAAGTACACATTGCACCTTACTTACACAATAATAGTGAGAAACTTCAACATCCCACTCTCATGAATGGACAGATCTTGGAAACACAAACTAAACAGAGACACAGTGAAACTAACAGATGTTATGCTCCAAATGGATTTACAGATATCTATAGAACATTTCATCCTAAATCAAAAAAATATATCTTCTCAACACCTCAGGGTACTTTCTCAAAAATTGACTGTGTAATTTTTCACAAAACAAATCTCAAAAGATATAAGAAGATTGAAATAATCCCATGCCTCCTATCAGATCACTACAAAATAAGGCTTGTCTTCAATGGCAACAAAAACAACAAAAAGCCCACATACACATGGAAGCTGAACAACACTCTCCTCAATGACAACTTGGTCAAGAAAGAAATAAAGAAAGGAAATAAAGTCTTCATAGAATTTAATGAAAATTAAATTACAACATACCCAAACCTATGGGACACAATGAAAGCAGTGTTAAGAGTGAAACTCATATCTCTGAGTGCCTCCAAAAAGAAACTGGAGAGAGCATACACTAACAGCTTAACAGCACACCTGAAAGTTCTAGAACAAAAAGAATCCAATACACCCAAGAGGAGTAGAGGGCAGGAAATAATCAAATTAAGGGCTGAAATCAACCAAGTAGAAACTAAAAGAACTATACAAAGAATCAACAAAACCAGGAGCAGGTTCTTTGAGAAAATCAACAAGATAGATAAACCCTTAGCCAGACTAACCAGAGGGCACAGAGACAGAATCCAAATAAATAAAATCAGAAATGAAAAGAGAGATATAACAAGAATCTGAGGAAATTAAAAAAATCATCAGATCCTACTATAAAAGCCTTTACTCAACAAAATTGGAAAATCTGGGTGAAATGGACAAGTCTCTAGACAGATATCAAATACTAAAGTTAAGTCAGGATCAGATAAAGCATCTAAACAGTCCCAACACCCCTAAAGAAATAGATGCAGTCATTAAAATCTCCCAACCAAATAAAGCCCAGGACCAGATGAGTTTAGTGCAGAATTCTAACAGACCTTCAAAGAAGACCTAATAACAATACTCTTCAAACTATTCCACAAAATAGAAACAGAAGGAACACTACCTAATTCATTCTATGAGGCCACAGTTACACTGATACCAAAACCTCAAAGACTCAACAAGAAAGAAAACTTCAGTCCAATTTCCCTTATGAATATTGATGCAAAAATACTCAATAAAATTCTCACAAACTGAATCCAAGAACACATCAAAATGATCATTCACCATGATTAAGTAGGCTTCATTTCAGGGATTCAGGGATGGTTCAATACCCAGAAATCCATCAATGTAATCCACCACATAAACAAACTCAAAGAAAAAAACCACATGGTCATTTCACTAGATGCTAAAAACCATTTGACAAAATTCAACATCTCTTCATGATAAAAGTCTTGGAAAGATCAGAAATTCAAGGTCCATTCCTAAACTTATTAAAACCAATATACAGCAAACCACTAATTAACATCAAACTAAATGGAGAGAAACTTGAAGCATGCCCACTAAAATCAGGGACTAGACAAAGCTGTCCACTCTCTCCCTATCTATTCAATATAGTACTTGTAGTTCTAGATAGAGCAATTAGACAACAAAAGGTGGTCAAAGGGATACAAAATGGAAAAGAAGAAATCAAAATATCATTATTTGCAGATGATATGATCGTATACTTAAATGACCTGAAATATCCACCAGAAAACTGCTACAGCTGATAAACAACTTCAACAACGTGGCCAGATATAAAATAAACTCAAACAAATCAGTAGCCTTACTGTACTCAAAGGATAAACAGGCTGAGAAAGAAATTAGGGAAATGACACCCTTCACAGTTGTCACAAATAATATAAAGTATCATGGCGTCACTCTAACCAAACAAGTGAAAGATCTGCATGACAAGAACTTCAAGTCTCTAAAGAAAGAAATCAAAGACCTCAGAAGATGGAAAGATGCTCATGGATTGGCAGGATTAATATAGTCAAAATTACCATCTTGCCAAAAGCAATCTACAGATTCAGTGCAATCCCCATCAAAATTCCAACTCAATTCTTCATAGACTTAGAGGGAGCAATTCTCAAATTCATATGGAATAACAAAAACCCCAGGATAGCAAAAACTATTCTTAACAACAAAAGAACTTCTTCTGGGGAAATCAACATCCCTGACCTCAAGCTGTACTACAGAACAGTAGTGATAAAAACTGCATGGTATTGGTACAATGATAGGTAGGTAGATCAATTAAGACCCAGAAATGAATCCACACACCCATGGTCTCTTAATCTTTGACAAAGGGGCCACAACCATCCAGTGGAATAAAGACAGCATTTTCAACAAATAGTGGCTTTCAAAAAACTGGCTCAACTGGAGGTCAAGATGTAGAGGAATGCAAAATGATCCATTTCTATCCCCCTGTACAAAGCTCAAGTCCAAATAGATCAAGGACCTTTACATAAAGCCAGATACACTGAATTTTAACAATAGAAGAGAAAGTGGGGAAAAGTCTCGAACACATGGGCACAGGGGAAAAGTTCCTGAACAGAACACCAATGACTTATGCTCAAAGATCAAGAATGGACAAATGGGACCTCATGAAATTGCAAAGCTTTTGTAAGGCAAAGGATACTGTCAATAGGACAAAATGGCAACTAACAGATTGGGAAAAGATCTTTACCAATCCTATATCCGATCAGAGGCTAATATCCTGTATATACAAAGAACACAAGAAGTTAGATTCCAGAGAACCAAATAACCCTATCAAAAAATGGGGAATAGAGGTAAACATAGAATTCTCAACTGAGGAAATTAGAATGGCTGAGAAGCACCTAAAGAAATATTCAACATCCTTAGTCGTCAGGGAAAGGCATATCAAAACAACCCTGAGATTTCACCTCATACCAGTCAGAATGGCTAAGATCAAAAACTCAGGTAACAGCAGATGCTGGTGAGGATGTGGAAAAAGAGAAAAACTCCTCCATTGCTGGTGGGATTGCAAGTTGGTACAACCACTCTGAAAAACATTTTGGCGGACCCTCAGAAAATCGGACATAATACTACCTGAGGACCCAGCTATTCCACTCCTGGGCATATACCCAGAAGATGCTCCAACATGTAATAAGGACACATGCTCCACTATGTTCATAGCAGCCATATTTATAATAGCCAGAAGCTGGAAACAACCCATATGTCCCTCAACAGAGGAATGGATACAGAAAATGTGATATATATTTACACAATGGAATACTACTCAGCTATTAAAAACAATGACTTCATGATATTTGCAGGCAAACAGATGGAACTTGAAAATATCATCCTGAGTGAGCTAACTCAGTCACAAAAGAACAAACACGGTATGTACTCACTGATAAGCGGGTTATTTGTCCAAAAGTTCAAAATACCCATGATTCAATTCACAGCAACTGTTGGACTGAGCATGGGGTCCCAGGGGGAGGTGTTGGAGAAGAGACTGAAAGAGCTGAGGGAGTTTGCAGCTCCATGGGGAGAGAGCAACAGTGTCAACTGGTCAACCCCCCCCCCTCCGCTCCCAGAGACTGGACTACCAACCAAAGAATGTATATGGATGGACCCATGGTGCTGGCCACATATGTGGCAGAGGAAGGCCTTGTTGGGCATCAGTGGAAGGACAGGCCCTTGAGTTTGAGTGTGTTAGATGCTCCAGTATAGTGGAATGCCAGGGAGAGAAGATAGGACCAGGTGGGCGGGTGGGGGAGCACCCTCATAGAGGCAGGGGTGGAGGTATGGGATAGGGGTTCCAAACGGGAGAGCTGGAAAGGTGAAAACATTTGAAATGTAAATAAAGTATCAAAAATAAAGAAAGAAAGAAAGAAAGAAAGAGAAAGAAAAAAGAAGAAACCAAGTTTTTTTTTTTCTTATCCTAGAGTCAAAATATCTGGACGTTTTCCTATTTTGCTTCTGACATATCAATGACTCATTCAAGTCACAAGTATTAAGAAAAGAAAAAAAAATGATTGAAGAAAACTATAAATGGTTGAAATGGAGGTCATTTTCATGTAATCTTTGATAGACTTTCTGGTACACAATGAATAGAATTCATTCCCAATCTGATTCATTTAATTCACTGTTTCTTTACTTCAGCAAATATAAATACATGAATATATTTGTTATATCTTCTAGACAACACAGATCTGACTTTTGAATTAAACAACACAGAACAATCTGATTAGAAAGATTAGATGAGTAGACCATGCTATATTTTCACATTCATATGTGTGTGTATCATATACTCATATATGCATATAATTAAAAGTACAAAACAATGAGAGTTAATTATGCTACTATTAATGAGCTAGTCTCTGTCTCCACTATACAATTTGCTGTGCTTTTGAAAAGTTGAGCTTAAATTGCTCCTACACATCTCTTTTAAGCGATAAAAATTGAAGTCATAGGATAAAGGATGGTAGGATCAAAGGATATTAGGTTAGAGGAGACCATGAGGTTTCCCTAACTCAACTCCTTACTTAAAAATCCCTTGTAATTTATCCCTGTAAAATATTTGCTTGTTTCTTATTTAAATAGTTACAATCTTAACCTCATTTGAAGGCTACCTTTTCACTGTAGTATGTTAGAAAATTCTTTTTTGTGTGGATCCAAGGTCAAACTCTTTCTAATGTCTACCTCTGGTATTCTTTATTCATTATAGAAGAATATATTTTTCTATAGCAATTACACTCATCATCACCCCCATATTTTATATGATGGCTCTGATAAGTCTTTATTATAAGATAAACATAACAATTACCCATTTGTTTTGTTTAAAATTGTATTTGAATTCTTTAAAATTATTTTTGAAAATTAAATGATCACCTTGTAACACACTTTGTAAATCCAACTTGGTAAAATTGAATTTGTCTATTGAGCAAAGTAATTGCAAGTTTTCAAAATTATAACTTCACTTCAAAACGTTATCCTCATTTGGATATAAGAAATGTGTAGAAGTTTTAATAAGCTCTGTCCTATCTTAAATACCCCCTTTAACAACAATTGTGTTTAAAACTATGTACTCATAGGCTGTGGCTTCTCTGCCTTGTAAGAATTAGGAGTAAAAAGCAGAAAACACCATGGTAAAGACTTTAAGGACAAGATACAAAGCCAAAGAAATAGTTGCATTAAAACCTTGCTGAAAGACTAGAGTAAGAGACTCTTTTGGGAAGAAGCCCTTCCCTACCCATTTCTAAGACAGAAATTCTTCTAAAATGAGGATGCAAAGATTGTGGGAACCTGCATTTCAGCTTAGAAGTAACAGCCATGCCTCTGGTAAGAACAAGACACCTGTTACTATCTGCAAGCTACTCTCAATGCCAGAAGTTCCACATGGGCACTGTGGTTCAGAGTGGATCTCCATTGCCAACCAGCTGCTTCTCAATCCCACAAAACTGCAGAGTGGACTCTGACTCCCCCACAATCCTCCTTGACACCAAGAAAAACTATACTGCTGCAAAAAATGCACTGTCTTTTGTAATTTCACTTTTCAAATTCCACTCCCAAGTACAAGAGTATATTTCCACAAGTACCCTGAATAACTGGGGTTGAACTTGATCCAGAATCTGAGCTACAAAAAAATGATAGGTTCCAGCTTGGGACATTCAGTAGCACTGGCTGAGGCAGGAGGAGATGGTGGGAATGGAAGCTGAGAGAAGTCACCTACCACCTGAGCAACAATAGCTAAGCATTTGATCTTGCTAGAACAAAACAATTGAAACTGACATTTATTGGATGACAAATGTCTTTGAAACATGATGCTCCCAAGTCCATCACCCAATTCTACTTCATCATAAAAACTCTGTGAAGCATCATTATCACTTTGTAGACAACAAAATAGATTCAGGTACACTAAGTTATTGATCATTTGTTTAGGTTCATTCAGCTAGTTAGTGTTAATCCTTGTTCTCCTTTGTTTCGTCCATCTTCTGTCATCTTTTTCTTCTGTCATCTTTTCCTTCGGAAAATGAAATTTCTCAAAATGAAGATAAACATCCTTTTCCACCCCTGGGTCATTAGATTTATTAATTATTAATATCAGTATTATTACTGATCCTAAGATTTCATTTGTGTACATGCCATACTTAGGGAACACATTCCATGAACCTTGTGTACCTTCATAGAGAAATATTCCTTGTGAATGCATACTTTATCAGGCCTGCTGATTTTTTTTTCTGGCTGCCAGGACAAATAATTCCATAAATAAATAAAGCCCTACTCAAATGTCTAGCCCAAGTCCACATTTATGAGCCAACATTTTATTATGAAGTATGGCTGTGCTTAAGGTACCCAACCTAGACAAGGGATATGGATGAGGGAATTTGGGGAGACAATGGATATAAAACAAACCATTGATTTCTTTTGTAGGCTTCTCGGAGAAGATGTATAATATCTGCTAGGGGTCATAGCCCATCACACTGTAAGCTTCTCTAGAGAAAAACAAAATGAAAATATATATACGCACACACACCATGATTTTTTCATTAGACAGAAATGCACCCAATACCAGCTGTTGCAATGGGCCATGTAGATTGCAAGCATTACTCTCCCTGCAATTATACTGCAGCAAATGCTCAAACTAATAAGCAGACAAATGACTGTTGCAATGGATTTCAGCAGCCCGCATTTTAGAGGGAATATTTAAAACCCTGATTCTTTTCTAAGCAGATTTCTTTGAACTTGTGTCCTAAGCCCAGAGCTATTAACTGTTCTTCCAGATAAACACCAATACCACCATATATTCATTATTTGATGTTTCTGAGAACATTTGAGGCAATGGGCTTGAAGCTCAGCCATATTACTGCTTATGTGCAGACAGCAAATGGAAGTTCTTTATATATTTGCCACCAACAGAAAAGTACTGTTTCATTCTTCCGAACCAGAAAATGTCATTACCCTTAAATTAAGTGAAAGAAAATAACAGAGATGAAAAGAGTACTCAAGCTTATAGAGAAAAGTCTTCCAAATCAGTCTGTTCCTTAGGTTAGCAAGCCATTAAGACTTTCCTTCTTAAATACATACCCTTATGGCAGCTCAATGAAATTAAAACTGAGTGTAACCAAAGCCCATGTTACCTTACACTACAACATCCAGATTTGCAGAGAGACACTATACTTAAATGCAGCCTAAGCTCATATCAGAAGGGAAATATGGATGTTAAATGTATGCTTGTCAGGGGTTCAAATTCAGTGAGAGTTTACAGATTTTTTTTTATTGGAAGAAATAAAAGCAAATACTAGAGGAGTGAGTGTGTGTGTGTGTGTGTGTGTGTGTGTGTGTGTGTGCGCATGAGAAGGAGGGAGGGAAGGAAGGAGAGAGAGAGAGAAGCAAGTATGACTAGACAAACAGGGTCTACAGGATGAACCTTCAGTGAAAAATGTGGATGTGGTAAATAACCCTTTCAGAAGGAATCAAGTGACTTTTCATCTTGCCTTGTAAGAAAGTAAATCTGGACAACAGAGAACTCAAATTAGAGACTTTCGGACTCTGAACCAGGAAAATCCCACAATGGTACCTGATCCCTGAGAAGAACAATGATCAGTGGTCTTACTGTGTTCTCCAGAAGAACCACACATGTCCTGCTGCACAGGATATCATGCTAACCTTGTCCATATGGATATTTACTTGGATTTTACAGACATAACATTATTTGTATTTTCTCTTGTGCACTGGATTTGAACAACTCTAATAGCGATACAGGAAACATTTCTGAAGAAAAAGAGAAGATTGAATAGTGTGATGGTTTATATATGTTTGGTCCAGGGAGTGGCACTATTAGGAGGTGTGGCCTTGTTGGAGTAGGTGTGTCACTGTGGGTGTGAGCTTTAAGACCCTTCTTCTAGCTGCCTGGAAGCCAGTCTTTTCTTAGTGGCTTTCAGATGAAGATGTAGAACTCCCAGCTCCTCCTGTACCATGTCTTCCTGGATGCTGCCATGTTCCCACCATGATGATAATGGACTGAACCTCTGAACCTGTAAGCCAGCCCCAATTAAATGATGGCTTCATAAGAGTTGCTTTGGTCAGGGTGCCTGTTCACAGCAGTAAAACCCTAACTAAGACAAATAGTTTTAGGAAATTTTTTTTTTTGACGGCTACAAAAATAGGTTTGTTGAGAACTGGGAATGACATGCTGAAATAAAAGAAAAGATGAAGCATCAGGTTTCCAAACATGGGTCTAGAGATTTAGTCAGAAGAATCCAATGGGCATTCTCTTTACAATGGCATGGGTGACATGATTTTACAGTGAGATTTCTCAGTTTGTACCAGTCCCACATATATAAGCACAAAACACCAAGCTGACCTAATTTAGGTTCAACCCACTCCTCTTCTAGACAACGTCAGAATTTGAATGAATGTCTCTTAGTGACACTATGACATGACAATGATCCCCTAAGCAATGCAAAATGTGTTTGCAGTGAGAAGAAGAAATAACACTAGACTCAAACAGCAAAGATTCTACTAAAGAACAGAAGACATTGCTTAAAACAATGAAGAAGAAAGAACATCTGCATTAGAACAAAAGTCATAGTATAGAAATAGAAGACCTAGAAAATCAAAAGCAGAATAATAGAATAGAGTCAGAAGTGAATAGAAAAAAAATGCAAGGAAGCAGTTGAAAAGAAACCCATTTACTCTGTCCCTTAAGAAATACCTGACACGGATGCAATGGCTTCCTTTTGACTGAAGTGCCTGGGATTTGGTAAAAGTGCCCTGTTAATATATTTTCAAAAGTGTCTGAAGAATTGGGTAGCACAGATTTTCTATTGTGAAGCTTTCTCCTTGTAGTCCTTCTTTTCTTTATGAACCATAAAAGAGATCTTCAAGCATTAAGCTATTTGGAGGACCGGATACCAATTTTTCATTGGTTTTATATTGACTAGGAGACAGACCACCCTGGTCAGCAACTGGCTCAGTGCAGTTTTGTACTAAGATACAACAGCTGTTCTAGTGAATTACTGGTCAAGGAAGTGAGATGTCAAACTGGGGCCAGTTAGAAGGAATCGATACAGTAGAAAGAGAAGACTAAGTTCCTTGGATGGCAGCCAGCAGAAACTGACTTAGGCTAATGGAGAGAAATTTAAAGCCCCACGGGGCTGAATATCAGAGGCCATTCGCATGTATGACATAGGTTAAGGATGTTAATTGGTGGTTTGGCACCAATACTCAAACTGTACATGCACAATGTACGTATGACAAAATTCTATCGGGCTATTCATAGATGAACTAACAAGAATACGTATGATTTTAATAGCCTTTAAAAGCGGTCTGAGTATGAGAAGGAATTATGCTGTAGTTGTATGAGTAATCACATCCTTTTCACTCGCTGAGACCTCAAGTCCCAGATCAGTCCAACAACATTATCTTGCTACTACAAAACGAATGTCAACTAGCAATCAATTAAACAAAACCAATGTCCACAATGAACGAAGCGTCTAGATCACTCAACGGGAGTCCTATTAATTAGCTACACTTAGTCACATACAATGATTTGAATAATAACAGCCTATCAATGCCTTAGCACCTAGTCTCTTTATGGTGTGATATCCAGCCAAGAGCCTGGGATGAAGTGAGCATAAATTCAACCCCCAAGGAAATCTAATTGGCAGTATTTGCTCCAGAGGCTGCAGTTTGTCTCAAGCACCTGTAACAATTGAATTAACTTTCACTTGAAGTATCTCCTATTTCCTGCCAGTGGTGGAGTATGATCCCTCTGGACGTAGAAGCAGAAGGGTCCCAGAGAAGATATGTCATCTAATCCTATCTTCTCTAAGGAAATGGGGGATTTGAGAGAACTTACTTCCTGGATTGTGTTGAAACCAAAAGCTGGAGTTCAGATATAAATGAGAATTCAATGCTCTTCCCATCCCTTGCCTCTTGCAACAACATCCTCTGACCTTAGCATACTGCCAGCTCCCTGATTGCTGCTTTTTCTAAGTACAGACCAACATATACATAGAAACAGCGTCCCAGATTAACCAAACAGAAGTCAGCACAGCAGATTGCCTGATTGTATTATAACAGTTTCTCTGCAGAATTATTTTCTTTGTTTTTCTCCCCCCCCCCCCGGGTTAGTACATAAAGGCACTTTCCCCCATTTGATTGGACTATACAAGATGCAGATTTTCTATCAATGCCCAGGGCTCCAAATAAATTCGATTATATCCAATGGAACATAGGTAGCTCATCTAATGAAAAGCAGGCAGGGGAACTAATGGAAATCAGGAAGCCAGTCGGCAAGAGAGGAGCTGGGTTTGTTTCCTTTGGGTTTGCATTTCAGTAGAGGTAATGTTTGGAAAGCCACCTTGATCTGCTTCCTGCTGCAAAGTAATAACATGCCTTCATCTCTCCTTGCTGCCCACTCCCTACTGATCCATTCATCTTCCTGGATCTCTGTCATGATTGAGTACTCTTCTTACCTGTTGTGCCTCCAGGGAAGCCTTCCTGGCCTACGGTTGAAGGAACAGGATCTCTTTTGAGAACCTTGTATTTCTCTTTACAGTGCTTGTCTGTTTGATGCTTATATTACAGCTATATTGGAGAAGTGTTATTCCTAATATGTTTCCCACATATTGCAGATCAGTGGAGTGAAGGACTGAATTTCTGAGATACTGTTTCCCTGGTACCTTGTCTGATTCCAGGCAGAGTATTAGTAAAGTTTGGATAGAATGAATGTTTAGCTGAAAAAGTTATTATCCAAATTAAATATTTTAATTGAATCAACAGGAAACTGTGTCTTAGCTAGTTTGTTTTGCTTATACCATGAAAAATGAGAAAAAAAATCACTGTAAATAGACAGATAATAAACTTGATCACAAAATATTTAGAAAGCTGTGTATTGCAAAGCAAGATTTTTGCCTTTAGGATGCCAGTTTTATATGAGAAATATTAACAAAGACTTCTTTAGAAAATCCAGTCAGCATTTCTTGTGTACCTTATCATGATGTTAGCCCCAATACTACACACTAGAAACACTGAAATGCAAATTTTTCTTCCATATTTGGAAACTCAACAGATTTTTCTTGCCATAGAAAAGTAAATCAATACAAATGTCAGCTGTTGCTGAAACTATTACATAGTCAAGTAATATAGATATGGGAGTGCAGAAGAGTCTGGAGGAAGGCCTCATTCCAGGAGAAATGGAGGTCAGATAATATGAATCTTTACTTTTTCACCAAGCATCTTAGAACACAAAAAAGGGTTGCTTAGACTCTTCAAAAGACAAAAGAAGTTCTAAGCATCATTAAAAGTGTTGAAGATGAAGAAAATGGAGACTCCTGTGATCCATAAGCTGATATGAAAAGAGAAGAGAAAGAGGAATAGGAACAAGACCAGGGTTGACAGGATTGACTTGTGTCTTTCACAGTAAATTCCCATAAGCTTAAGATATAGTGTTCCATTCATTTCCCGGAATGAGTAATGTAGAGGGAAGCATCACTCTGTTTAAACATGGATGCCTAATAAGCAAGTCACAGTGAGCAAATCATAAGAATGTATCAGGTATCAAGCACATTTCTGTCAAGCTTGCAGTTGCTGCAAAGTGCGTAGTATTTATCCTGTGTTACTAACACAGAAATCAGGCTTCTTCACACAACTTCTACAAGATTCTTAAGGCCTTTTGGTGGGTTAGAGACAGGCCACAAATTGCACATTAGATGCTAGTGACTCTACAGCCCAGGATCTCAGTGATGACTTAGCATCTGTTCAGAGATGGTTCTGGTTATGCTTCCCAGACAGTGAATGCATTCTTGTTCATTTAATCATTCTACAAAGAGTCTGCTATTTAAAGAACTATTTAAAAACACTCAGAAATGATTGCTTTCTTTTTCCTTTTTGAAAATTAGATTATTGGGACCATTCTAATAAAAGCAAACACACACACACACACACACACACACACACACACACACTTGCCCGTGTTGTTGTATTTTCTTCTTCAGAATGGGTACTAAACTGTATAAATAATTCATGGAAGGTGTAAAGAACTGACTGACCCAATAGCTTCCAACAGGACCCTCTTAGTCAGCTGGTTCACTTTCTCCACTTAATTCTGTTTGGCATACAGAGTAAAGGTCAAGGATAAAACTTGTGTTGTTTGGGGCTAAGGAAAGACTCCATATCTCTTCCGAAAGAAGGCTTGCTGACATCGCAGATCAATCCACTCAGCTTTACTTGGATCACTGTACTGTCACTTCTGATCTTGTTTTCATTTTAAGGCCATTTGTGCAAACTCAGCGAACCGATGTGAAACACAGTGTGCTAACCTATTTATTCAATTTTTTTGTGGCCAATTCTTACCTTGCAGCGAGTGAAGCTTGCTGAATTATCTATCTCATACTCCAGAATATTTCAGCCAGTAATGTATGTTTATTTGTTTTTTCATATTATTTCCTTCACTTATTTATTGCTTCTAGGTGTTGTGTTTCAAGAAACTTGATGAGATTGGATCTTGAAGACTTGACCAAAGGTTTTCTCCAGTTTCTTATTCATTAAAATAATGAAAAGCATCCCAGTTCTGTTCTCTGTTCCTGAATTGATCTCTTCTTATATAAAGTTGACACAAATTAAGGGATCATGACTATTTCAGAGCTGGGGACAAAAACTAGACATGTATGTATAGTTGACCTCCTTGATGATATTGATAAAAATACAAATCGGAAAGAATAAGATACCTTTCTATCAGACCATTGTAGATAAGGACAAGGATTACATGAGGCAGTGATCATGTATTGGAAGTATACTGTTAGCTAAACACTATATATGTCAATTCTATAGGATAAGAGATTTCTTTGAGTTTGACAAGAGAGCAAGTCATCATTTCTCTCCATATCAGATGGATATTTTTCAGCAAATACCTTAACACCTATGCCAAAATTCCAGCATCTATGAGGAGGGTCCCAGAAAACCTCACCCATAGTTGAGAAGCTATTGGGAGTTGATGGCTCTGTGGAACAAGAGTAAGTTTTCTTCAGGGATTCAGCCCACGATAGCCTGCTAGTGCTCAACTATATGGCCCTACAGCCATGTACACAGCAGCATTAACTGGACTTGATGGGATTAAAAAGAAGCACATAAAGTTTGGAGGAAAAATGATGGGAGAAATATGTGAGGAATGGATTTAATCAAAACACATTGTGTATGTACATGTATATATGCATATATGTATGTGTGTATGTATGTATAAAATTCACAAATAAAGAATAAAGGATATTTTAATGTGCATACTTAATAGAGCTTATTTTTGCAAGATTCTCATCATAACATCTGGCACACTGGAGAGGGATGCAGCTCAGTATTTGTAGAGCTGCAGTTTGTCTCTAACTAAAACAGTAATTTGTCATTGCTAATTGATTGGAATCAGTCATCGATGTCACCTTTAGCACTCAAAACATTAAATTTAAAAATGAATACAGCCCAGATTCTGACTGAGTCAGAGTCCAGATTGTGAAATGACCAGTGTCAATAGTGTGTGTGTGTGTGTGTGTGTGTGTGTGTGTGTGTGTGTGTGTGTAACTGAGTGCACATTCTGCCTTGCTCAACAGACCTGCGGACACCCTTTGGTTTGCATGTGAGCTACAGGGTTTACTGAGGTTAGTGAGGTGGAATAATGACTTGAACTATGGTCCCTTTTGGAAATTCAACCTTTGTTTGTCTTGCAGCTTGTGAAACTGAAATATTTCTTGTGTAATTTAATCCATTCTTGAAACCTTCAAGATGTACTGGAAAGCAGCAACACCTTCCCTTTAGGAGTGAAGTGCTGCCCCTTCAAGGCAACATGTTTGGCTCTGTGGAGAGACACATTTTAGTTGCCTCATAATCAAGTCCAAGAAGTATTTCATCACTTGTAGACAGACTTTCTCTTAGGCTTGGTGGAGTAGCACATTTGGCAAAGGTCAACATCCTAAGTCAGCAAGTCTTTGAGTCATAGCATTGGCACAATGCACTGTGCTTTATTGTGACATTTTTGAAATGATGAAGGTTCTACTATCATCTTGCTATTGCTGCTATGGCTGAAGAGTAGGTGTTAAATCTTTATAAATGTGTTTCCCAGTCTCCTAAGGACCTCAAAAAAGCCAAGAAGGTAGATGGTAAAAGAAAGGTTGGGAAATAGACCTTTAGAAGTACATCATCAAAAACTAAAGAGTAGAGAGGAAGACACAGGGAGAAGGGTTTACAAAATAGACTTCCAACTAATGTTTAAGCATGAATTGACCCTGCTATTATGGTATATTAAATGCTTAAAGAATGATATGAGTCGGATAACCATATGTAGCACCTTGACTAGGCCACAGAGAGCTACTTCTGGATGTGTCTGTGTTCTTCTCTGTGTTGAGCATGATCCCGCCTCTTACCTTATGAAGAGAGCCACAGAGTTGCTTAAGCTCATCATTTAACCTCATGCCCTCCAGGCTTAGGTTTCACAGTACCAGTTCTTAAAAGCTCAAAGCCCTTCACACTCAGGCTAAATTATACCATTGGTTTGCATGGGTTTGTAGTTTATAGAAATCAGGTCATTATACTCTCAGCCCCCATAATCATATAAACTAGTTTCTCAGAAGAAACATGTGTGGAGGTATTTGTATGTGTGTGAGTTACATATAGAGTGCACATTTGAACATTTTCCTACAGACTATATTTGAGATAAAATGTGGCTTTTGATGTAGTAATGTTTGAATGACAAAGATGCTAGGCACATAGACTGCCTGGGGAGAGAATGTTTCCCTTTCCACTCTGAAACATACTATGTGAGAACTGAGAAGAAAAGAGGCCAGTGGGAGAACATTAAAAACTGCCTCTACTTGGGTGGACATCTCTACAGAACAGTGCTTGCCATGTGATCTCAGTATATTATGGCAGAACCATTACATTTGGAACCGAAGAAATGAAAGAAGTCTTGAGCACAGAGTCTGCCAGAACCCTCTGAATCTGGCTGAAATATAAATATTCCTTTTTATACCATAGTTAAAAACAATGTATTTAGCTGACCTTAATAAGAATAGCTATGATGTACTAAGTATATACCATATGGTAAATGCCGTGTCTGGTAGTTCATAGGAAGTATTGCTAATCACAAAAAATCAACAAACTATTGCCAGCCCTGGCTTAAGCACAAGAGAATGGACAAGCCATAATCCCATGGATGGGACTCAAATTGAGACTCATTGCATTCCAGGTATTCATTCTTCCCACTGTAATATAGCAGAGGGCAGAAGATAACAATAGACCTACTGGGAGATACAGCCTACCGTAACAGACATTTTTGGTTGCCTTAGTTACTCTCAATCCTGGGGATAGTACTGCAACAAACTTTAAGCAAGGACTACTTCTGGAGCTTGTAAGATTAATTTCAGGAAGTCATTTGTTTTGGCCTATAATAGTACCAAAGAAAAGAGTAGCCAGATAAACCAATGGCTGAGATGGCTTGTTTGAATAGGATGTGACTTATAGGCATGATTTCATACTAAATCACCAAAGCAGACAGCAAGTCTTTCACAGTAATCATGACTAAATGGATGCTCTATTCATCGAATGGGGATTTAGAGGCACAGAAATAAGACATGGGCTGGTGGCATTCAAGAGTTAATTAATAAATGAGAAAATGAGCCATTTGTCTCAGTCTAGCAAAACATTTCTGTCACATCCGAGATGGGAAAGTGGTTTGAAATAGCCTAGGAATACATAAGTTCTGACTCTTAGTTCAGCAAACCAAAGAGGCAAGGAACTGGAGCTGGGATTACCAGCCCTGTAAATGTTCTGTGACAGCACTAATATAGTACAGTGATTGTAGTAATAGGGTAACAAAATAGGAAAATAGTAAAATAAGAGCAAGAAGAAGAGGAAGAATTAATAAGCAGAGGAATACTAAGAAGAGAAGGAAGCTGGGCAGTGGTGGCGCACGCCTTTAATCTCAGCACTTGGGAGGCAGAGGCAGGTGGATTTCTGAGTTCGAGGCCAGCCTAGTCTACAGAGTGAGTTCCAGGACAGTCAGGGCTATGCAGAGAATCCCTGTCTCAAAAAAAAAAAAAAAATAGAAGGAAAACAAACTATTTATGACTACAATTCAGTGAGTACCTTCAGCCTGCATTGGATAAAATACCACTCTGAGAAATGGTCATTTAAATCTCTATTGAGGGCATAAGACAAATTCAGGATGCTATGTGGTCTATACAAAGCTATCCAACAGGTGATTTGCAAAGCCAAGATTCAAAATGTACAACTAGAAACCTCTGTTTCTTTAATGCCAAACACATCAGGCTTTTGCTCTGAGAAATCTGGTCCTCTGGCTGCACAAGTGTTTCAACTGTTACGTGTGCATTTACAGAGCAAATAGTGAAGACATAATGGGTCACATAAGTTTATTAGTTCATTAGTCATGGATAGCTAAAGTGAGGCCAGGATTGAATGATGGATCAACGTCTGCAGTCTGTTCTTTGCAGATCTCTTGTCCTACCCTGAAAGTTTGTGTAAGAAAAGAACATACTATAACTCATCCAAGGCATGTCACTCTTAAGATAATGCCTTTGTGTAGGCATCTCCTGATCTCCTATCAGTCATGGAAAGGGAAAGAGAAGAAAAAGCACAGCTCTACCAGGAAATAAAACAAGCAAACACACACACACACACACACACACACACACACAAACAAAAATCCTCTCTTTTGGAATGAATTGGTGCATTGCTGGTTTTCCTAATTTATCAGAGCCTCTGGCAAGTCGAAAGGAAAGGCTTCCTGGAGCCCAGAAGAAAATGTCAGATCCCACAAGTTTCAAAGATGATTCGTCACATGGGTAACTCCAAAGGGATGTCTGGCAGTGCCCACAGGGATTAAGTTATGATAACACCGATTCTGGTGACGAATGAGTGAGCACAGTGGGAACATGAGGGCAGGAGAGTGTGTGATGTATTCAGTAGAGTGGAGTACAAAGGCCAAAACATCAAGTTTCACTTGGTTGCAACCCTACCCTAGGTTCACCCACCACTATTTCTACACTAGGAATAAAGTGAATGCTAAGAGATCATACATTTGGATGGAGGTTGCAGGACTGGGTCTCACAGAGGATAAACTGAAAGCAAGGATAAGGGCATTTACAAATGATGTGTGACTATGGTGATTGTTATAGATCAGGTACTCTCCCAGCCTGCCCTCAGGGACTCAGCAATTAAGAGTTATGTCATTATTAGCTGCCAACCCTTTAAATGGTCTCAGGCACCCCAGATTGATCTCTCTCTCTCTCTCTCTCTCTCTCTCTCTCTCTCTCTCTCTCTCTCCCTCCCTCCCTCACACCCTCTCTCTCCATATATATGTATGTATGTATTGTTCATTCTCTCTGTCTCCAAGTCTCACTGTTAGTCTGTCTATCTCCGTCCACCTCTGTCTCTGTATTTCTCTCTTATGTCGCTACTTCAAAATGGCCGTTCACTTTCCACCCTAATAAACCTCTTGCATTAGTTTAGTGTGTGGTGCAGTGTGATCTCTTTGTAGCACACCTTGGCCCATACTGTGCCAGAGGGACCAGCAGTGGTAGAGGTGGAGAAAGGATGAATTGCTACATTATCCAGCTTCCCACTTGTAACAGAGAGTTTTCTCTTTCTTCTGCACAGTTAAATCTCTAAGTTCCACTATGATGCTGATCCACTTATTATCACATGGACTCTGGCTCCTGTAAGAACTTTACTAGAATAGTAAACATTTTTAAGAGATGCATTGGAACCTGTATCTTAATTTCTAACATGGGTGTGGCTCTCTCCTGCTTCCCACCTTGCAGTTATGATATTTGAAGATTGTAAGCTGTATCTTCTTTACTGTTTTGTCCTGAAATAGACATAAAGGTAAGCATGTTATTTCTCAATAAACATACTGATATATTTGCACAGAGTGGTTCTTAAGTGTGACTCTGATGTATTATGCATAATTTGACATGATTGATTGAGTTTTCATTTGTGGGCAGCCTTGCTGCAGCATACAAGTAGAAGACAGAGGAGATGTTGAGTTGGTTCTCTCCTTTCACCATGGGAACTCCAGAGATGCATGGCAGGTCATCAGGTTTGACGGCTTTTACCTTTACCAACTGAGTCATCTCACTAGCTGAAGTTATCAGATTCTGTTACATAATTTTGGTGGTTTAGTCTATGGAGAAAAATAGCAAGGATCATCCCTCATTAAGACCCAGAGCTTTGTTGCACTTTGTTTTACTGTTAATGTGCATTCCTCTTGCAAGCACCACATGACAAACCATGGGTAAATGGGAGGATAGTGTCAGTAAAACACAAGTCTTGATAATCAGGGGACTTTTTTTTAAATATATAAATATTGTGCAGCTATCAAGAGCAACCTTTCAATTAAAGGGAAGGATCTAAGGTAACAACTGAAAATCTATATGAGAACCATTTTGTAGTGCAAGCTGTGGCTATTTTAATACCTCCCTGAACTGCAGGTTTTCCAGTGTGTTAACCTAACAGGAAAGGGCATGAGTACAAAAGCAGACCCACATAGACGCTGCCTCTGAATAGAAACATGGGCCAAATGAAGAAAACTACATTTGGATCAGTCTTTTCATTTTGGTCATTCTGTTTCCTGTTAGAAGCAAATGACCTACAAAGCCCTATGGATCTAAGGACAGTCTTATGCTTTGTATTTAAAGCTACAAAATGGGATAAAATGAACTACACAGTTATTTCTCAGGATTGTTGACATTTTTATTAAGGATCTGGTGTGTTCCTTGAATTTTTTAAGTCATCTTATTCTGGCCTGATTTTTCTCATTATTTTCATTTATGGGTAGTGAGTAATTTTGAAAAACATGATGGTTGTTTATTTCACAGCATATACATAATATAATAGAAAAAAGGGGAGCACTGAGAGGTAAATAACAGATTTCTGGGGATGGTATCCTCTGTCAGGTGTTATATAATTAGGATTCCTTCCAAGGATTATGCTATTGTGACTCAAAAAAGAGGAGAAAATCCAGAGGAGTGGAAATAAAAGACTATTTAGCCAGCAGCAATGACAGGGCTATTAGCACTACATGACTATGACCAAGAATGCTGAAGTAAATGAGTCCAGAAACTAAGGTGAAGTTGATAAAGAGGTTTGGCCCATGCCAATTGTTAGGATAGAATTGCGACTCCCACTCAGTTCCACATTTATCCTCAGTGACTACATTTGTACAAAGGGCTTCTATGGAGTTAAGATCAAATGAGGTTGTATATATGGATAGACCAAGACTGATATCTTTATAGAAAGAGGAACATGGAAGCTCTTCTTCAACATGACAGCTATTCTTTAATCTGAAGGACTCTGGGGGAAGATAGCACAAGGTCAAGAAGAATGTATTTTCTGCAAACCTGCAGAAGAGCCAGTCACAAGATTCACATATCATGATCTCTGACTTTCCCATTCTAGAACACTTAGAAGATGAATGTCTGTTCCTAAATCCATCTGATTCCTATTCTGTAATGACAAGCTGAACATACAAACATAATAGCACCATAAGACATTCTATTGGCCTAGAATTAGGTGTTATTTAAGACTTGAATGTACACTGTTCTTATAATGTTGTATAGACCTTCAGAGGGGTTCCAGCAGGGAGAAGAGGAGTAAAATGAATTTTTTATAGCGTCTGCATCTTTGTACTTTTACAGATAACTGTATACTACACTAAAAAGATAGGGGAGAAACAGAACACATAAGTACCACACAAAAGGTACCAAGGAATGAAGAGATGGCACAGTGGTTAGGAGCATTTGCTGTGCAATCATGAGGACCATATTTGCTTCCTAGAAGAAATTAACTAAGCCCAAGTCAGAATAAGCTGGCTACCCCATGGACACCTGTAACTCTAGCTTAAAAGGAGCCTATGTTCTCTTATGGCCTCCATGCACATACACCCACATAGACACGCAGATAAGCAGAAGATCATTCATCTGTGTGTACAAGTCCATGCATACACACAATAAACCACATACTCATTTTAAAAAAGACACTGACATAGATTTATGTTGTTGCAAAGAAATAAGAGAAAGAAAATCTTCTGTAGTATTAATAGAAACCATAACGAAAATTGCATTTTTTCCTTCATTAAAATGTCTGTATGGGGTTGGAATACCTCATTGGTAGAAAGCTTGACTAGCATATGAAAGACCCTGGGTTCAATTGCCAGAATGATACACAAGAAGTTTAAGCCAATATGGACTGATAAAAACTTTCTATATACTTAATTAATGTACATGATCTTTCCATGTTTCTTGTTGTAATTTAATTTTCATATCAAAATATGCAGTCAAATTTTATGTGTATATGCTCTCAGAACCATCTGCTAGAGTAGATAAAGAAAACAGGACTCCAATGGCCTGCTTTGTATCTTTCACTGGGGGATACATTCTCAACCATTATTGGTTCAATTCACCAGAGATTAATTTATCTTCTTTATCAAGATTTTGCAACATAATATTTTAACTATTGTACTCAACTCTGCTGTTAGGTATTATAGTAGCCAGTTCTTCATTCTTGCATAGTTTTCAGTTGCATCTATATTTCAGTGCATTTCCAAAGGAAAAAGTGCAGGCTTCTATTTTAGTATTGCATTAGTGAAGTGATATATAGGAACTCTTTTGGCATAAATAAATATTTATATTAGTGGAAATAATGATAGATAGATAGACAGACAGACAGAGAGACAGACAGATGATAGGTAGATAATCTTTCAAAGGAGACTACAAGCACATACACATACCAAGGAATTGAATTATTGGGTTATATTGTGTGTATGTCTAGCTTCAGGAAATACTGCCAATACTAATTCTTTCAGTTATCCCATATCCTCTTTGGTGACATTTAATATTATCATGGTAACTTTGGTCATTCTGGATAAGGATTGAAAAATATTGTGAATAGTGACTAAATAGGATATTTTGTCAGATTTCTTACATACTACAGTTCATAATAATATCAAACATTTTATTATATCCATCTATATTCCTGGTTTGCTTACTTTGATGTTCCTTTAGTATATTTTTAGGGTATTTTCTTAATAATGATTGGCTTTAAATGACTAAATATAGAACTGCAGTATTAAAAAAATTTGTCCATAAATGGAAATTTTAATAGAAAATCATCTCTAAAATTTAGATAAATGTAGGATTATGTGCACGGATTGCTGGTCAGTACTTTAATATCCCAATACACAAGGGCAGGGCAAACACAGTGGTTATCATTTACTACATGTATGTCACTTCCTCAAAATATGTTTTGTTAATTGGCTTCTAGGTACAGTAGTATGTCTCTGATATTAAGAGTGATTTACATGAAATTGGGAAGGAAGAGATTATTTAAAGCATTCAGCAAAAGACTTTCCCAAGCATCTTAGTGGACAAAAATTTCTGATCAACAATGAGTGGGAGCTCTAAGTAACATCATTAGGAATGATTAGTAGTCTCAATCCCAAGTCCTAAAGAATAGAAGCTCCCTGGTACATTTCCTACCTGTTCTAAAGCTAATGCTGCCTCTTGGATAATGAGTTATTCTCTCTTATGGTATGTTTAGATTTCCATCCCAATGTCCTAGCTAAGCTATTTGTTACCCATCCCAGTGTCCTAGCTAAGCCACATTTTCATAAAGCCAGCACATATTGCTGAACCCTGACTACACAGCCAGCACAAGGCTGTATGCAGGAGACAGTGCACAATTGTGCCTCAGAGTTCTAGCAGTTCACATTCCAGGACAAGACGGTTAACTGAGCAGTGTAATATGTGTATGGGAGAGGCTCAGAAGAGCAAGAAAAAAAAAGGTGTCCTCAAAACAAAACATTGTGATTTTGTCAAATCACACTCAAAACTCCTGTCACATATAAACTCAGTGTCCTTCAACAAGTTATTTAGGCTCTTTGAAGTATAGTTTTATTGATTCTAAACAACAGTGGTGCTACGTAGAGATTCATCATGTAAAATACCTGGCAGACAAGTGTCACTTGGTCTACAACTACTCCTATTTTTATGACCAGATGGGACAACCCAGCGATGGCTGATACTTGCACAGGAATACAGCTTGTCATATCAGGGTGACAGCTATTCGCTAAATCTTCCCACATTTTTATTTTCAACCCTGAGCTTTCTTGGCTTTCCAGGAAATGAGGTGTGGGTTTTGAAGGATGCTATAAACACCAGATCTTCTTAGGTATCATTCAAAGAAGGAAAATAGAGGACATCAGAAAATATTAAAAAGTTGTAGTCTTCAAACCATTCTCAACTCCTATGGACTCAAGCCTGATTGGATTTCCTAACAGTGCATGCATGGATTAGCCAGAAATAAGGATTGTCTTATGAAGTCTGCAGGTGAACCTGTAGGCTGATAGGAAATAGAGCCATATAAAACACTAAAATATCAGTCTTTGAAATCAGATTCAAACAAGGTATCTTTTCTTTATTTCAGACTGTTGCTTTCCACCTAATATCACTTGGGGTTGTGTGGTACCCAGAACAATGTCTTTCTCTAAAGATGCCACTCTTCTGATATTTAGAACTTGGTATGATAGTAGACTATATAGCAAAGGAAGTTCACATGTAGATAGAATTGAGACTGCTAAACCTGATGTTAAAAGATAGAGATTACCTGGATCATTCAAATGTGTCCATAATAATCACAAGTTTGTCTGACAAAGACAGAAACAGAAAAGAAGGCCCCAGGTGAATATGGAAGGTAACAGAGACAGGTAGCACTGTTGACATTAGCCCAGTAAGATGCAGTGCCTATTCCAAACCTTCAGAACTATAAGCTAGTATGCTGGGTTATTTTAAACTACAGTATTTTTGTGAGTGATTATCACACCAGCCAGAAGAAGTAAATACAAAGACAAACAGACTGATACAAGAATCTGTACTGAGTGAATCCTAAGCTTCTCTCCTCTGTGAATGGTTTGTTGGCTTGGAATGACACTAGACTTTCATCTGTGGTTTCTCTAACAAAACACCTCAACAACAAAGCCACGGGTGCATTTACTACTACTATGCTAAAGGGAGTTTATTAGCTAAGTCTGTTTAGCTATATTTTGTTACTATGTCCCCATCCCTCCTTTCTGGAGTGGTAACTTAGATTCTGTTTCATTGTGAGTTGGAAATGCACAAAGTATTCACTTGCTGCATGTTTAGATTTTCTTAAAGTGTTTGCTAGGTTTTTGTCTATTTTGTTAAATAATATTAAACTATAGTTGTTATTAATCTTATAAATTTTAATATTTCAGAAAACTAAATTTAATAAACATTTTATAAAGTCCAATTTATCAGTCTTAAAAAACTTACAATGGATATAATTTGTTTTTTTAATTAGTTCCTTTATTATTTGAGATTATAATCAAATAATTACATTATTTCCCTCTTTCTGTGTTTTCTTTAAAAAATATTTGTTTATTTTCCAGTAATGTATATTTTAATTTTTTGAGAATTTTAACTATGAGTACTGTAAAGTTAGCTACCAGTGATACCATGAAGATAATTCTATGTTTATGTTATATTCTAGAAAAATTACAGTTCTACTTTTCCTATTTATAACTACAACCTCTCTAGAGGTAACTATTACATTTGTAGGAGGAAACAGAGGTGTATTACATTATTGGCATTATTGTAACTAATCACTAAAAAGTGAGTGGCTGGACACAGATAAGCAGTTCCTCACAGTCTTAGAGGCTGAATCCCAGACAAGGTACTGTCAGGAGCATTTAAGTGTTTTCCATTCATGACTTTTCCATTTCTTAGTGGTTCTAGCTAGGCATTCCAAAGGTTCTGGCCCTTTCCATGACTTCAATTCCTCACTGCATCTTTATGTGCCCATATCTCTGTCTTCTCCCTTTGAATCTCTTATAAAAAGATATGTCATCAGAGATAAACTCATCTTAATCTCTTTAACTATAGCTATTAAGAAGTTTACCCAACAAGATCACAATTGGAAGTTCTGGGTAAACATATCATTTAGGGTCAGCCATTCATGTCACCATGAAGGTTAGATTTTTTTCTTTCACATTTTAAAATTGTGGAAATGTAATTGCTTTGACCTTTGAAACTAGTCTATGGGGAATATTTTCCCCACATTGACTTAAATGTAACCTTGTCAAGAATCCACTTATTGTGTATTTTGTCTCTGTTTCTGCAAGCTACGAACATTTTGTGGTATTTTAAAATTGTATGGGCATATCATCTAAAAATAGGAGTGATTTTTTTTTTCTTATTGTCTTAACTCCCCCCCTTCTCTTTTTTTTTTTTTTTTGTAAAGACTAGACTGAAGAAAATTAGTGGTAGCACAAAACTTTAATCTATTTCTGACTATTGAGGAAATGCTTCTAGGTTTTCCCTATTTAGCGCAGTATTGACTCTCAGGTTATTGTAATATAATGCGACTTATGTTAACCAGTGAGACTTCTATTGTTAGTTTCGCCAAGAATTTAACAAAAGGTGATAAGGATTTTGTCAAAAACCATTTCTCTCTCTCTCTCTCTCTCTCTCTCTCTCTCTCTCTCTCTCTGAGGTGGCGATATGGTCTTTTGTCCTTGGATCTATTTATATGATACATTATTTATTAATTTATATAAGTTAACCAGTTTTGCATGCCTGGAATGCCTATAACTTGTATATATTTTTATGTATCATTGAGTTATTGTTTTATTGAAAATTTTGCATTTAGTTTCATCATAGAAATTGCTCTGTCTCTTTCTAGTTTTGTTTCTGAGTTTCTGTTCACTTTGTCTACGTAATGATAGCTTTACACAATCAGCTTTGCAGTATCTCTTCCCTTGTATTTTATGCAGCAATTTAAGAAGTACTGGCATTGCTTCTTTTTAAAAGCTCTAGCTCAAATCAACAGTGACTCTGTCCGTTCATTAATATTTCTTTGTTGGGAAACTATTACTTCTTCAGTTTAATTTGTTATTATAGATTTGTATAGACTGTTTATTTCCTTTAAATTCAACTTGGTAGATTTTATGTGTCCAAAAATCTTTTCTTTTGTGATTCTCCAGGTTATTGAAATACAAGTATTTAAAATATGTTGCTGAACTCATAGCACTAAAATTTTTGATTATTTACGAAAAAACAGCTTAAAAAACCCAGTATTTCTAGAATTCTTTTTGTTTATATCTATAATATTGGACTGAAATATTGTTTTCAGCCTCAATAACATATGAGTGAGTTGTGACTACTCAGGTGACTAATCCATCATCTGGGTTTTCATATTCATTACTCTTTCCTCACATCTCTTCACTTTTTAATTTGGAACATACTGGATTCCTTTCTAATCATACTACTTAGCTTCAGTGAATTTATAGATATCTTTTTACTGATGAGCTTAATTGCATATTATCCAATGATCCACTTACCGCTCCTGTTTGTAAGAGATTCATGTTTCTGGCACTACCCAGAAAGTCAGGCATATACATGGGACTTACTTTTGTCCATGGCATGTAAGCTGAAAAGCAATAGAGGCTGTAAGAGAATCTGGTTCTTATTCTCTTCCTCTGTAAAAAACTATGTCACATCCAGATGGAGAACAACTGATTCTGTACCCTAGTATAAAGATACAAAATTCTGGTTTCCTAGGGGCTGGTGAGCTGCTAATATATCCCAGCCTTGATCAACCAACAATGGGAAATTAGACACTGACATAGGATATAACCTTTTCCATGTATCTAAAGTCATCTCACAAACAAACAACAGATAAAAAGAAGGCAGATAGAAACCTCACCTCTGTTAAAGATTCCACAAGGATGATCAACTGATTAGAATTTCCATGATTCTGGACAATTAGAATATTTCTTTTTTGAACCTAAGTTATCATTAACTATAATAATTTAATAATAATATAATAATCTAATGCAGTTTAATGTAGCTTGCCCATGTTAGAGTCTAATTTAGTATTCTTTTGGGTTTAGAATTTTATTTTTCTTTTTAATGATATGTATATGTGTGGTTTTATGCACCTAAATGCAGTGTCTACAGGGGATGAAGCGGGCCTCTGATCTCCTAGCTACCTGACAGAATATTGGGAACCTGATTCAGGTCCTATGAAAGAGCAGCAAGTTCTTTTAAGCTCAGAACCATCTCCCCAGCTATTATCCTAACATTCTTACTATTTTACAAAATTTTCTGTGATATCTTAACAGTACACCAGCCTGGACCAAACCCAATGCTAAGAATGTTATCAGATAGCATATAGGGAGATCTGCCTGCTCGGCTCTAACTAGCCTGCCTGATTTTCCTCCAAATGCATTTTAAAAAGTGTCTTGGTTTATGGTTTTCTTCTGTTCTAGAATTATAAAAACTTCATAAAATTGTGAATATGGTGGAACACAGTGTTTGAGAAAACCTGAATCCATGATCCCAGATCATGGCTCACTCGTATTTGTCTCTAGAACTTATTCTTAATCCATTGGTGTTAAGAGTTGCTTTGGGGTGTCAAGAAGGATATGTCAAAGTCTAAAATTATCCCTTTCAAATCTTATGGATTTTAAAGAAGAATCCATACCATATTTATATCTTGTAAGGTGTCTTTTCTGGTCCTTTGACCTCAAATTAAATACCCAGGTAAATGAACACAAATTTGTATTATGTTGAAATTCTTTTTCGTTACTTAGGAGTTGCTGGGTCTGAGAGAAAGGATAATGCAAGCCTTTGGCTAAATGCTGATGATTTAAAAAGCACCTGACTGCTTGTAAATAATCTGCTAAGCCAAATTTCCTTCAAGAACTCAGTGTTGGGACCACCAGTAGACCCCTTAGCAACACTAGACAAAACTCTCAGTGTGACCTGAGATGGCAATTCCTAAAGCTTACGGGATTAGTTATTAATAGACTGAAGTCTGAATTCCAGTTATCAGATGGTTCTCTCTACAGAGAGATCAATGCTAACAAAGGGCATTGTACCTAGCTACGAAGTATATAATTTAAACCATCTCAATTCTGTGTCATGAATAAACATATTTTTTTATGAATTATTCTAAGAGAAGGAAAACAAACAAACAGGCTTTCCTCAAGGATCAAGCATGCCTAGATATTGGCTTTCCTTCATCGATTCCATCTTGAAATCCTTGTTTAAAATGACTTAAATCACCACAGAAACACAACCTCCCTCTGAGCTAATCTGCTCAGTGATGCCCAGAATAATGTGAGCTGAACAGCAAATCTGAGCAGACTGCCTGGGACAGGGCTCTTGAGAGCATGAAGGCACCAGTTTCCTCCACATAAAAGGGAATAGAACACATTTGCTCTGTTTTCTGCTTTTCTGTTGTGAAATACGAGAAATACTTTCAAAAAGTTTCTTAAGAATCCCTAAGAATAAACTATTCCTGGCCCCACACATCCCTTTCTCTTTGTGAAAATCAGATTACAGCCTCCCAGTGATTTCTCAGAAGAAAATCAAAGCCTACTGCTCCGGAAACATCCAAAATACTCTGCTTTCCCCAGAACACACTAGTGGTTGCGCTGCTCCTCCAGCACTGTGGGAGTCTGAGTTTATATCCTGGGATTGCCAAGGAGATGACATCACTGCTGTTTTCCATAATGAGCTCTTCCATATGTGCTGCTTGCTGAGAAACACACATATGTGGAAACCATAGATGAAATATGCATGCGCTGTGAGCCTACTTCAACTTCCTCTCCTGAAGGAAACAACCAAGGATGCTATTCAAACACAGTTTAAAGGACACGTTGAAATAACATTCTCTTTTGTGAATTTAAAAACAATCCCCAAGTCTTGCAAGGACTTAACTCTCTGCATAAACCTTTTGTGAACTGTGTTGAACACAAGGGGTTGTCTTTATGGGAGTCACTAGCTAACCACCGACAAAAGAATGAGAACCGTTTTTAAGGGCTTATATAACAGGCTGAGGACTAGTGGAGTGTTTAATGCTTATGCTGAAGTTCCTCAGATGGTGACATTCTTCCTACTGAGAAGGTAAAAGAGACTGAGGCCTAGAAGCTGAGTTACATGACCTGTGCAGGCAGAGTCCCCACAGAGAAGCAGGGAACACCTGGAGCTCCTTCTACCTCAGTGCACCAGACAACAGTGCCTAGGATGAACAGTACATAATTGTTGTTGAGAAGACAATTTGAAATAAGATTACTTGCCAGATCTCCACCTTGGAATGCTTCGCAATCTGTTCAGTTGGGTTTTATTTCTTTTTTCTTTTTTCCTTCTCCTTCTGAAGGTGGGCTGGAATAACAGAGGGAGGTACTTTGAAGCCTTTCAGAAGCCCCCACTCCCAGAAAGCATATTCAGTTAAGTCTTGGGGCTTCTGTAAACACAAACTGAACACCCAAGGAAGTTTGCTCTTGTCTGAGTTTAAACCTAATGGTAGCAGATCTGTGTCACCATATTGTCATTAATTCTTGCATATGTTTATGAGTTTCTTATCTTTCTTAAGCCCTTTCTTAAGGAACTAGACAAATGAATGAATGAATTCTTGTTCTGTAATGTATGTGGGATTTGCCCCTTTCTGTTCTTTCTAGGTAGTCAATAGAAAGCTTTTCCTCTGGAGCCACCTTTGGGCTTTAGCAGCTGACTGACATTTGTTTCCAATCTTACTTTCCTGACCCCTTCGTTCATCTCCATTCAGAACATTTCCCTGCATTTCTGTTCTGTGTTGTGTGTAGTCATGAGTTTTCAGGTTGACCAATCTCTACAGTTTAATGTGGCTCTTCACCAGGTCTGAAATGAAGAGTGTTGATGTTAAAAGCATATCTTCCTCTTCCACTAGAGAATTGTCAATCAATCGTGCTCTCCAGTCCCCAGAAAGATCTGCCCATAGCTCTTTGAGCAGGGATCAATACTGAGTCACCAAAGCAACAGCAATCAGCCTTGTAAATATCCTTCTTCATTGTTAAGACGTAATTGGGTAAATGGGAGAATAAAGGATGTCCTGCCTGCCGTCATAGGAGTCCGTGCAAAGGAGTTTGTTATGTTCACTGGATAGAGACAGGGATCACTGGAGAGCTCCTAGCTTGAAGAGGATTTTCTGTGAGAATCCTCATTCACTGATTTCCTAAGGAGCCCTTGGAAATATGAAAGCATATTCTAAACATTTTGAGAGTATTTGTCTGGAACCAAGGCTCCAAGGGAATCTGAAATTTATACTTAGCAGAAAACGCCACACTTACAAGTTACTGAGGTCTGCACCACATGGTTCTAGGGTAGGAAATGAAAGAATCAGCTGAAAGGGAGGGAGGGAGCAAGATTTGGTTGCTAGCAGTGAAGGACATAAGGCAGAATTAGGAATGTTTTCTTCTTCACTCATTGATTCCAGCTTTTGTTCCATACAAGTTTATTTTTAAAAATGTGGATGCTCCATTTTCAGAGGCTGATCTAAAAATACACGACTGCATGCCTGAGGCTACAATGTGTACATAAATCCAAACCCACAAAAGAAAGTGGTTGTATTCAGGAGCACAGTAGGACCACAGAACTGAGCTGAAGTAACCCTTTCAGGAGGTGGGTGACATATGAGCACATCATACACATTTATATATTGTTAGAGTTGATTTTATGAATGGGCAGAACAAGTTTTATAGGCGACAACTTTAAAGGACATGAAAGAAAGGAATCGTCTAGGCATGATCCCATATTGGCCCTTCCTCCTTTCGAAAAGACACCGTTATAATCCTAAAGCTCTAAGACCAGTCAGGGTGAACACTGAGAAGAGTGTTGTTTCCATACGATTGCCAGCATAGTTTGCTTTTATAAGTTGGGCTACTTTACTACACATAATGATGATATAAATCAGGTACAGTCATGAACTATGTAAGGTATTTGAGTCCATAAGGAAGACTATATTGCCTGGTCATGTCATAATCATCTTTCCAATGATTTTTTTCATAGTAATGAAATCACCTAAGAATACATTTCTCAGAACACATCGTTGTCTTAAAGAGACATATGTCTTTACTGATATTGTAATTTAATATACGATCAACATAATTAATGACAATTTAATAACTTGTCAACAGCCATGCCCATGAGAGGTGGCATGCATAGAGATAAGAGCTCATCCAGCTTCCTTCTTCAGAATTCCTGGGTCTGTGTAACCACTACTAACTTTTTAATCATAATATAGCTTTTAAAAAGGGATTTTATTATTTTTTAAATGTTATATATGTAGATGCTTTGTCTGCATGTTTGTATGTACCCCATGTGTGTTCAGTGCCTACAGAGGCAAGAAGAGAGCATTGTATCCCTTGTAACAGGAGTTACAGATAATGCTATTTGGGAATCAAACCTGGATCTTTGAATCTTTCCCAGAGTCCTATCTCCAGCCCCCACAGGGAAGTTTTTTACTTTTCTGCTCCTTGGCTGCATCTTATGAGTAACCATAATCTGAAGTATCTTATAGAATTCCTGTCGATTGTAAAGTCATGGAGCAACTTAGGCTCTTGGGTCTAAGTGGCCCTTCACTCTGTATCATTGAGCCACACAAACCTACTGGACTAAACGACTAAGGTGGTTTTTTTATAAATATAGAGAATCTCACAAAGTTGTGTGCTTGGCCAGTTCACATTTATATGGAAGTACTCCATTTAAATAGTCCAGTTGAAATGAATGAAAGAGTAAGGTTGTGTGGTTCAGGGTTGTGAAAAATTAAGTGTGTTACATGGAATAATAGCAGAGATTGGAGAAAATAGGATAGTTTATTATTGGTCTCTATGACAACGTTCCCAAGTGAATCAATTTAAAGGACTTATTTTGCTTAACATTTCTGTCCATGTTTGCTTGGCCCAATGGCTTTTGGGTTTTTACTGAAGTAATCAATTATGCAAAAAGTACCTTGGAGAAGAAAGCTCTTCATCTCACAGTGGCCAAGAAAGAAACAGGAAGCAAGAATAGATAGGGTCTCAACAGCTCCAACCTACAAGTGACTCCTCTCCACTTAGGCCCTATCTCTTAAAGTTTCTCCCACATAACATTAATTCTACAAGGTGGAAACCCAGCCTTGTATACATGAGCAATTGTGGGATGTTACCGATGAAACAACAGGTTTTCGTGGCTAACATAGAGGCAGCACAAACACTTTGAGTCATTGCAAAATAGGGAAAGGGTAAGGAAAATGAAGATGAGTTCAGACCCTCCCTCTGGAGTTATAATAACTGAATCTACTGAACTAGAATGACAAGGGATAGCTTAAGAGGAGAAGAAGAAATATATGATTTAGTTAACCAGCACATATTCATGGGAGCCTTGCAACAGTAGAAATTCAACAATAGGCAGATGGTTAAGGCTTAAATAACCCATGCAAAGGGGGAGAGAGAACTGAGGGGGGGATGATAAGACACTTTAGAGCAATCATACATAATTTGTTAGGAGAAATGTGTAGCTTGAGACACAGACCTGTGGCAAAGTTCGTGAGGACTATAGGTGCTATGTTCTATTTTCAGTTTCTCCCTCTATGATGGAAGTTGAGTCTATTTTGAATCTATCATGAGTCAGGGGATGAAGAGAATCATGTTCCTGTCTGACAGGTACAGACTTGATTTGAGACACAGAACGTGGAGATGTTTGCTGTGCTTGCTACTCCCAGGTGCTCTCAGTGTGAGTTCTAGAAAGTGCCATATTTTAGAGTATGTTTTTGTTCTTTTGTTTTGAGCCTCAACACTAAGTGTAGAAGAGCTAGTGTACTCCTATAAAGAAGCAGACAGTATGTACTTTCAAGGCTACAGGTCGTAGGCTATCAGTTACCTCTGTCCTTCTGCCACTGAAGCTGTTAAAGCACATATGTGAAATCTGCAAGCAAATGAATGAGTGTGGCTATACTCCAATGATACTCTGTCTGTGAACCCTAAAGATGAATTCCACATCACTTTTACATGGTGTTAAACATCATTCTCCTTTCCCCAACTACTTAAAAATACAAAAACCATTCTTCATTATGGTTAGACATGAACAGGCAGTTGGTAGAAGTCAACTCATAGACTAGAGTTTGTTCGACTTTCACGTGGGATCCATAACTGAAGATTCTTCTTCACAGGGTAGAGACAACCCACAGTCACACTCAGTACCTAATCTTTCAGGATCCAGTCAAGAACTGACTACTTGGGAAAGAAGGAATAGTGGCCTTGAAGTCTTTTTGCTTATTGGGGCTCAAGCTGACATGTTGACTTTATCTTGTTAACATCCCCAAAGTCTCTACAAAGCATCAGTGCTGAGCCCTGCATGGCTCTGGTGGGGACAGAGTGACATGATTCCTGCCCCTGGGACAGGGCTTCAGTGTGTGCTTCCGAGAGTATAAATGGCTGCTGTGGACAGAAGGCTTGTTTGTGTAATAATGTACATATTTTCACGTTCCCCTAAGGGATGTCTTCTCTGTTAACATTAATGACTCCATGATAATCTGAGACGGCAGGAGTTCAGGAGTCAAGGGTATGGCTAAAGTCTTAGCAAAATGGTAAATGCTGAGACCTTCAGGACAGCCCTTGAGGCTCTGGAAAGAGCTGTAAATACACAAGTTCAATATAAATATAATTTTTCAACTATGTAAAATATAAGGATGCAATATGAATTATGAGGGGCTTCACGAATCTAAAGATAAAAAGGCAGGTATACTATGAGCCAGCTTATCAGAAAGATATAAAAACAAGCAGATTCATAAATTCAAGGTCAGCCTTGGTCAGAGCAAGGTTAGGCCCAGGTGTGGTAGAAATGGTAATTTCAGGGCAGGGTCCTACCCTACTAGTTTATCATTTGTGTTTAACAAAGGCAGACAGATCTCTGAATTTTTTTTGCAATGTTAAGAAAAAAAGTATGCCAAAGGTCTCTTAAGAATTGGAGTAAATGACTAGATTGATATGCAAAATAAAAGACTGGACTTATATTCTGCAGGAGATGAGCTATCTAGAGAATTTTTTAGGATAAAAAGAGAAAACTGTTTTGAAAACAGAAACAGACAAACACACACACACACACACACACACACACACACACATGCAGGACATGGTCAGAGAGGTCTCTTAAAATAGCAAGCAAGCAGCATATACACAGAGAAATCTCCAAAGAGAAAGCAGAACATAGAGAGAAACAGACTGGAAAAAACGTATCAAGCAGAACATAGGTTGTCAGCTTGGATCCACGATTTGACTTCAAGTCATTCTTTTCACTGCTCCCAGATACTCCTTCTCTCAGAATCCCTCTCTGTGGTGAGGCTGCTCTCTGGCACTTCAGCAGTGCCTACTGCTCATACAAGTGTGAGAAGGGCCACTACCATTCCTTGCCTACCAAAATTGCCATGGCTGACACTTCTGTAACAAAGACCAGGCAAGTCAGAGAAAAGCATAGCTAATGCATTTAATCAAAATGTTATGGGACACAGAAGCCTTCAGAAATGAATCCCAAATAAACCAGGGGGGGAATGTGTGTTTTTATGCTTAAGTTTGATGAAGAATGGACAGCTGTTCAGACGTGTAACTGGACTAAAGGTTCTGACTGAAAGTAACAGACTGGTGGATGTGAGAGACCAGTCTGTTCAGATTCCTTTCAGTCTTTGCTGCATTCCTATCTCCAGGTATGTAGCAAGGCCCCTGTGGTATGAAGATATTATAACCTATTATTACATAAGGTCCCTGGGGGCTTTCCTGACAGCAAGCACCTATGAAAAACATCAGGGGAAGATTAAGGTGATATTCTTGATTTTATGACCCATCTTAGGGAAGAGGAATCCTAGCTTTTCTAAGTCACTTCAGGAGAGGAAGAGAAGCAAGAGAGACAAGAAAGGGAGGGTCTGAGCCCCCACACAACATCCTCTGATTTGATATCCTCAGTAAACCAAAGTACCACACTTTGGGGTATTGCCTTCTGGGCCCTAATACTTACAACGCAGCCTAGGAAGCCTTTTTCTCAGAAGAACATCCCAACCTGTAGATAATAGCCCATGATCCTGTGTAGACTAACTCCAAATCTCTGCTCATACCAATACCTTTCCCAGCGTGCTCAAAACTCAAGCCAGGCAAGTCTGACTGAATAGTGAATAATTGTGAAGTGACATTGGTGGATCTCATGTATCCATTTCTATTAAGTAATATTGTCAGTTTTATTGGATTAAGGAAGGAATAGAACATCAGTTTGTCATTCTTTGAGCTCATTTGTAAGGGTTTTTCCAGGTAGATTAGCTGATAGAACACTCATCAAAAATATGGGTGGTGCCACCCCAGGATGTGGGCTCCCAGACTGAAAAAGTACAGAGAGAAGGAAGAACGAGACCAGTATTCACCTCTCCTTGTTTCCTAAATGAAGGTACAACATGATCAACCAAATTACATTCCTGCCATGCCTTCCCCACCAAAATGGACTGTGCCCCTCAAACCATGAATTCACAAAAAATCCTTTCTTCCTTCAGTGGCCTCTTGTCAGGTGTTTTGTTGCAGCAAAGAGAAATGTAACCAATATACCAAATGCAATCTGTGTACAATTTTCTGTTTATAGGGAAGGACTGCAAAGTGCTGTTCTCACTATAGTAAATTTCCACCAAAGGGACAAACAAAAGAGAAGACTCATTTGTAGCCACAAGAGAGAATCCAAACCTTTTTAGCATGATCTTTCATTCTCCAAATTAAAATATACTTCAATGACCTACCAAAATCTATCTTCTAGGCATCTCTAACTAGTTAAGATTTATGGAAAAGTGCTTGCTACCTTGCTGTCTCCTCACCTTTATATTCTCTCTGTGTCAGCATTTTTTTTTAAATTGGATATTTTCTTTATTTACATTTCAAATGTTATCCCCTTTCCTGGTCAACCTGCCCCCTGAAACCCCCTATCCCATCCCTCCTATCCCTGCTTCTATGAGGGTGTTCCTCTCTCACCAACCCACTCCCGCCTCCCTGTCCTCAAATTCCTCTATAATGGGGCACCCCTATTTTTAATTCTCAATGTTCTCCCCACAGCCTTTGATCTAGCTCAAGCTTGGCATTCCACTCAAGCCATCAGATGGCTCTCTAGTCCCCACTGCACTCTCTAGGCACTAATAGGCCTGTGAATCAAATTTACACTTTTATGTCACTAAGATGCTTCTCCCCTATAAGATCTCTGAATACCAATCCTTTAGTGTGTTACAAACCCGTTGTGCTCAAAAGTATCTTTGACCACATAAGAGAAGCTTAGGATAGACCCTTTGTTTGAGATAGTGAAACAAAGGTCAGGGAAGACAATAAACTGAGTCAAGAAAAATGAAGACATCATATATAGATTTTCTGAAATCTTTTGTCTTTAAACCAATGCTTAAGCTGATATTGGAAAAAAAATCTTAATAGACTTATGTCACCTGATAGCGAGAAGATAGAATCAACTCCACCGTGTAAATGTAACCTCTAGCCACACCACTCTTTCTACCTGGAGTAATTTGCACTTCATGGAGAGTCCATGAGAGAAACAGAAAGAGTCCTGTCCAGTCACCAGGAGATGGACAGAATTCTTCCTTCTTTATCTACAAGAAAGTCAGGAAAGTTTTCCTATTGAGTTGGAACCAAAAAAACACTGAAGTGGTTGATTTCATTGTTGTTTCCATATGTGTGTGTGTGTGTGTGTGTGTGTGTGTGTGTGTATGCATGCATATATGCATTTCCACACAAGGCAAATGTTGTATATAATAGCAATTTATACTTTTTGTTCTTTTTTTAAAAAAGAAAACCCATGTTTTAATAAAAGATTTATTTATTTTATTTATATGAATACACTATAGCTGTCTTCAGATACACAAGAAAAGAGCATCAGATCGCATTACAGATGGTTGTGAGCCATGTGGTTGCTGGGAATTGAACTCAGGACCTCTGGAAGAGCAGTCAATGCTCTTAACTGCTAAGCCATCTCTCCAGCCTAGCCATTTATTTGTAAGCAAACAACTCACCACACTTGAACCCCAATTGCTAGGACATCAAATGAGGAAGAACTGCTCATGCTATGGAAAATACATAACATAAATTGTTTTAAAGCATTAAGTCTTACTGAACCCAAAGGCTTAACAAATAACAATCCATTTTATTTTGCATATGAAGTGTTTGCCCTTGACTGAAGGAGATATATGTAAGTGAGATCAACTGTTAAGTGGATTATTTCTAGTATTTTAAAGCCTCTTTAGTGTGGTCAAGAGTGAGCTGGACACTAAGAATGTTTGTTCATGTTTGCCTTTTGGGACTTGGTAGTCTGGAAGGATATGGCCCCAGCTTCATACAGGATATATTTGAAACAAATGAAAAACTGTATAATACAAAAATGCATTACTTTAGGTTTATGGAACAGTGAAGTCAAATGAAGCAGAGGACAGCTGAGAAACCTTTAGGGAGAGGAAATCCACTGCCTAAACAGAAGGGTGAGCTGGATGTCCATAGGTGGGGAAGTGAAGAAGAGCAATGTGTATTTTTCATCAGCCGTTAAGTGAGAAATTACTAGCAAAATAGCGTTGCCTCACTTCCCAGGTGGCTAAAGTCTGATTCATATTCTTATAAAAGAAATCTGATGTTTCCTGAGCGCTTCAAAAGAGAAAGCCGTATGCTACACCGGTTTTTATGAACCAGCCATTTCCAAACATGACTGCATTATGTGTCTTTTAAAGACTTCTGCTATCACTCTCTGAAACCCCGGAAAAAGAATCTCTGTGGTTTTACATTCCTTTTCATTTACTCTGGAGGAAAGCACACCATGAAAATGTCCATATGTTCATCTTCTCCTGTACATATTTATGTGAACAGTTTCCTTTTTAACAACTTTCAAAACATATGCTCTTTCCCAACTTATTTCCTCTAAAAGTAGTTCAGTGATGGCATGATTCATGGATTATGGAGACCATGCAAAGTTATTGAACCAGGTGTGACATTTGGACTCATTAAAAGTCATTGTACCAGAACACATCAAATGGCAAGATTTGCCCCCTGCCTTTGGATGCTCACATCATTCCACTTTAGTCTGTAATGAAGCTGTTACAACTGAAGCAAGATGCTAGTTTAAACAAGAGATTGTCACTATACTCACTTGTCATATAACATGCTTCTAAATGCAAAAGCTTGGCATCTAAGTGAAGATGGATGGGAAACAGTCAATACAAATACTGAGAATAGTAGATCATAATTTCCTACACTCGTCCCTGATTTCTACTGAATTGAAGTAAACAACACAAGCATATTTTAAGTTCTAAATATCCAGCCAAAGAATTTTATAAAGATCCATTATAAACTTCTGTTAATAACACATCTCACTCAACAGTCAATTTCAGTTTTGAAATTTATATACACAATAGGCTAGTAGTTTGGGTAATTTTGAAGATCCATTTTACACTATTGCCATGATTTAGATATGGTCTGAATATTTTCCAGAAATTCATGCAATGAAGTTGGAATGCCATGGAAATTATAGTAGATTGGGACTCCAGGTAACGATTAGAGCACTTCTTATGGGATACCTGTTAGTCTTACAGAGTGATTTGTCATTATTGCGGGTTGGGATAAAGTCTCCACTCCGACATTCGGCCCTTTCTACACACACTCTCATGTCCCTTTCAGAGTCTTCATTATGTTGTGAAAAAAATTCAAGGTGCCACTCACCAAAGCCCAGACAAGAGGGTAGATTGGTTATTTTATACTTTTACTTCTGAAACCATAAATCAAATAAAATCATTTCATTTAGATAAAGTATTGAACTTCAGGTATATTTTGTGATAGCAGCAGATAATTGACTCATATTGGGAACCATTATTATAGTGAGTGGTTGTTGATATAATAATATTTAACAATACAGAAAAGGCTTTGGAACTGGATAAGTAGGGTTTGAACAGCAAGCTGGAAAGGGTCGGTTCCATGGTACATGAGAAGCATTATGAGTGATTCTGGTAATGTCTCAGAATAAAGGGTATAAAAAAAGATCTAGATATTCTCAAAGAGGATGAGGTTTCAGAGAGAAATGAGGACTGTACTACTGAAAATTGGGGAAAGGGTCATTCTTATTATGAAGTAGCAAACAACTGCACCGAACTCTGTCCATGCCCTAAGACTTTATGGAGTGCCATACTTTGGAATGACAGACTAGTTTAACTGATAAATGAAATTTCTAAACAAAATACAGAAGGAGCTATATAAGTGTTCTTGGAAGGTTGCAACACGGCTTAAAAGTAGAAGGAAACTGACTAGAATAATTTGAAAATTCACAGGCCAGAGAAAAGTGTGCCTGAGCAAACAAAATATTGATATAGGCAAATAACCACTTGCAAATGAGATCATCACAGATAAAAGGAAGCTAGGTATCATTTTTCCAAAATGGAGAAAAGGCCTCAAGGTCATCTCATAAATCTCTGAGGCCACTTCTCCTAACACAACCCTGAAGACCTTGTAGTAAAAAAAGAATAGTTTTAGGGAATGAATGTAATGCCATCATCACAAGCTTATTACCCAGTAGTCTTGGGATTTGATCTGGGCTCCAAAATGACCAAGTGAAGGCACTGACATGGACTATAGGGACTATGTAAAGGGACAGACCAAATATAACATTTTGACTTGTCTCCAAATGTATGGAATAACAAGATTTAACCACCAAGCTTGGGACATTGACTTTGTAGTCTGTGCTAATTCTACAGGCTTGTTGAATATAGAAATTATGGGGTCAGTAATCACTTCCACTGAGTTTTCAAAGGTAATCTCAAGGGCCAAGGAAAGTACTGTGAAGGTTCTCTACTGGAATGCCTTGTACAGCCAATGGAGGAGTATTACTATCCTTGACACCTTAAAGAGACGCAGCCAGATTTCATTTCTGGGCTGGCAGACTCACAGGCTCTAGCATTCAACCCCAGGGAGAAGCCACACAAGCTGTAATCAGTACCACTATGGAGGTAAGGCTGCCTGGGCCAAGAAGTGTCTACACACCACTTAACTGTGCATACTATGCTAGGTCTAGACCTTTAGGATTTGATGTCTGCACTGTTTGCCTTCAAACTTATAGGGAGCCAGAAACCCTTTTCATTTTGAGCATTCTCTTTTGGAATCAGAATTGCCCTGTGTCTGTTGTACCATTGTGTATTTGAAGCATATAACTTGTTTTTAATTTTACAGGGTCACAGCTGAAAGAGTTTGCCTTAAGCTTCGGATGAGACTTTGGGTTCATTCTTTTGAGTGAAGCTGAGATGAGTTCAGATGTTGGGCACATTGGTGGGGAATGTATATGGAGAAGAATGTGGACACTGGTGGCCACAATGGAATAATGAGGTTTATATTCTGCAGTGTTCCTCAACCTTCTAATGATGTGCATCTTTAATGCAGTTCTCAATGTTGTGCTGACCCCAAACTCTAATTGTTACTTTATAACTGTAATTTTACAACTGTTATGAATCATAATGTAAATATCTGATAATGTGGGATATCAGATATGTGATCCCCCCCCCCAATGTTTTGTACTCCACAGGTTGAGAACCACTAATCTGCTATAACATCAGACCCCACAAAAGTTTCATCTACTGGAAGTGTGGTTCTCAGTCTGATGAGGATGAAAGGTGGTAGCACCTTTAAGAGGCCTGACCGAATAAAACGGAATTAGTCTTTGGGGTACCACCTCAGAACTAACAGTCTCACACAGTAAGTTGTCATCAACAGAGATGAGTCTACATGGTTGGCCTCTCCTACAGAGGGCCTTTAATCATTTTAATTCTTTACTGTGTTGTAACAGAATAATGGTTCTTAACAAATTTACCCGTTTCTTTAAAATGTGCCCAGTCTTAATTGTTTTGCAACAGAAAAACAACTAATTAAAATGTATATTTGTAGTAATGAGAAAAGTACATGATAATTCATAGCAGAAAGGACTGAATTTCCCATGGACATTATTTCAAAAGGTTATTATTGATATTATTACTATCATTCCTCTCATTTAGCAGGAAAGGAAACCAAGGTTGTACAGAGGGAATGTGGTCTGCTGCAAGACATTCATAAATTTTTGATATGACTCAACTCCAGGTCCTTTCTAACCCCATTTCAGCTCTGATAGGCATCTATCAATCTGAATAGGAGGAAGCTGAGCAGCCCTAGAGCACAGAAAGTGGAACATAGGAAGTGCTCCCTGGAACATCGCTGGGATCAGAGTGTTCTAGTCTCCCTTATCCCTGAGTTGTCAATTCCATTCAAAGTTTGATTTCCATTTTGGCTCATTTACTTTCCAAATAAGAATATGTAAAACAAAAGCTTGGGATGGGAATACTGATGGTCTTATAAAAAGTTCTATTAAATTGTTTCATTACAATTAAATATTGCCAAGTTTTTGCTCTCTCACAATTTTTTTTCACCATTTGTTTCATTCAGTAGGGAAGAGCACAACAGCCAGGAAGCTCTACGGAGACTCTAAAGGCAAGAGGATGGCTTCATTGGGAACTAAGGAAGACTTTTCAGAAGAAGTGAGGGTTGGATATTGTGCTACATAAGGAAGAAGAGGCTTAGGCTTAGCATGCCCGCCACAAAATTCATGTACATATTAGGTAAAATGAACTACTGTGTTTCCACAGTGGTAAAGAACTCAGGAGGTTCTAGAGAACTGGGGTAGTAAGAATGGATTCCTGTTTAGGAGTGAGACAGAAACTGTTAGGGGATAGGAAAAGGTTATTTTATTTATTTATTTATTTATTTATTTATTTATTTATTTATTGTATGTGTGTATAACATATTTTGGTCATATTCTTTTTCTGCCACAAACTTCTTCCAGATTCTCCTTACCTCTCCCTATCTATGCTCTGTCTCAAAAAAAAAAAAAAAAAAAAGCAAGAAAGAAAAGACAAAGGAAGAAATAAACCTAAAAAACATCAGACAAAAACTACAAAACAAAACTACCATGAAAGGGATGTGTATGTGTGTTTGGGCACCTGCGTGCATGTACACACACACACACACACACACACACACACACACACACACACATACACCATTAAATCGATTTTGCATTCGTGAACAAGTCCTGGGCATTGGGACCACAATGAGAGTGTGATGGATATACCTAGAAACACCTTAATGAGGCAAACTGATTTTCCCTTTTCCAGAAGATTTCAATTGCACATAGCTTTTGGTTGAGGGTGAGACAAATGAAGAGATCTACAGCTGGACAACGTGCAGAGCATGAGAGACTTAGGAGCACTCAGAAAAGGAAGCTTTGAATGAGAAGGTTGAACATAATGGAGTTATAAGGTAAACTGAAAAGGATTTCAAAACACAAGGCCCACCTTCTACTGTGGCTGCAAACAAGATATTCAGACTGGTTCCTGCTCTTAAGAAAAGGGAAACAGTGTTCAAATGATAAGCTCTCACTTGTATAGTTTATCTCCTTTTAAATTAAAATAATGTCATCCCTTTCTCTATTTCGAAATTCAGGAGTGGTGACACGGGTAAGTTTTCATCTTTGTAGCTTTCCTACAGGGTCTTCTTGAGCATCTCGCTGGACACATTGGCTACTCCAGTTCCTTTGCTACACCAGGTCTGTGTTTCTGTATAGAATACAGCCAGGTGATCGCTATTTTTTTGCCTTTCTGGGATACTGGCTTTCCTTGTCCATTATATTCTGTTCCTCTTCTTTCTTTCTTCTTCCTTTTCTACCCTCTTTCCTTTCTTCCTCCATCTCTACTTCCTTCTTTCCCTCCCTCCTTCCCTTCCTTCCTTTCTTTCCTCTCTCCATCTCTATCTTCCTTCCTCCCTTCGTTCCCTTCGTAGCAAGGCTTTTTTGTGAAGATTATATTCCACAGTGTAGATTAAATAATAAAGATCTAGTCATATCTTTAAAGGCATTCAGTATTATTGAAAAAAAAACAGATTTACAATTTTCAAAAAAATATAATAATAATAATAATAATAATAATAATAATAATAATAATAATCAGGCCTGTGTAATCAGAGTCTTCGCAATTGTTTTCCTTACTGTCTAATCTGCAAGGAGCCAGAGGTGCTGCTGGGAAGCCCTCTCATACTGCTTTACCCATAACCGAGCAAATACCTAACTCTTTGTGTCTTCCCTAGAATCTCAGCGACCAGTGTCCGCAGCTCTTCCGCTAAGGGTCAGTGGGTTAGAATTTTGTCACTGATGACAGTTCCTTGCTGAGTATATACATTCCTGGGGTCATATCCCAACAACTTTAAAATATTAATCTGCATTTGGATAAGTGGCTGTTAAACGAAATTCATGTGAAAAGTCAAGTATACAGAACCAAACATATTTTTTAGATGGAAAACAGAGAGAGAGAGTGATTCTCTGACAGTTTCTGATTGCTGTTTTATCTGTACCCCATGATTCTTCCTGAATTATCTCCAGCTGTATTTTAGGAAGGAAGTATAAAAAGACCATCTATAAAACTTATTATAAATCCCCCAACGACAGTATTTTGCAGCTATGGCAGAACTATACACACACCCAAAATATAAAGAGTCATATATAATAACAGTTTCATGCTCCTATAAAATTATCAACTGCCTGAAACGCTAGACTCACTATCTTTTTAGAAAAGAAAATTCACTTCCAATATCATCACCTGAAAGATAATGCTAATTAAAAAGCTTATACTACCACTTCATGCCAGTCAGCGATTTTCATCTCTCTGTCAGTTTGATTCCCTTCAAGTGTATATAAAATACACATAGTTGTTGGGGGTGGTGGCACAGTCAATACTAGGGAAGCAGAAGCAGGTGGATCTCTGTTAGTTTATAGCCAGCCTGGTTCAAACAGTGATTTTGAGGCAAGCTTGTATGATACTATCTCAATAAAAGTAATTAAGTAAAAATAAGTAATTTTAAAACCATCTGTAATGATTCATTATCATTTCTATATTTACAGAGTTCAAAATGGTCATGTTTGTACTTTGTATTCTCCTCTCCATTATCTTGATAGATTAATTGGCCTCTTGTTGCTGGCTATTTGATAAATGTGATATTTTCATTGTTTGTAGAAATATAATGAACGTCCCACGAAAGCCACTTACTCTGGTGATCTGCTATAGAAAGTGCATATCCTCCTGAGTCTGTAAACACCTCTGGGGCATTTCTACCTTATTAATCTTTGAAGATCATTTGTCCAGCATAGGTACATAATTAGCATTCTTGAAGCATTCATGAATGTAGTTCATGTAGTAGCTTTTTTCCCCCTGTTTTCTGGTATATATATAATGTACAGATTTCATCAGTGTAAGACAGGCCAGGATGGGACAAATGTGTTGATTTCATTGCTTTTAGTAAAATATGTTACTGTAGTAGTCCCTGATTTCTAGTAAGCCTTGTTTTGATTCTTATACAGTTTTGTTAATTTTTCTTTAAAAATATTTTATGTTTTTAAGCAAGGATTTATTTAAGGTATTTTCTGTCAGCAAACATTTTGATCTGTGAAGAAGAAAAAGAAAGATTCAGAAGGGGAGGAATAAGAACCCCGTCTCCACTTTTCTACTTCAGGGAGATTTTAAATATGTTCCATGCAGGGTCAGCATCTTAACTGCACCCGACGGCATGCAATTTAAAAGCATATCAAGTTCACCTTCTCAAAAGAGATACTGCTAAATGAGGTTAAGGTATTCATGTAAATCCAGAACTTTTAAACTTTGCTCCCAGCATCAAATGCCGAAATAAGACAGAGCACACAAACATCTTTGTTCTGCTGAAAATGATATTGCACAGGTCAAAAAGTCTCAATGGCATGTTTCTCACTCAGGAAACTCTTGGAGGTATTAATGCAGACTATGCTTCCAGAATCAAGGGGCTTCCAGAACCAAGTGCCCAGTTTTCCCAGATTTCAGCTCTTCCTAACTTCACATCTTCCATTAGCTTCTTAGAAGAAACAAATGGCATCTGAAAACAAAGCTCTTAAACTGATACCACATTTGATATGTAGAACAGTGACACCTGTCTAAGAAGAAGAAAACATGTATTGAGACTGTCCTTAGCCAGAGTCACAAGTTCTACTGGTACTTAACACACACTGCATCTGAGGTAGCTACTGTTGTCAATTTCAGATATTAAATGAATATCCCAAGGGGACACACTTGTGATCTCCAAACACTAGAATTGCATAAAATTCATACAGACATTAATAACTTTAACATTTCCAGGGGCTGACATGTTGAACAATCCTCAGCTTCTGAGGCAAAATAATCTAATAATTTGCAGACAAGAATTAGAAACAGTGAAATGTTCAAGTTAATAGGGCATATTATGCCACTTTTTTCCTCTGACCAGGGTGTATAACTACAAACTGTGCGAAAACATCTCATCATTTCAAACCCTAAAGTAAACATTTCTGTTCTGCTTACTTCATCTTTGCCAAATTATTATTATTACTATTGCTATTATTACTTTAAACTTTCACCATAATAGGATGTCCCCCTTGGAAGAGATTTGGTGGGCCATCTTATTCCCATCCATACTGACTATTATATTTTATAATGCAAAATGATGGTTTCCAAATTTGGTCATTGTCTTCCCATTCTCATAATTGAGTTGAGAAAGCATGAGGTCAGTAGAAATAATTTATTTGTGTGATAGTTTTGAACCACAGAAAGGAAGTTCAAGACTATTTTTATCATGTGTGAGCTAATAAGTAAGGAAGCGTCTATTTTCTTCCATTGCTTTTTGTTTTATGTCTTTATTTTTAATTCAGTTTGAGAGATTGCATACTAGTTATCCTACTGTAAATAGGCTTTTAAAAGATTAGGCATTGTTCAGTAAATTTCCTCTGATGGTTTGAATATGAAGCGTCTCCCACAGGGTCACTTTATTGGGAAGGTACTGATTGGATCATGAGAGTTCTGCCTTTTGAAATGAATTATGCATTCATTTAGTAATCATCATCATTGCTGGAAGATAATGGGAAAACTGTGAAGTGAAGAAGAAAGAAGGAAGTAGCCCACTGAAGATCTGCCGTTAAAGGATTTTTCTCTCCCTTGCTCCCCCTGCCCTTTTTCTTGCCTGCCATTACCTAAGAAGTCACTGCCACAAGCTCCCACTGTCGTAGTGTTCTGCTTAACTCTGAGACCAGGATTAGCAGAACTAACAACAGACTCACAGAGCGAACCCAAGTACACCCTTAAGTTGTTCATCTCTTGTGTTTGTAACAGCAACAGAAAGTCTGATGGTTATACTCTTTAAAGAGATGTGCCTTCTGTGTCCTAACTTTTCCTAGTTTTGATGGAGCATTATTAGAAACTAGGTAAAGGTTCTTCTTCGGTTCAGCATTTCTGTGGATATAAAGTGACCTCCAGCAGGACTTGTGGAAGAACAATTTTTCCACATCTAGAACAGAACAGAAATGAGGGGGCAATGGAACTGTGTATATTTAATAAGACTATAATTTGCACACTTATTCTTCATTTATTCTATTTTCCCCTATGCTCACTGCCAGGAGACTCAGATATGTATGGTTGTAAATTGCTTCAAGACACCAGGCATAACTTTGATCCTTAAGATTATTTTAATATTTCTTCTTTTGCTCTTCTCTTGTTTTAGTTCAATATTTTTTTAATATATATATATTAATTTTCCTGTTTTAAAGGTTGTTTTAATTTTAACCTACTAACGATTTTTGAAACAGGATATATATATCTGTCTGTCTTGGCTGGCCTCTCTGGGTAGGCCAGACTTGTCTTAAAGTCAGAATTCTCCTAGCTTAGGAACTTGAGGGGAGTGATTGAAGGGTGTATATCATCATGTGTGGCTCCACTGAAGACATTTTTAAAGTTTATTTGTGTTCTTGAAAAAGGTTAAAACTTAAATAAAATAATAATCATAGACAAGGAAGGGCTAAGAATATATTCCCATCATGCTTTCACTATATCATGTCTTTAAAAATAATGAAAGTAAATTTAAAAGTCACAATAGAACACTGATTTTTTCCCTTCTTCAAAGCTACAAAAAAACCTTGGTAAACAGGCTCCTCACTGCAGTGGTTGATTCCTGATGTGCTCTCTGAGGTATGAGCCCATTGCCTCTTCCTAAGAAAAAATAATCTTATTCGTAATGTCAGCTGCCCATGCTTAGAGATCACTTTAGGGAGTTGGCTCTTGAGGCCAAAGTTCCATGCAGTATTTTAAAATAAGAATGTTGGTCTTTCTAATGATTCAGAAACTGAATCTGGTATCTGGATGTGCTTCCTTGTTCTTTGCCTGATAAAGTACTGTATTGCTGTTGAAGAAAAATTACTTTGAACAGATAGATTGTCTTACATAAAGGTCTGCTAGAGCTTCTCTAACTGTTGAAGCCTAGGATGAAGAGACTGCAAAGGGGAAACTTTATGAATGCTTTTTCCCAAAATGCCAACTCAATTTTAAAGAAGTTATGATGCTGGCAATTACTTCTGGGGTGGGAGAGATAGCTCAGATCTTATGAGTATTTGCTGTGAGCATCTGCCTCAGTACTTTTAAGGCTCTGCCTGAGCCTCTCTGGAAACTGCGTATCATGTTTTCATCAGTAAGCCCTTCCCAGCATCCACAAGAACATCCGAGTTTAGTAGCTATATATGGGATGTATCCCCAGGTGGGGCAGTCATACTGAGGTAGATGCTCACATTGGACTGAGTGTGGGGTCCCAGATGGAGGAGTTGGAGAAGGAACTGAAGAAGTTGAGGGGGTTTGCAGCCCCATGGAGGGTGCAACAGTGTCAACTGGCCTGACCCCCGGTGCTCCTGGAGACTGGACCATCAACCAAAGAATACACATGGAGGGACCCATAGTGCTGGCCACATATGTGGCAGAAGAGGGCCTTGTTAGCGATCAGGGGGAAGAGAGGCCCTTGGGCCTGAGGGTGTTAGATGCCCCAGTGTAGGGGGATGCTAGGGAGGGAAGAGGGGATTAGGGGGGTTCCAATGGGGAAAACATTTGAAATATAAATAAACTAAATATCCAAAAATTTAAAAATATACTAAATACTAAAAATAAAAAAGAGTATTTGCCATTCTTGCAGAGGACCAGAGTTCAATTCCCAGCACTAACCATTAGTCTGTTCAAAATGTCTGCTAATCCATCTCCAGGAGATCTAACACCCTCAACTAGAATCCATAGGCACTCACACATCTATGCATATCCACACACTTGCACATGCATATGCATACAAACACACACACACACACACACACACACACACACAAAGTGATCAAATTTTATTTTATTTTTTTAAGTAACCATTTTATACTTGGAGCTAGTGAGTGCTAGGGAGAGTGTAATTCTCTGCAAACCCTAAGACATCACCATGACAATTCATGTTGACCTGAGTGAGGCTTCTCCTGAAAGCCAAATAAACAGAATATTTTTCCTGAATTGCCTCATATTTCATACATCTGCTTAGAGTGAAGAGAGATTTTTAAAGTAGTCCTTTCTTTAGACTATAGACTATTATCTTAAGAGCTGTGTGATTTCCCTTGATCAAGTAGATAGTCATTCACTTGTCAACGTATACATGACTATCTTATTCTCTATTTTCCATATTTTGTAATAGATTATGTAATAACAATGAAATTTGTTAATTATTTTCCATTCAAGCATCTGAGCAGATTCTTTAAAATGAGAGCAGGACAAATAGTCTTTCCCAGGTAAGAGTATACACAACCGTTGCTTATCCAATACCTAGTGTTCAATCCTAAGAGCATAGTACAAGGAACATTGTTCAGACTGAGAAAGTGTTTTGGTTTTGGGGTGTGTGTGTGCGCGCGCTTGTGTGTTTGTATAACTGTCAATTTTAAGAGAGGTTATGAATTTGTAGGAGAACAAGAAGTGATACATGGGAGAGTTTAAGGAAGAAAAAGAATGAGGAAATTCTGTAATTATATTCTAACCTCAAAAATAATTTATATATTTAAAAATACCTTCCTAACCCTCCTCAAACACAGCCATTCCATCTTGGGTCTTATATCCTCAACAACTGTGGAAATAAACCATTTTTAGAAACTAATTTTATAATATATAGCTTACCAAGAAAAATGTAGAAAGCTGCATTATCTCTTGACTATTAGTGATAACACCTTTCTCCAAAGTATTGTCACAACTGACATGGGGTGAGCACCATCTGTACTACAGAGCTAAGAATCTTAACTCCCATGATCGCTATATTATTTCATTGCTGTCAATATTATTATTATTAAGATTTAAAATCTATGTAGTTATCTACATTGATTCTCTTTAAGCTTTGAAATAACTGGCTAGTATATCAAAAAGTATTTCCTAAACAAACACAGTTTTCCCTCAGCACTCAGGAGGGGATTGGTCTTAGGCTCCCAGGGTCTAACAGATAACCAAAATCTGTGGATACTTAACTCTGTATGAAAATGGAATATTATTTAACTCTTATATAGATGTTTCTGTATAATTTAAATAATCTCCAGCATATGATGTAAACAAGTTATATTGTTGGGAAAAGAATGTTAACAATCACAAAGCTGAAAAATATCTGTGCATGATCATTATTTGGTTTTTATTATTCCTTCCTATTATTTTTCAAACATTTTCTGTTTTTGTCTGCCAGATCCACAGATGCAGAACTCTTAGGTGCATGGTACCCAATAACTGTTTCTTTTTTTAATACCTCTGTAGCAGGCACAAGTCTTATACCTGCCTAAATTCCATCCAGATGAGCATGTGTGATTTCAATGGATCACTTAGTCAATAGGTTGTCACACAATGCCTACTATGTACTGAGCACTGATTGGAGCCAAGATCACACTAATGTTCTGTGTTCACACAGGGATTCAGTTAGACTCATAACTGATATCCATTTAGTCCTATAACCTTGACCCCATTTGCTTTCTCTCTCATCATGTAAAAACACATACATTTCAGTAAAGTATTCTTATGTTTATCAGCCTGTGATAATGTAACATAGCATAACAAATAATATCTGGGTGAAAATATCTAGTTTGTGTTTCAGGTTTATTTTGTTTGGCCCTAGTTAATAACATCCCATCCCTAAATCGGAGAGCTAAAACGTTGCCTTTGAGGTTTGTGAACAAGTAGCATAATGATTACCAAATACTTTATAACGATTTAAGATGGATAGAAGACTACTGTTGTAGACGTTGAGATAGGTGAGTTAAGAGAGAGTGCACAAGTCTTCACATGAGACTAACTTCTGGATCTTTAAAGATGACATCCAGGCATTCTGGTAGAGTGGAGACTGATTAGGGGTATGGATATGGCCCAGGGTTTGGCCTCTACTAATTAACTCACACATTTTAAGGTGCCACCTTTAAAAAGTACAAGCACACTGAGTTAGCAAACTTTGCTACAATTTAGTATTTTCTTAATTACCCAGTAATTGCATATTTTCCTTAAATGGTGAAACAAATGGAATCTGGTGCCCAGAGGAAGAGGACTATGCCTAGGAGGTAGGGCTATCCATTGTTTCTTGCCATGTAAAAACAAAAAAAGCTCTGATCTTAGCAAGTCAAAACAGCACCTATTCAGAATCTCATTGGACTTCAGGTAAGAAAACCTAGGTATACTAACTGGATTCTCTGCAGTGTCTCAACAGGCAGAGAGAAGGTGTGGTCTAACCGTGTGGACCTTAGGTTCTCCTTCCAACCTCATTCCTGGAAGAGTTGAAACCTTGGTGACTGTCAGATTGAGGTCTCCTTCTTTACTCTCAGTAAAGGTTTTCTCCTGCCTCATGGAGGCTTACTCCAGTCTTTAAACACATTCCTTCCATGTTTAACATCAAGAGTCCTGGGTGGACTCCTTCTCACAGTTAGTTAGTTATTTTGGACTTGCTCTGTTGCCACCAGCTGTTAAGATTTTTAATAAAACCTGAACTGATAAAAGTATATTCAAGACAGAGAGAAGGAAAGGGTCCACTCTTAAAGCAGGGAATAGTTGCAATGGAACCTAATGGGGAGATCAGATCTTTTATTTAGATAGTTCTGTTTCTCACATAAGCAAAGCTGTCCGATTAAGAACTTATCGTTTTTAAGTTAGATTTTTCATTTTGGTGATTAGTACTGGGGAATTAAATTCAAGATCTCATGCATGTAAGGCAAGTGCTGCACTATTGAGTTATACAGACTCAGCCCATCCATAGGTTAAGGTAATGAAGAATCTAAGAAGTGAACAAAAACACTTTATATGTAATTTTGACATCGAGTGCTCTGTTCAACAGGATTCTCTTAACTTTTTACACCACTTTAAAATAGTAAATAAACTCTTCAAGAATTTCATACATGAATATGGTGTGTTTCTACCACATCCACCCTCTACTCTTTCCTTCCAAGTCCTTCTGGGTTCAACACACATACCATATCCCTTTCTGAACTTCATGTACTGATTTTTCTTTTAAAAGCCACTGTGTCCAGTGAATTCTGTGCATGTATTCATGTGTGTGTGTGTGTGTGTGTGTGTGTGTGTGTGTGTGAGCGCCCATACACCAAAGCTGGTTAGCCTTCTAGACTTCTTCCTTTCTGACTAAGCATATGAAAATGAAGAGCATGTGAACCTCCTAAACATCACAAACCTCATAGATAGTATAGCATGCTATGCTGACCTGGCTTGGTCAGGAAAAGGGGGTGAACAGCTCTCATTTCTTCTCTGGTGTTCTCTTCTCTGACCAATAGCTCAGGCATCTTTTCTAGAGACCAAACAACAGCTATTAGCTATTAGTTTTTTAACATTTTGTGGGACTGTAACCATGTGAACAAATTAAATTCATATATCCTTTACCCAAAACATACTTAAAAAACTACTAAATTTCTCTTCACAGAGATTTTATTTGAACTAATAACTTTTAGAGACTGGGCATATAATTAATAGAATTCAGTAAGACCTCAATATACTTACATATTACCACCATGTCAAGTGTCTTATCTCTCATCTTTTCTCCTGGCTACTTGCTGTTATTGTTGTGTTTCTTAGCTTTGCCGTTCCAAAGATCTTAGAGCTTAGACTAGACTGTTAAATAGAAAAAAATCTGGTAGATGTAAAAATAAGAGAAATCACCTCAAATACAGCATTTTCCATTCTATGAAGCTCAAAGCCATACAAGCCCATTTGGGTGCCCATTTTT
>JADRCH010000060.1:1591967-1733984 GCA_019843965.1 Rhynchomys soricoides
TATATTACAACAATCAAATGTGCTGTTGGGAAGTCAGTGGAAGGAGGGCTCCAGACACAGGCACTGAGGAACAACCGGGAGGCAAGAGGCTGTCTGCTTCCACCTGTGGCAGGAGACCTCTGCCTGGGCCTCCAGACCTCCATTGCCAACCAGCGCAGGGAGAAAGAGACCAACCCGCCCACTTGTGTGGAAAAGCCAGCAACAGGAGGACTCCAGATACAGGGACTGAGGAACAGCCAGGAAAGGGAACTGGTCTCCAAGGAACACTGACAACTGGGCCTGTAGGAAAGACAAGCCACAGTCAGAGAGAGAAAGACCAGTTAACACCGGAGATAACCAGATGGCGAAAGGCAAGGGCAAGAACACAAGGAACAGAAACCGAGACTACTTGGCTTCATCAGAACCCAGCTCTCCCACCACAGGCAGCCCTGGATACCCCAACACACCAGAAAAGGGAGACTCAGACTTAAAATCACTTATCAAGAGGATGATTGAAGACTTTAAGAAGGAAATATATAACTCCCTTAAAGAAATACAAGAGAACACAGGTAAACAACTAGAAACCCTTAAAAAGGACACACAAAAATCCCTTAAAGAATTACAGGAAAACACAATCAAACAAATGAGCAAAACCATTCAGGAATTAAAAACAGAAATAGAAACAATAAAGAAATCACAAAGGGAGACAACCCTAGAGTTAGAGAACATAGCAAGGAAATCAAGAGTCATAGATGCAAGCATCACCAACAGAATACAAGATATGAAAGAGAGAATCTCAGGTGCGGAAGATACCGTAGAAAATATGGAAACAACAGTCAAAGAAAACAAAAAATGCAAAAAGCTCCTAACCCAAAACATCCAAGATATCCAGGATGCAATGAGAAGAGAGAACCTGAGGATAATAGGTATAGAAGAGAGTGAATATTCCCAACTTAAAGGTCCAGTAAATATACTCAACAAAATTATAGAAGAAAATTTCCCTAACCTGAAGAAAGAGATGAACATAAATATACAAGAAGCCTACAGAATGCCAAATAGACTGTTCCAGAAAAGAAATTCCTCCCATCACATTATAGTCAAAACACCAAATACATAAAACAAGGAAAGAATATTAAAAGCAGTAAGGGAAAAAGGGCAAGTAACATATAAAGGCAGACCTATCAGAATTACACCAGACTTCTCACCAGAGACTATGAAAGCTAGAAGATCCTGGGCAGATCTCATACAGACTTTAAGAGAACACAAATGACAGCCCAGGCTGCTCTAACCAGCAAAACTCTCAATAATCATAGATGGTGAAACCAAAATATTCTATGGCAAATCCAAATTTGCACAGTAGGTTTCCACAAACCCAGCCCTACAAAGAATAATACATGGGAAACACCAACTCAAGGAGGAAAACTACACTCAAGAAAAAGGAAGAAAGTAATCTTTCAACAAACTCAAAAGAAGATAGCCACACAAACAATATGAACAACATCAAAAATAACAGGAAATAACAATCACTATTCTTTAATATCTCTTAACATCAATGGTCTCAACTCCCCAATAAACAGACATAGACTGACAGACTAGATCCATAAATAGAACCCAGCATTTTGCTGCATCCAGGAAACGCACCACCGTATTAAAGACAAACACTACCTCAGAGTAAAGGGCTGGAAAACAATTTTCCAGGCAAATGGCTCCAAGAAACAGGCTGGAGTAGCCATTCTAATATCAGATAAAATTGACTTTCAACCAAAAGTCATCAAAAAGGATGAGGAAGGACACTTCATATTCATCAAAGGAAAATCTACCAAGAAGAACTCTCAATTCTGAACATCTATGTCCCAAATGCAAGAGTTCCCACATTCATAAATGATACTCTACTAAAGCTCAAAGCACATATTGTACCTCACACAGTAATAGTGGGAGACTTCAACACCCCACTATCAACAATGGACAGATCGTGGAAACATAAACTAAACAGAGACACAGTGAAACTAACAAATGCTATGAACCAAATGGATTTAACAGATATCTATAGAACATTTCATCCTACATCAAAAGAATATACCTTCGTCTCAGCACCTCATGGTACCTTCTCCAAAATTGATCATATAATTGGTCACAAAACAAACCTCAACAGATATAAGAAGATTAAAATAATCCCATGCCTCCTATCAGATCACTATGGATTAAGGTTAGTTTTCAATGGCAACAACAACAACACAAAGCCCACATACACATGGAAGCTGAACAATGCTCTGCTCAATGATAACATGGTCAAGGAAGAAATAACGAAGGAAATTAAAGACTTCCTAGAATTTAATGAAAATGAAAGTACAACTTACCCAATCCTATGGGACACAATGAAAGCAGTGTTAAGAGGAAAACTCATAGCTCTGATTGCCTCCAAAATGAAACTGGAGAGAGCATATACTAACAGCTTAACACCACACCTGAAAGTTCTAGAACAAGAACAAGCTAATACACCCAAGAGGAGTAGAAGGCAGGAAATAATCAAATTAAGGGCTGAAATCAACCAAGTGGAAGCTAAAAGAACTATACAAAGAATCAACAAAACCAGGAGCTGGTTCTTTGAGAAAATCAACAAGATAGATAAATCCTTAGCCAGACTAACCAGAGGGCACAGAGACAGTGTGCAAATTAATAAAATTAGAGATGAAAATGGAGATATAACAACAGACTCTGAGGAAATTAAAAATATTATCAGATAATACAACAAAAGCCTATATGCAACAAAATTGGAAAATCTGGAGGAAATGAACAAGTTTCTAGACAGATACCAATTACCAAAGTTAAATCAGGATCAGATAAACCATCTAAACAGTCCCATAACCCCTAAAGAAATAGAAGCAGTCATTAAAAGTCTCCCAACCAAAAAAAGCTCAGGACCAGATGGGTTCAGTACAGAATTCTATCAGACCTTCAAAGAAGACCTAATACCAATACTCTTCAAGCTATTCCATAAAATAGAAACGGAAGGAACACTACCCAATTCATTCTATGAGGCCACTGTTACACTGATACCAAAACCCCACAATGACCCAACAATAAAAGAAAACTTCAGACCAATTCCCCTTATGAATATCAATGCAAAAATACTCAATAAAATTCTTGCAAACCAAGTCCAAGAACACATCACAATGATCATTCACCATGATCAAGTAGGCTTCATCCCAGGGATGCAGGGATGGTTCAATACCCGGAAATCCATCAATGTAACCCACTACATAAACAAACTCAAAGAAAAAAACCACATGGTCATTTCATTAGATGCTGAAAAAGCATTTGACAAAGTTCAACATCCCTTCATGATAAAAGTCTTGGAAAGATCAGGAATTCAAGGAGCATACCTAAACATAGTAAAAGCAATATACAGCAAACCAGTAGCCAACATAAAACTAAATGGAGAGAGACTTGAAGCAATCCCACTAAAATCAGGGACTAGACAAGGGTGCTCTCTCTCTCCCTGTCTGTTCAATATAGTTCTTGAAGTTCTAGCTAAAGCAATCAGACAACAAAAGGAGGTCAAAGGGATACAAATTGGAAAGGAAGAAATCAAAACATCACTATTGGCAGATGATATGATGGTATACTTAAGTGACCCGAAAAACTCCACCAGAGATCTGCTACAGCTGATACACTTTGCTTCAGCAAAGTGGCTGGATACAAAATTAACTCAAGCAAATCAGTAGCCTTCCTATACTCGAAGGATAAACAGTTTGAGAAAGAAATTAGGGAAATGACACCCTTCACAATTGTCACAAACAATATAAAATATCTTGGTGTGACTCTAACCAAACAAGTGAAAGATCTGTATGACAAGAACTTTTAAGTCTCTGAAGAAAGAAATCGAAGAAGACCTCAGAAGATGGAAAGATCTCTCATGCTCAAGGATCGGCAGGAGTAATATAATTAAGATGACCATCCTGCTGAAAGCAATCTACAGATTCAACGCAATCCCCATCAAAATCCTAGCTCAATTCTTCATAGACTTAGAAAGAGCAATTCTCAAATTCATATCCAATAACAAAAAACCCAGGATAGCAAAAACTATTCTCAACAATAAAAGGACTTCTGGGAGAATCAGCCTCCCTGACTTCAAGGTGTACTACAGAGCAGTAGTGATAAAAACTGCATGGTATTGGTACAGTGATAGGCAGGTAGAGCAATGGAATAGAATTGAAAACCCAGAATTGAACCCACACATTTATGGTCACTTGATCTTTCACAAAGGAACTAAAACCATACAGTGGAAAAAAGACAGCATCTTCAACAAATGGTGCTGGTTCAACTGGTGGTCTACATGTAGAAGAATGCGAATTGATCCATTCCTATCTCCCTGTACAAAGCTCAAGTCCAAGTGGATCAAGGACCTTCACATAAAACCAGATACACTGAATCTAACAGAAGAAGAAAGTGGGGAAGAGTCTCGAAAACATGGGCACAGGGGAAAAGTTCTTGAACAGAAGAACATCTATGGCTTGTGCTCTAAGATCAAGAATCGACAGATGGGACCTCATAAAATTATAAAGCTTCTGTAAGGCAAAAGACACTGTAAATAGGACAAAATGGCAACCTACAGATTGGGAAAAGATCTTTATCAATCCTACGTCTGATAGAGGGCTAATATCCAATGTATACATAGAACTCAAAAAGCTAGACTCTAGAGATCCAAATAACCCTATCAAAAAATGGGGAAGAGAGCTAAACAGAGTATTATCTACTGAGGAAACTCGAATGGCCGAGAAGTACCTAAAGAAATGTTCAACATCCTTAGTCATCAGAGAAATGCAAATCAAAACAACCCTGAGATTTTACCTCACACCAGTCAGAATGGCTAAGATCAAAAACTCAGGTGACAGCAGATGTTGGCGAGGATGAGGAGAAAGTTGAACACTTCTCCATTGCTGGTGGGAATGCAAGTTGATACAACCTTTCTGGAAATCAGTTTGGCAGACTCTCAGAAAAATGAACATAATACTACCTGAGGACCCAGCTATTCCACTCCTGGGCATATACCCAGATGATGCTCCAACATGTAATAAAGACTCATGTTCCACTAAGTTCGTAGCAGCCATATTTATAATAGCCAGAAGCTGGAAACAACCCACATGTCCCTCCACAGAGGAATGGATACAGAAAATGTGGTACATTTACACAATGGAATATGACTCAGCTATTAAAAACAATGACTTCATGAAATTTGCAGACAAATAGATGGATCTTGAAAATATCATCCTGAGCGAGTTAACACAGTCACAAAAGAATGAACATGGTATGTACTCACTGTTAAATTGTTATTAGCCCAAGAGTTGGTAATACCCAAGAGTCACTTCACAGCAACAGTAGGGCAGAGTGGGAGGTTCCAGATGGAGGACTTGGAAAAGGGACTGAAGGAGTTTGGGAGTTTGCATCCCCAGAAAGGCAGCAACAATGGCAACTGGCCTGACCCCCTGATACTCCTGGAGACTGATCCACCAACCAAAGAATACACATGGAGGGACCCATGGTGCTGGCCACATATGATGCAGAGGAGGGTCCTGTTAGGCATCAGGGGGAGGAGAGGCCCTTGAGCCTGAGGGTATTATATCTCCCAGTATAGGAGAATGCCAAGGAGGGAAAAAGAGAGTGGGTGGGTGGGTGGGGGAATACCCCAATAGAGGCAGGGGAGGGGGAGGGAATAGGGAGGTTCCAAAGGGGAGATCTGAGAAGAGGAAAGCATTTGAAATGTAAATAAAGTAGAAAAAAAATGTGCTGTTGGCAAGTGATTCAACCAGTGACCTCAACAGTGTCACTGATCCCTTGAGAATACCACGCTAACTCTGTCCATAGCTAACATGGTGGCTGGGAACAACCAGGTCTGCAAACAAGCTTGCATATCAGTGAATAATGAATCTGAGATAACACATTGACCAGGGAAACTCATTTACTGATCTCTGACTCTGCCATTAGGCAGTGCATTCTGCTGGGGATAGGAATCTGGGACATTTTGGTTGCAACTCGACAGTAGCACCCTGAGACGCATTAGAGAATATTTATTTTTCACCGAAACCCATGCATAACTTCAGGGTAAAAGGACTGTTAAATATAATGCATATTTACTATAGTGTCTTAAAAGAAGATTAGTGGAGGGGGGACATTAATTCCTTCCATGTGGCTCTGAGTGCGGGTGGGTAATTTCCTCTCTGTTTTAAGATGGTGTTGTGGTCAACTTTAATACAACACCAGCCTATGAGTTCATCTCTAACCACCCCTGGAATATAGGCTGGCCTCAGACTACAGCATCCATTCGTTTTTTCTTCCATCACTCCACCCTATTTTATCACATTTATACTCTGGAGTTTCCACCTTGTTTCCTCTCTCTCACACTAATGCAGAATGCATGGGGAGACTCTCCTGACTGCTCCAGGCTTCTTTGTTCCTACAGCCATCCCCTGCATACCTGTGGTTCTGAGAAAACCCCACTAACAAGTGAGTTCTTTGCTGATCTACCATTCTCTCATAGGTTCTGCTCCTCTTTGAGTCTTGTTTTCCTTCTTATTCCTTCACAGTGGGTTGCAGTACATTTTTTTTTGCAAGCCAGATTCTGAATGATTAACAATCCATAGAGTAAGATATATTCTACAACCCCTGAGGTATAAGAGAAAGGATGAGTAATAGTGAAGAAACAAAGAATTATCTTTCTTTGAAAATGTAAATCTGTATATTTACCTTAACTGGAATGTATCAAAGCTTTGAAGGATAAATGCATTGGCTTATAGTAATTTCAGTTATGGAAATTGTTCTAAGGAAATCGAGTGATTTAATAAAAATTTCTTTAAAGTTTAAAAAAAAGAATTAAAGTCTAATTAGATTCTCTGGAAAAAAAAAAAAAAAAAAAGGAAACCCTAGCTCCATGGAGTCCCTGTGACAAAAACACCTTCAATTCTGAATAAGCCTTTCCATCCCAGTTTCCAGTCCCTGAATGAAGTTTAAGGTAGATGAGGGCTCCTTTGAGAAGGCAGGAAGTTTGTCAGGGTGCAAATGTAGCTTGTGATTTTCTGTTGGGGTTGCCAGCAGCCAGGAGAGAGCTGCAGCCTCTAGAGGCAATCTGGTAGCTGTTAGAAACTCCAGCAAGAAGGCAGGTGGGGCACCAATTCATTAGCTCCCTCATGCATCTTTATTACAGAAAGTTAATTAGAAAACCTGTTCTTTTTTTCTCACCAAGGATTACAACTTCAGAGGGTGGGAATTTGAACGTGCAAACTCCCTGTTCCTAGCTGGAGTTCTTTTTCTGGGACAGTAATATAAGCAAGTCTACAAGAACTTTTGCCCAGTGCTTAGCACATAATAAGGAATTTAATTACTAGTTTCCTAGATTGCCTCCCTCCCTGCTTGTAGGACTCAAAGTCAAGTTCCCTACTTCCCACCTGAGTAAGCTGATAATAGAGTGAACATATGTCGAAACCCTGTTGTGTGGAAGGCCCAGGTTTAAATAATTTACTTGTATTAACTTGGTTATTGCCTTAGTTTCTCTTCTTAAGTTCCTATAAAGTTCTTTATGTTTATTTGTAGGGAAAATGATTCATGAAGTTATTGAATGCTCAGTGGTGTAGGTATGTAACTGTCAGTGTGTTTTCTATTTGCAGAGTTGCTACAGAGAACCCATTCCTCCTATATGTTAAAGATGAGTAAACAGAGTGAGACTGAGATTGCATGATTCAATTAAGATTGCATCCCAAGGGAGGCAGCAACAGTGGTAACTGGCCTGACCCCAGATACTCCTGGAGACTGATCCACCAACCAAAGAATACACATGGAGGGATCCATGGTGCTGGCCACATATGCGGCAGAGGAGGGTCTTGTTAGACATCAGGGGGAGGAGAGGCCCTTGGGCCTGAGGGTATTAGATCCCCCAGTATAGGAGAATGCCAAGGAGGGAAGAAGAGAGTGGGTGGGTGGATGGGTGGGAGAATACCCCCATAGTGGCAGGGGGAGAGGGGAGGAAATGGGGAGGTTCCAAAGGGGAGATCTGGAAAGTGAGAAACATTTGAAATGTAAATAAAGTATGAAAAAGAAAGAAAAGAAAAGAAAAGCAAAGAAAAGAAAAAGATTGTAAAGAAAAACCCAGGCACTAGGATCCCCCGGTTCTTGTTTTCTCTTACCAGGTCAGGTTATCTCTTAATCCTTAGTGCTGACCTTCATAAAACCTTACTAATGCAAAGGTGCCCACTGTTCAAAGGCTTACTATAGGGCTATGATAGTAAACTCACAAAAAGTAATGCTATGTAAGAGCTCTATAATGAAATGGGGGTGGGGAATCAGGTCAGGAAAAACAAAAGCTAGGATAGGTTCTTAAATTACACAATGACTTTGACAGGAATGAAATGTAAGACTATTTTTTTGCTGAATGCCTGTTAGCCTGTTGTGTGCCAATTGCCCTTAAAACTTATGTTGCTTCCTTTTGTTATTTTAGCAATGAGCAAACAAATCAGTAAGAGATCAGTAACACATCCATGTGACTCATTCGGGAGAAAGGGAAGATATGGGCTGGATGTGGTAATGTCATAATCCTGGAATCTTTTCAGTCCAGGTGCAAAATTAAGAGGATTGTGAGTTGGAAGCCATCTTTGGCCTCACAGTCAGCTCAAGGTCAACCTGGGACACAGGAGATCCTGGTTTAAAGAAAACAAAAAAGGAAAAGAAAAATCAGGGCCTGGGTAGTTCTTCCGTAGCTTGTGCTATGGGTACTGCACTATAAACAAAAAAACAAAAGAACAAAAATAGAATTGAAGGTAGATTTACCCAAGCCGGAGATCCACTATCCACATTTCATATGACAGTTTATAAAGACAAGGGAAAACTGTCTCCTGCTGGAGTTTGGGCCTGTGATTTTAATTTTGTTTTTCTTCTTCAAAATAAATAATAAAAGAATGTATCCTATGATGGACCGTATTATGGAGTGTGAGATAGCTTAGCGTTCTAAGACTTAGATTCCCCAATAGGAAGTTACCATATTACTATATCCATCTCTCTTATTTAAAGATATTAATGACTTATTTGGACCATTTCTTAAATCACTACCTAGCTACTTTACAAGTTTGGGTTTCTCACTTGTTGGAAACTCAGCTGAGAACAAATCCACAGGGGATGGGTAATGAGTCTCATATATTCAAGTATGAAGTGGGGCAAGTCACACAGAGGACATTGTTCTTTGTCCTAAAGCCAAACATGGAGTTTTTAGCAAAACTTGTTTTGAAATATGTGGTGTTGCTTCTGGTCTATGTGGCTTATAGATACAATGCAGTTTTGGGATTCCCTAGTTTCCTCATCTGCAAATGCAATATCTACCTCCTACTATGAAGAAACTAGATGCTCAATATATTTTCTTCTTAACTGGTCTTTTCTGAATGGAATGTTAAGTGAATGACAGTGAAATATGAGGGATGATGATTTCAGTGGGACCCAGGAGTGATAGGTTGGGGACATCTCCATAGTAGAACAGAATTTCATGGAGCTACAGAGAAAGTTTCATCGGCAAAAGGTCCTTTTAGAGTATAATATAATTTACAACTTGGACTCTCTCTATAACATTATATTAAGAAATAACTTAAATGGCATTAGTTTGAGAATGGGGTCAATATGGCTGGGATATGGTGACAAATGATAGTGAGGCTGGGAGACTGTTTGAGTCTCTTCTTATTCTTAGATGCTGTTCCCATGGAGACCATTCCAGGTAACAGCACATTCCCACCCATAAAACGGGCTCTGATTTCTTATTTCACTCTTGTTCATTGAAAAGAATGAGAAGGATTTGAATGACATGAGAGAACTGTTGTTGTTTAAAGCAGCCAGAAGACACTCCAATCAAATTCAACTTTTTCCCAGTCCAGGAGGAGCACAAGGCCTATTTGCCTCCAGACTCTGTGCTTTTCCCTCTGCCTGTGAGTGCCTCCCTTCCCTCACACTGTCCATCTTGACCTTGTTCATTCACACTCATTCTCCAGCCTTCATTCAGAGACTCAATCTTCCCGTGACTCTACCCATCTCCTAAAAACTACTTTGTGCCCTTTCTGCATATTTATAAGCCTTACATATTGTATAGACTCATCACTCTCCACAATTCTTTGTTCATCCTATTCCTCCCCCAGTATCATGTAACCTCAGAGGGAAGTTGGTGTGCCTTGCACATTCTATAGCTCAGTGCTCAGCACTATATGTACCATATAACAGGCACTCAAAACATGTTTATTCAATGAGTTCATAAAAGGATGATGGAGTGTGTGCCGGTGAGGGAGTCGAGTCCATGTGACTTCACAGGAAGAATATTAGACTGTGTCAGAATGCTTTGCAAACCTGTCTCGCTTCCATTGCAACGGGTAGAGTAAGCTCTGGGTACTTTTTTAAAATGCGAGTTTAAAAATCTTATATTCTATTTTTCTCAAAGGGTTGTGGGATTGAAATCAAGCAACTAGTGTCCTGATAGATGCTCAGTACAAGGTGACTTATTTCTCACTGTAAGAGAAATTGCTGATGGGGCTGTGAGATAACCAGAGCTTTAAGACTTAGCTAGGATTTTGCATATCCTCTGTTGGAGCATCCTCCCACTCTGCTCTCCACAATGGATACTGTTTAAGATGAGCTTAGTCTAGAGAAGCTGATATAGAAGACGATTAAGTCTAAGCAGAGACTTCCATGCTCACTTTTCCCTCTGCACAGGGTTTGTGGTTCTGCATAGGGTTACGAACCCCTGTGGAAAAAAGACCTCCTTCTGGAAGGTTCCACTTCGGGCGATCCAAGAAATAAAGACAATTCATGTTTCTGTTTTCAAAGTCTTCTAAGGAACATATATGAAGTGTCACAGGCTGGAAGGAAGCCATGGCCTCTCTTACCTCTTAAGTGTCTTTGGTGCCTCAAGGAACTCTTAGGGGTACTATACTACTCCTAGAATTATTTCAGAAAGTGAATGTTATGTACACATAGAAGTCCTCACTCCTGGTACTCAAGCCTGCGTTTCTTTTCACACAGCTCACCAATGTGCTGGATCTTTTCCACTGAAATAACCCACACTGTAAAGGGCAAAATTGTGGACCCAGAGGCAGGACACTTCTGTCAGCACCCTGCATAAGAGTTTCCTTGCCTAGCTCTGGAGTTGTACTGTAATACACAAAGGAACTGGATTCTGGGTCTTTAGCAACATATTCATATGTTTGGGATGGATGAAGCCTTGTGAGCATACCACCAAAATGAACTTTTGCAACCAAGTACCTGTAAGTTCTCCTTGGTGGGTGGGGAGTGCAGAGGCATTGGAAACTGATTTTCTATCTGTTTTCGATACCTGGCATTCTGTTCATTTTTCAACTATTATCTCTTCTGTTTAAGACTTGGTAAAATCTAGAACTCTATTTCAAGTCACACTAATTAGACCTTACAAACTTGTTGAATGAATAGCAAGGAATCTTGAGTTTTGGGGTAATATGAAACTGAATGTTAATCCCAACTTTTAATCTTCAAGGGTTCTTCAGACATGGGATTCCATGTCTGAAGTGCGTAGTACCAGGCAGCAGTAAACACTGAATTACTCTCTCAGCACAGGTTCATTTATTTGTCAGTTGGTGATGCTGTTTCAGATAGTTGAAGACCCTCTGGAAGATGGAGCTTAACTGGGTAAGTGAGTCACTGGGAAGGATTAGGGAGCCAGTCTTGAGATTTATAGCCCAATTCTGACTCCTACCCTAGTCCTGCTTTCTGGTCTAAAGAGATGTACACAAGAAGCCCCACCCTCCTGCCATGTCAGCCTCAGGCCACTATTCCACCATGGTTTCATAATTATGCCAGATTGTATCCAGGAACTGTGAACCAAGCCTCTCCTGCCTTAAGTTGCTTCTTATTAGGTATTTGGTCATAGTGACAGGAAAAGTAATACATTTTCCTTTCTAGTCCTCCTAAATTTCAAAATAGTAACTAAGAGAAATACCCAGCAAAGTGGTTTCCCTGTGCATAACAAGGTAGGTGGAAGACCACATTTCACCTGTAGCATGTATGAATACATAATCAAACAAACTGTAAATTATTAATAAATGTGATATTTTAAGTCATATAAATTATGCTTCATAATTTGGCATTCATTCCTATTGCTATTTTTGTCTTTCTTTGGGTGGCCAACAACTTATGACAGAAAAATAACTAAACTGAAGAATGTTAAGCTTTGGTGATTTGGGCTTAATTTATATTTTGGACATAACTCAAAACAAAATTACATATTCAATATAATCAATAACATGAAGACTAATGGGCAAAAAAAAAAAAAAAAAAAAAAAAAAGCGAAGCCCTGTCAGAAGAAAATGCAGCTGTGCCAGCAAAACTGAGACTTTATGATGATAAGCACTTGAGCTGCTCTATCAGAACCCTGTCCAACAATGGAGTCATGTCAGGAGAATTCTGAGTGCTGTAAGAAAACTCCAAGAAACCAAGGCAAGAGTTTTATTACCTGTTTCTTCAAAAACATGGAATTGTTCTTGGATTATGCTTTCATGACCCTCCAAAGTGTAGCAGATAGGAATGAGTTTGCCTCAGATTATTCATTACAACTGGCTATTGTTATTACAATGCCTCTGGAAAAAATATGGTTCTGCCTATATGCAGCTTGTACTTATGATTGTACACTTTACTCGTGTGATTCCTTTTAACCCTCAGAGTCTAAATTATTTGATGTTCTGAAGGAAGTTGGCTATTGTATGAGACTTCGATCTGTCTTGTTTGTCAGCCCCACTCTCCCAGGTCCCACAGTCACTACAAGTTGGGAACCCAAGTACATTGTTAAATACCTTTCTTAGTTTCCATAGCTATCACTGGTAGATCATAGTTCAATTAAATGGTCCACAACCTTTCTGTAGTTTTATGAGCAAGATGGAGGGAGTATCTTTTTCTTTCCTGCCCCATCTACAGAGATGTACCACCTGTGATTGTAACCTAGAAAGAGAATCCTTAGACTCTGCTACTTATGATCTTCAGAGACAGGAAGGTTCTACTAAAAATACCCTGAGCTGCTGGAGCACAAACATGTGAAACATAAGAAAGTGTGGTTATCAGCAAGGAGACACCAGTGTGCATTGAGTACTTTCCTAAACAGCATACATTATTTAAGCTATTTAATTTTGCAACAGTTCTCTAATGAAAGACTTTATGAACATAAACATGAGACATAGACAAGTAAAGTAAGTCAGCAGATGTCCTGACATAATTGAATAAATGATGTAACCATTCTGAAACCTGGGCTTCATTGTCCATGATTTCAAGGCCTCCATACACTACCTTAATGAAATCTTACCATACACTACCTTAATAAAAGTTGTGTCTCAAGATCTCACCTATGGGGAATATGGAAATTCATAATTCTGGGGAAAACCCAGGAAGAAGCAAACATAGTTGGGTTCCTCTGATAAAAAATGAGCTCTGATTGAAACCAAGTTATTTGTTAGAATCCCTGGCTCATTTCCCAGGATCCAAAGCACTGTTAAAGAGTGACTGGACCTCAGGATGGGAAAGACCCAGGGGAGACAAGAATGAGGTGTGAGTCCTCTTGGATGAAAGTACAGTTTCCCCGAATTTCCTAAAATTTGCTCCTCTACATTTCCAGGAGGTAAGAAGCACACAAGTCAAACCAGAATACTGACTCTTCTGTCTCTGTTTGACCCATGTAATGATCACTATTAATGTACATAGTATGAATTAAGAAAACCAAAAACACAATGGATTTATTCAGTGCCTAACCAATGCACATTTTCTCCCAATAGCATTCAACTGATCATAAACTTTCTGTGATCTCCTGAAAATTACTTTAGTTGAATTCTCTAGTTACCAATCTAATTGAATGGCTCATTTTTAATTTTTCTTGTTGCAAAAAAAAAATGTTTTGACTAGTTTCCTTAAACTACAATTACTTGTTCTAAAGTAGAGGAGAAAAACAAGGAGGGGAGAATAGATTAAGCATGGCCTTTCCTGTAGGCATGATTACACACTTCCTTAATGTCAGCACTAGGGAGGCAGAGGCAGGCAGATCTGTGAGTTCACAGCTAGTCCAGGCTACATAGTGAGCTACAGGCCAGCCAAAGCTATATAGTGATACACAGTCTCAAAAACAACAACAAAAGAAAACAAGTAAAAAACACACAGAGAAACACACAGAGAGGGGGAAGGGAGAGGGGGAGGGGGAGGGGGATGGGAGGGGGAAGGGAGAGGGGAAGGGAGGGATGGAGGGAGGGGGGGAGGGAGGGAGGGAGGGGGGGAGAGAGAGAGAGAGAGAGAGAGAGAGAGAGAATTTTCAATTGCTGAAGCAAGAGAGGGTTCTAGATCATAAGGCATCCCAGAAGTCACTGAAATACAAAACTAAAAATAAAACTAAGGAGATAGTGACACAAGTTATTGTCCATGGAAGAATCTTGCTGACAACTTTATTAGAGAAGGCTCTAATGTTAACATTAGATTCAGCAGGCAGGCAGCACTGTCTCTGAAACCAAGAGCAGGAATTGCTGGGACAGGAGTTCAGCCCATGACCTACAGTTGACCCAGTGTGCAGATGCAGAACGATGCAGTTCTCAAGGCTGTGTTCCTTTCATTGAAAGATGTTATGCACTGAGAATCCTCAGTGTAGCTATAACCTTATTCCATGAGAAGTTCATTTTGCTCCATTCTCTTGGCAGAGATTCTACAGGAAAATGTACCAGACTTTTAATGTGCCTACATTGTGAAGGGCTATCTCGTAAACCTACTATGTGTGTGTGTGTGTGTGTGTGTATGTGTGTGTGTGTACCAATGTTTACATGTGAGCTCACACCAAATCATCTCAAGGAACAATTGCACAGTTCTGGCTAAAAATCAATGCATAGGTTGCTTGGATTGGAGATCCTACAGGTTTTCAAACTAGTTTCTCAGTTCTACCCAGTATTCTCTACCCAGAGCAAATTCAGGATATATATATCTATATATATCTATATATATATAGATATATATATATATAGTAAGTGGGAAGTCAAAATTGATAGCTGTATATTGCCACTCTTGTCCCTACTTTGTACTTCTTTGGCAATCTGACTTCTAGAACACATGTTTTCTCTATGCTTGTCAGAGGCACTTTTGTGCCCATAGACATACTGACACTTTCTCTCGCTCTCTTGATCATTACAATCTTTTTTCTTTTTCTACATTAACTTTTCGTTATTGTCATTAAGAGAAAAGTTATGGGCTAACTTTAAGGTATATTTTCGGAGAAGGGATCTAGTAGATACATTTATTATATGGCTGTCATTGCTTTTTGTATCTAATGAAAAGCTTTTTGTATCATCATCATCCACATCCTTTGTAAATCATGTAATAGATATGAATTCATATCATTGTATACATGGTATGGGACTACTATTACACGTTCTAGAACAAGCATTATCCTCAAGGGCAGCCCCCTTCTTGCTTTTCACAAATATTCCTGTGGTAAAATCAGGAAGAAGCTGTATTTTTGTCTAGCCAATGAGAGTCAAGCTACCAAGGTCTTGGGAGAGTGATGATTAGATTATACAACAATGGTGTACATAGTGCCATCTCAGGGGCAATGGCAGTGGAATCAGTTGGGACCACAATGAAGTTAGATATATTAGCTAATTTTCTATTTCTGTGAAAAACTCCAAGACAAAAACCAACTTATAAAAGAAAGAGTTCATTTTGGCTTACAATTCCAAAGGAATAAAAAGCCCATAATGGCTGAAAAGGTATGGAATACCATAGTGCAATGGCAGGATCAGAGAGGAGGCTGCTCACATTTCATCTGCACATAGGAAAGATAAGAAGTAGACTAAGGCCATAAATCCTCAAAGTCCATCCCCATTGATTTACCTTGTCCTGCAAGGCTGTACCTCCTAAACATGCCATAAACCCACAAAATAGTCTGATAGGAAAACAAGTGTTTAAGTACATGAGCCTATGGGGATATGTCTCATTCAATCCACAACAGGATGTGTTTTAGTATAGACTTTACTCCTGAACATTGCACTGAGCATTATATTGTTGTCTTTGTTTGTACTATCTGGCTCAAGTCAACCATATGTGCTGCCCAATAATCTATATTCTTGCTAAACTCAGAGGCTGTTTTATTTGTGTAGTCCTTGGACCTTTATAAACTGTCATAATATTAGATGGACAATAATTTATAGAGTGAGGAAAGTACAACCTATCCAATGGCATGGGGGTAGAAAGTAGAGTCCTTTCAAGAATTCAAGTGGAAGGTAAGGGAAGCCTTCTCAGATACCTCCCAGGGACCCATTCCTTACTTGTACCTCTTTTGATCTCAACCAGATAGCTTGGTAGTGCCTCTTACTGATGCTTCTTGGATATCTACAGGACTTTTCATGGCCCAAGTGATATTAGAAGATCTGATATCTATTTTGTGCAGTTGTTTGTAGTTGCTCTTTTATCTCTGTTACTGCTACGACAACATATCTGGATTGCCCTACAAAAGGATAAAGGTCGTGTGTAGCATACCAACTTTCCCCAAATATACTGGTGAAGTTTATACTTGGTCAGTTGACATCCTGTCAACCCCAAACTCATAAGAGAGCCTAGACAGAAACAATAGAGATACTAGACAACCAGAAGCTAACTACCAACTCACAGGAGGCTCAGGTGGAACTTGGCTCTTCTTCAGCCTTCTGGATCTTACAAACACAGCAGCAATATAAATGTTTGTTGTAAGCAGGCTGCTGAGGCTTATGATTGTATCACATTCTTGTGACAGTGAGTGAGTGATTGACCCCATAAAGAACACATATAGAAATAATCACAAATGTAGCAGAATGACAGCCACTAGTCTCACATAGGAACTCAGTGTATCCCTTCAGCTCACTAGCCTGAAGCACTAAAATGGGAGCATCAATAAATTTACCAATTATGACATGTCATTCCCTACTTGGGGATGCTTATCAGCTTGAAAATTGAATCATCAAAGATGTAAATGCCTGGAGTCCAGTTTATTTGGCAGAAAGGTGGTGTGAAATGGGCCTCGTGACACAAACATGAGCCAGATGGATGAGTGTGCACATGCTCCTGGCATTATGAAGATGCTCAGGGGGACTAATGGTGCTGGTTGAATAGATGAGATATTGTGGAAATGATGTACATTCCTGGTATAACTCAAGTGACGGTGAGTCTCTGTCTTACCTCTGAGGAAAAGCTGGCTTGAGAGTTAGTGAAAATGCCACCTGCTACTAAAAATTTCACTGGCCTTTTGTACTTTTCTAAGGAACATTTGCCAGGTTATGTAGCATATAATCACAGACATAGGGCACCCTTAAATGGAGTGATTTTTCATTGTAGAAATCTTTCTGTTGTGAAGAAGATAGGAAGGGGACCACATCAAATAAGAATTACGAACAATAGTCCTACTTGTCTCATAACAAAAGGCTCTTGATTTTATAATATGTTTCTGCCAAGAGCTGTGTATTCTATTTTCTTGTTGGTAGTTCTTTACCACCATGAAATTTTCAAAACTGCTCCCAGCCATTAAAGGCTGATCCTGTGTCCTTTGTCACTTGGGGACATATCCATAAGGTTCATGAAAACATGACTAAGTTTCCCATCGTGAATGACACTAATAGTAATTTTTGAAGGCTTTAGAGAATGATGCAAGAAAACTATAGTGCATATCTGCTTAACACTTGTGTGATTTAAGCGGTCTGTAGTGTTCCACAGGTGGAAAGTGAGACACTGGTATTTAATGACCTGAGTAACATTTATATTAATAACCAAGATGAATGAAATTATATTAAAACTAGAAATTTAAAGAATTAAAAAAGAAGGAAATCAATCAATAAATGTATTTGTTCTTCTGAAAGAGCTAAACAGTGTTTTAACCATATGCAAGGAAGCCTTGAATTGCTCTGCTGAATATGCATGAGGTCTTATCCTTTTGCTGAGTCAAACCTCTCTTGACTAGGAACTAGGAATACTATAAGGTTTTTCCTACTAAGAATAACACACTGAATGAGTTGAGCTTAACAATGGTAATTAAGAAAACATGTGCTATATCTATGCTATATCCATATGTACTAGAAGGTTCTTTGTGGTATCTACTGATAGCTACCAATTAGGAGGTCAGTGGACAAGTCAGATGATATGCTAAGCACATGTATTGCCTCATTTAAATCTTACAATGCTTTGAAGTGCATCCTATTTTTACTCCCATTGTAGATAGAAATTTGAGGCTAGGAAAAACTGAGCATGGTGGCCAGTGTCACACAGTGAGGAAGTCTGTCTGGCTTGGGTCACATCCATGACCAGATGGAGATTAATGACCATACCTGAGAATTAATACTTTCTGAGACCCTATCTCCTCAAGAAGGCAAAATCTTTTTGCCTCAAATTCCAATGAAAGTTGTTAAGGCTGGTTTTCATTGATTCTTGGGGCTATTCCAGCTAGATGTAGCAGTCATGGACAATAATTGCATGTAGTCAAGGAGCCTTTTAATTTGTACCTAAGTACTGGTGTTTCTTTAAACTTTGCTATAACAGTTAGCGATTTATGGCTTGTTAAGCCATTTCCCAAATTGGCTAAGCATTATCTTTAATAGAAGAGGCATAATTACCTAAAAGCCTTATAATATTTCTGTTCGCTCACCAAGAAGCTTAGCCAGTTAGTTCTTGCAGGAAAGGAGCACAGAATGTTAAGGTAGTTGCTACAGCCTAGAAATCCTAAATCATCACAATGGTCACAATTACCACACAGAGCCAAGCTCCTTGAATTTACAAGGTCTTCCCATTGAGAGGAGCCATACCAGGGTAGCTTTTCATTTTTGTTATATTTTTTTAATATTTATTTTATTTTAAAGTGTGTGCATAGGAGGTCTGTGTATGTGAGTTTTATTACCCCGAGAATCCAAAATTGTCAAATTTCCTTGCAGCTGGAGTTATAGTTTTGTTTCATTTAATGTGTTTGTTAAGAATCAATTAGGGTCCTCTATAAGAACTGTATGTATTCTTACCCACCGTGCTATCATTTGGGTTCTAAGGTGGCTTACCTTGCTACTGTGGGAATAACTGCTGATGTTGGGTCTCTCACATGCTCTTCACCCCAAAACAAGATGTAATGCTCTCCCTCACCTTTGATGACAACTTCACATTTCCTAGAATTTCAGTTTTTTGAAATGATGCCAGTCTCTGTATCCAAACTTGAGAAGGAAGACCCAAGATTCTTTCATAGAAGGTTTTGTAATTTAGCTATGATGAAGGCAACAGAGGATACAGTTGTAATTGAAAAGAGTGTCTAATACAAATCATTAGGACATGGAACACAGTACCACAAGAGGTCATATTTAGGGAGGTAGATAAAATTGTGAACAAAGGCTATCCTGATGCTTCTGCAGTAAGAAACAGAAGAAGCAGCACAAGCAGATGTGGCAAATTTGAATAACTACAGAAGATGCCAGAGCAAATAGGCTGTCCTTAGTTGACTAGGATTTCAGGCCCTTAGTTAATTTAGAAAGGGAGAGAAAGGTAGGGAATGTGGAAGGCCCATAAAGGAGGTAGTCCCAAGTATATGCCAAGGAGTGGTTGGTTTGCTGTTGAAGGACATGCTTATAGAAGGCAGTTCATGATCTTTAGCCACTGACTTGACTTATAACAGGCCATGTCTCCACGTAATGTTAAAGGTTCAGAATATAGATTGAAAAAAATTGTCAACTTTCTTAGGATGTGGCATCTTATAGGTTGCCCATGTTTCAGTGGATGGATCTGCACCCAGGCACATCCTGGCAGCACTAAGTAGGCTCATAGGCTTTTCAAAGGAGTGCAAGAAGTTGGCAAGGAAAAGTAGTAGGTGAGTGTAGGAAGAGTTGGAGGGGAGAAAGTAGCGGATGGATTTTGATCAAAGTACCTTATATTTAAGAATGAAATTCTCAAAGAATTTTTAAAAGGCAAGAGAGAGAAAACTGGAAATGTCTCTTTGCAAAAGGAAGCATGACCCCTTTATGTCTGTCTGTCTCTGTCCCTGTCCCTGTCCCTGCCCCCGTCCCCCCGCCATGTGTGTGCATGCGTGCATGCACACGGGTATGCACATCAGAATGTCCATGTTGCATTGATTTCATAAAATATCATGAAGTCACACAGCATTTCCAATGCTTCAGTATTCATTTCTAGAAAACTAGGCCTTCCAAGGGATTGTTAGGTATGTTATGACAAGTTTGTGGTCCCCTATTCATTTTCATTGGCTTGGCCTATCTCCAAGGATATAAGCTGAGGCACACAAATGGTGCTTTTTACAGGCTCTTCCTTCTTTTCGGGGAAGTCACTGATTCTGGGTAGAGTGACAGCAGTCATAATTTCACCCTCTCATTCTGAATGCCTCTGCTATGGCCCCATTGTAGTCACTAAAGACAAAGTCTGGGACTGCGGAGGGGGCATCCCAATGAGTCACCAGTAGTAGGAGGCCCCTCCTTTTTATGTGAGACTCCGAGTTATGCATAGTCGAGCTTATTTAACCAGTTTCTTCCCTCTTCCTTTCACAAAACTTATTTATTTATTAACATCCATATGTAAGCACTAACTCAGCTTTTCAGTTGAGAGACAAATATGAACTTTGACTATTGTCAAGTTGCTCAGACATTTAAAATATAGTTCTCTCATCTTGAGAAAAATAATGATTATTGAAAACTCACATTGTAGAGAAGTTGATAAAGTTAGGATTATTTTCAGAAAACCTGAATACCTAAATTACTTGGCAAATTCACCCAATATTTAATAATCATAGCTATTCTTTATCTTCATTAAAGTAATTGTGGATAGTGGTATTTTACAACATAAAGACCATGAACATATACACTAAAAACTAGTGAATCACAACCCTGATTCTCTCTCTCATTGGGTATACAACTTTAGTTAATAATTTTGTGTCAGAAAAAAAGTGTAAGCTCTTTCAAAGCTTTCTGAAGCTGAAAACTAATGTGGGCTTCCTGTAACTTACTATTTTGTGTTTTCATCAGTAATTTGTAACTATAGGGTTATCTAGTGGTTAACGAGTTTCCTTGGATCCCAAAGAACAGCACCATCATTCAAAGGTCTGGAAGTGAAAGGATGCTTTACCTTAATACCATTCTGTTTTTCTTGACAGATCTTGAACAAAGGTCATAGGTTGTTCTTTGTACAAGATGTCTGAGAACCCATCCAATTTCCTCTGTCCAATTTCCAAGATTTGAGTTTTTACCTGTCTCGGCTGCTACCTATGACCAATATTGAAGAAGATCCATCAGTCTGGGGAGCCTCCTGTGTAACACCTGTCAGGGGGTTCATTTGCCTGGAGGAATGTGTGGTTTATAATGAGGTTCTCTGGAGTCTGGGAGTGTGAAGACATTCAAGGCTAAAGGACACAGGGTCCAGGGAAAAAGGGCCGGCTGCAAGGTCACAGCAAGGTTTCTAGGTGGAGGGGGATAACTTCCAGCCCGGTCTAAATTTGCTTATTCAGTCATCTATGCAGAAGAGCTAAGACATGTTTGTTGCCAACACAGAGACTAAGAACATAAGAGAGCAGAGAGATTAGAAATGAATCTAAAATGACATCTGTGTTTGAAGATGGGTTCACCCCTTCCAGTTGTGTGAGCATCTTCTCATCTGTGAACCAGGGGTCATAAGCCAGGGAACATTATTGGCCCTGCTTTTGCTTTCTTTGATCACGATCAACACTTTGTATCAATGTTATAGGCCATAGCTGAATTTCATTTGACAGTGGAGTATTGATGGCGAAAATATGGCATTTAATATAAATAACATAGTAATTTATAAATAATATGAAATATTAATAATTATAGACATATAAATGAATTATATATTTATATAAGTAATATAATAATTTATAAATAATATGAAATTTTAATTATAGACATATAAATAAAATTCTATTTAATATCAGATACTTAACTACTTATTCTATTCAGGAACACCATTCCTGTAAATTTAGCCTAGAGATACAACAAAAGACTTCTTCATAAATATAGATGCTTTGAGTGCTAGGGTGACTGAGTGGTGGGAAAAACAATCTTTATTCAGTTTTTCTTCAATTTTTGCATTACTTAGAGTATCAAAACCTGCAAATCAAACAAATACCCATCAACTGGGAATGCTTGAACAAAGTGTGGTATGAGTAGATACATATTGCAGTTACCTAGGATACATTTTTAAACAGTGTCTTGAGGCCAATTCCCATCCAGCTGCCAGCCTGCCTGCCTGTTTCTTTATTGCTTTTGAAGCAGGAATACATCTATACTTCTGCCTGTCTCCTTTTCTATAAACTGCTTCTTGTATCTCTGCCAGTTGTGTGGGGCTGACCCTGTGCAGGTCATTAGTGGCATACCTGTTGTGCAGGTCTGAGAACTCACCCAGGATAATCTCCAAACAGAACACATTTGATACTTCCTAGCAACACTGTCTTCACGGGGATTGATTTATAGAAAGTTGTATTTCCTTGCTATGGCCTGGCCACTGATACTCAGCTTCAGCTTCTAGTTTCTTCCTATGGGGTTCATGATAATATTAGGAAATCTATTATTTGGTGTTTCTTGGCCTGAATAAGCTATAGCAGTTGAGACCAACTAGCAAACAACAGTCTTATAGACTGCACACTGCATGGTAAGAAGAATCAGTAATAACACTAAAGCAGGCCTACCTATGAATTCCACAAAACAAGCAGAAGCACTTTCTATGTCTATTAAACTCACTTCATCCACAACCCATGAAAGATTCCAGGCATTGATACCTGATCTGCTGACAAAATTTACTGTGTGGTAATCAGTTTAACATAACATGGTTTAATCCTCATATCCATCATGTGATGTAGAGACTGCCCTTGCTATTACACGAATAAGATGCTACAGTTTTAGACACGTCAAATTCAAAGTCATTTCCTGGGATCATACATGCTTATACGCCCAAGTCATAAATGTCTTAGATTATGAACTTCTAGGAAGCAGGGACTATTTCTGTCTTCTTTACTACAAAAACTGGAATTTACACCAATTGTTAAGATGTGGATCCCAATATTTTCTATGAAGTGATGATGATTAAATGAATGGCTAATTAAATAAGTTAAAGGAATCACTTCAACTATCAAATTATTTTTCATGGTCCCCTACAATATAAACTTTTGAGAGCTACAGATCTTGGAATTTAGTACACTGGAGAGATCATCAAATCTTAACTCATTCTTGGGCAAAATACAATACATAATTTCTTTTTAAAAAATCATCTATTATCCACTCCAATAGTTATATCCAGACTGGTCTATTGGGATGTTTTCTAGTTCAATTTTTTAGGGGGAACTTATTTAGAAACTGGAAGTTCTGTCTCATATAAGGAACTTAGCCAATAATGTGTGTGTGTGTGTGTGTGTGTGTGTGTGTGTGTAAACAAAAGTGCATGTGGATACAGTATAACATGCAGAAAAGACAGTAAGAAAGACTAATGTTAAGGAAGAGAAAAGACTGAAAGCAGGAAATGGACATGAGCTATTAAAGGGGTTAGAAAGGTAAGTGTTTTCTATCCTTAATTCTGCAATACACTTTTTGTTTTGTCTTGGGTGGTAGATAGGTGCATAAATGATATTCAATACTGACTGTAAATTTTTATGTTGGATAGACTTTCAATCTGGCAAATTCTAGTATGTGATGCTTTTATCACTCTGAAAGTCTTTTTGTAAATAATGTAGTTTATAAATATAAAAGAAAGTATAGTGATGTGTTTAAAATAATTATTTTAAAATGAGTGCTTTGAGCTTTTTAAAAAAATTACTGTCATTTGGAGAACTTTAGTGAGGAACGCTCAGCATCTCACCCCGATTGGAGAACGTGGTTTCGAAGGCAGCTGCACTGTAGCTGACTTCCTATCCCCTCGTGTCTTAATTTGAACAGCTTTTGTGAACTGATTTTGTCATTGTCCATATTTATTTATTTATTTATTTATTTATTTATTTATTTATTTTACTTTGATTTTCTAAAACTAACCTGTTAGTTTGGTTGTTTTGCTTTGTTTTTTTTTTTGCCTGACTAATTTTGGAGGGTTGGGTGGAGAAAGGAGATTCTTTTTAATTGACAAGAGATTGATTTATGCTCTAGATATCAAATCCCTCTTTATTTTGAATAGAGGAAATCAATACTTTCAATTTTTCACACATCTGTCTGTAACCATTCTAGAATTCTCGTTTTCTGTGTGTTGTAAGGTAGAGCGTTGGATTCCTTTTTTATGCCAAGACAAACAACTGTAGCTCATGCTATCTGCTAAGCAAATTGCCCCCTTTCCATTAATTGGCTGCAGCAACTTAGTCATATATTTAGTTCTCTTGTTAATGAGTCTGTCTCAGAGCTACTTATTATTTTCCATTAGTCAATTTGCCTGGTGTTATATCAATAAAACACTATTTTATTACCATGGCCTTTGTATATATCTTGGTATCTGGAAGGGGTAAGCCATCTCTCTTTGTTATATTTTTTAGGTTAATTTAGATAGCTTTAGTCAGGTTAAATTTTAGCATCATTTTATCAAGTATATAAAACCTATATAATTAGAAGTTTTTATTAGGCTTGGTTCAGATTTGTAGTAGTCTGGAGAGAAATGATGAGTTTTAAATGTTATCATTGGGAGAAAAATGTAACTCACTATTGCTTGCCTAGTATGCATGAGACAGACACTGGGTAGGACCAAGACAATAAAACAAAACAAATCAAAGTGAAAAATAGTGCTAAATCTTTACATATTTTAAAATCCTGCTTAAAATTATAGAAGTTCATGCATTTACTCACACCATATTCTATGTCTCCTGAGGAGCTTTTGTGATTTAATTTTTAACTTAAAAAATTTTAATTAAAAATCATTTATCTTTTTAGCATGATTCCTGGACAGGTCAATGTTCTCCCATGTTTTAGAGTGTTTCATTTTGAAGCATTTTTATCTAGTTATGTCTAGGTCAAAACATGCTGGTGCTGGTGGATTATGGTATTGGACACCCCTGTTGAATTGTCATTAACCTGTTATTTTGCCTGGTGATTTGCTTACTACTTCCAATCATAACATTACCTTTAAGACTTACGCAATCCCTTCAAATCCTCACTCCTTTTCATTTTCCTATCGCTTGCCTGATAATGTTATTGATGGTGTTAGTGTTGTAGCAAAAATTAATCTCAATTGGAAGTTTCTACCCTACCTTTGATCATTCAGTTCCCAAATAAAAAAATCACAAAATTTCTATATTCATAATAAGCCTTTAAAGCACTAACGCTGCTCAGCTATCTACCCTCAATGCTATCATATCTACTTCCCTATCAATAACCACAAGGTATAACTTGCCATGTTCCATGTGGGCAGCTATGGATTCCATTTGGCCAGCCCTTATGGCCATGTTTTCATGACTCACCTAACCCATGGTGACTTCTCCTCTACCTTATATCTCTTCTCCTCATGGTCCTCCTCCAACCCGAAGCCCAGAGACCTGAAGTTCCACCTGCCTCTCTTTTGCTCAGCTACAGGCTGTCAACATTTTTATTCACCTAATAGTTTTAAATAAATGAGCAAGGTCACATCCCTGAAGCAACAGGATCAGTATTTTGCATTATAATGCATAGCAACAGACCATTCCTCCACATGTTAGGTTGCTATATTGCTCTGAAAGAAAGATGAAAGAAAGAAAGAAAGAAAGAAAGAAAGAAAACAGAAGAAATAAATGATACATAAATTGGATGAAAATATACATACATACATACATACATACATGATATGGATGGGTAAGTAAATAGATGGATGGATGGATGTTTGGATGGATAGATAGATGATAGATAGATTGAAGCTTGCCACTCTATGTTCTGTGGCTTGTCATCTTATGTTCTGCCTAGCAAACTTTTGTTGCTGTTTTGGTTGTTTCATTTGGTGTACTAAAGCTTGCATTGAATCAAAGGTTGTTTTTCTTTAGTTTCCATAGAATTAGCTATTGTGTCCTGAATTTCACTAGATTATTCTCATCCCCATATTAGTCTGAATACATATTTAGTGTTATATTTTGCTAGTATCTACTTTCAATGTATGAAAGTGTGCTTAGAAATGACAAGGAAAGAAAAGAGAAAGCCAGCTAAGACCACATATAGAAAAATGTTCAGGTAAAGAGACTACACAGACTTATAATTATTAGATTAATCATTATATTTACCATTCTGGAATATATATATATATTCTCCCAAAGGATATATTCTCAGCTTTTTAGGCAATCAACTTACAGTTACTTATTCACTATCTTAGTTAGGGTTTCAGTTTCTGTAAAGAGATACTATGACCACCACAACTCTTACTAAGGAAAGCATTTAATTGAAGTTTGCTTACAGGTTCCAAGATTTAGTTCATCATCATCATTGAAGGATGCATGTGAGCATGCAGGGTAGCATGTTTCTGGAAAAGTTACTGAGAGCTCTATATCTGGATTGCCAGGCAGTAGAAAGAGAGAGACACTGGACTTGGCTTGAGTTTCTGAACCTCAAAACCCATTCTCATTGACACCCTTCCTGCAACAAGGCCACACTCATGCTCCAACAACGCCACACCTCCTAATCCCTGTTAAGTTGTACTACTCCCTAATGACCAAACATCCAAATATATGAGCCTATGGGAGCCATTCATCCTCAGACCACCACATTCACTGCACCTCATTTCTGTTAACAGGGAATTAGGAGCCCCCAGGTTGAGCATAAAATTTCCTTCCTGGCTTCATATAATTGAACACTTGGTTTCCAGTTGACAGTACTGCTTTGGAAGGTTCTAGATACTTTGGAAATGGGATCTAACTGGAGGAAGTAGGCTGCTGATTGGGCGAGCCTTGAGCTTTAGCACCAAGTTCCATGTCTCTTTGTCCCTCTCTCTGCTTCCTGGTGTGTGGACATTGGAGTAAGCATCCTTATGCTATCTACTGCCACTCTGAGTACCACGCCTTCCTTGTACCTTCAAAGAGTGAGCCATGATAAGTCATTTCTTTCTTAGTTGCTTTGCATTAGGGATTTGCTCATAGCAGTGCCAAAAGTAAGATATTATTTATCGCTTGGAGAGTCAACTCCTGAGTGTGTAACTGAATGGCAATGTACGAAGCACTAGGGATCTGCCTCCAACCTAGGCAACAGTTGCACTGGAACTTTGTAGTCTACTGAAGCCTTAAAGTAAAAGCAGGGAATTTTATTAAAGAGCAGTTAATTTCAGTTCCTAGAGCAGTAACTAATTAGTCCTCAGGACTGCATCATGGTAGGCAGATGTGCACATATTCTTGGAGCATCATGAACAGTTTGTAGGAGAAAGCCTGAGCAAAGGAATTTGTCCTCTAAGTACTCAGTATCTTTGCTTTGATTGATAGCTGCTCCTTCTGACCATTCACTATGAGACAGTAGCCAGTGGTTTCATCCCTCACGTCCATCTTGCTAGTCCATTTTTCTCTAGCTGAAGGGATTTCCAGAAAATTTGAAGGATTCATGTCTTATTGTCTTACTCATTTTTCTCTACATGTAAGAGGCAGATATTAACAGAGATGAAATTAATAATCAACTGAATAGATCAAAGAAATGGAAACTCAGAAAAACACTGGGAGCACCTGAAGTTTATTCTTCAAGGTCTTTAGCATAAAGAGGAGTTTGCAACAATGAAGGCAAATTGAAACAGATCTCAGCAACCAGAAAGCATCCAGTAAGAGGGTAAACTCTTTCATCTGAAGATACTATATTGTCCCTAGAGATATTAAAGTCTGAATAAGGGAAAAAAGGATAGAGAAAGGTGAATATCATCCATTAAGCAGAGCCTGTACACTAAGAAGACTAAGAAAATTAAGAAAAGACTCAGAGAAGATGTGTGAGAAAATAATGCTTGAACACATCTAAAATTTGATAGGGGGAAATCAGTTACATATAAAGCTCAAGTTGAACAAATTCCAAAGAGGATGAACTGAGAGACCCACACTGAGATATGCAACTAAGCTATAAAGAGCCAAATTGAGATCTTAGACCCCAGTGAGGGCAGGGATTCATCATATAAAAGGGATCTTTAACAAGGTCACCAGCTGAGTTCTCATCAGAAACATTGAGGTGAGAAGGTGGTGGTCTGATACATTAAAAGTGCTAAAAAAGTTTCTCCTTTCCAAGTGAGATTGAGGAATCCTTACTTGGGCCCTTCAGCTTGTTAAACTTTTTGAGTTTTGTGAACTGTATTCTGGGTATTCTGTACTTTGTTTTTGGCTAATATCCATTTATTAGTGAGTACATACCATGAATGTTCTTTTGGGTCTGAGTTACTTCACTCAGGATGGCATTTTCTAGTTCCATCCATTTGCCTCCAAAACTCAGGATGTCTTCATTCTAAATAGCTGAGTAGCATTCCATTGTATAAATGAACCACATTTTCTGTATCCATTTTTCTGTTGTGAGACATCTCTGTTGTTTCTAGCTTCTGGCTATCACAAACAAGGCCGCTATGAACATAGTGGAACATGTGCCCCTGTGGCATGGTGGGGCCTGTTTTGGATATATGTCCAAAAGTGGTATAGCTGCATGCTCAGGTAGATCTATTTCCAATATTCTGAGAATCTCCAGAATAATTTTCAGAGTGGTTGTACCAGTTTGCAATCCCACCAGCAATGGAGGAACGTTCCTCTTTCTCTACATCCTCTCCAACATGTGCTATCACCTGAGGTTTTTGACCTTAGCCATACTGATTGGTGTAAGGTAGAATTTCAGGGTCATTTGATTTTTATTTCCCTGATCACTAAGGACTTTGAACATTTCTTTAAGTGCTTCTCAGCCATTTGAGAGTCCTCTGTTGTGAATGTTCTGTTTAGTTCTATAACCCAGTTTTTTAATTGGGTTTTGTTTTTTTGGTGGTTAGCTTCTTGAGTTCTTTATATATTTTAGATATTAGCCCTCTATCAGATGTGGGGTTAGTGAAGATTTTTTTCCCAGTTTGATTTTTCCTGTCTGAAAGAACTGCAGGAACAAAACTGGAGAAGAGCCTGAGGAAAAGGAGGTCCAGCAACAGGCCCAATGTGGGATCCAGCTCAAGGGGAGGCCACAAGGCCTGATACTACTACTGAGGGTATGGGGTGCTCACAACAAGGGGACTATTGTGACTGTCCTCTGAAAGACCCAACAAGCTGCTGAAATAGTCAGATGCAGATATTTATACCTAACCAATGGACAGAAGCTGGTGAACCCTGTGGTTGAATTAGGAAAAAACTGAAAGAAGCTGAAGAGGAGGGCAACCCTGTAGGAGGACCAGCAGTCTCAATTAACCTGGATCTCTGAGATCTCTCAGACACTTGACCAACAAGCAGGCAGCATACACCAGCTGCTATGAGGCCCCCAACACATATACAACAGAGGAGTGCTGTGTGGGTCTGTACTCAGAGAAGAGGCATCTAACCATCGAGAGACTTGGGACCCCAGGGTCTGGGGAGATTGGGTAGGTGTGTTATATGGAACAGTTGGAGGGTTGACCAGGAATGGGATGAAGTCTGGACTGTAAAAGATTAAAGAATAATAATAAATGTCTACAGCTGGGGACTTGAGCCTGTGCCACAAGGCTCCATAACCAAATAGCACCAGAAGAGAGCTGGTCTCCCAGGAGTGTTGACACACCTTTGAGGACAGGCAAGACCACCATTTCTGTTCAAATTCCTGGCCCAAGAGGGACCTTTGCAGAGCCATCAGGACACAGGAAGCAAGAAACAACTGGGGAAAGGATCCTTTCTGTCTGCACCCCAGAGCTGACCTGTACCCCAGCTTTCCAAAGTCAAATTCCTCTCAGAGAGTGTTGGTCTCCCAGGAGTACTGACACAGAGGCTTGCAGGAAAGATAAGCCACAGTCACAGAGAGCAAGGCCAGCTAACACCACAGATAACCTGATGACAAAAGGCAAGGGCAAGAACATAAGCAACAGAAACCAAAGCTACTTGGCATCATCAGAACCCAGTTCTTCTACCACAGCAAGCCCTGGATAACCCAACACAACAGAAAAGCAAAACTCAGATTTAAAAGCACAAGTAATGATGATAATAGAAGACTTTAAGAGGACATTAATAACTCCCTTAAAAAAATTAAAGAGAACATAGGTAAACGGCTAGATGCCCTTAAAGAGGAAACACAAAAATCCCTTAAATTACAGGAAAACACAACCAAACAGGTGAAGGAATTGAACAAAACCATCCAGGATTGAAAAATAAAAATAGAAACAATAAGGAAATCACAAAGGGACACAACCCTGGAAGTAGGAAACTTAGGAAAGAGACCAGGAATCATAGATACAAGCATCACCAACAGAATAAAAGAGATAGAGCAGAGAATCTTTTTTTTTTAATCCTAATGCTTTTTATTATTATCAGTAAACTTGCATAGTTTCAATATTTTTTTCTTTTTTTTCAAATTTAATTTACATTTCAAATGTTTCCCCCTTTCCAGATCTCCCCCTTGGAACCTCCCCATTCCCTTCCCCCTCCCTCTGCCACTATGGGGGTATTCTCCCACCCACCCACCCACCCTCTTCTTCCTTCCTTGGCATTCTCCTATACTGGAGAATCTAACACTCTCTGGCCCAAGGGCCTCTCCTCCCCCTGATGGATAACAAGACCCTCCTCTGCTGCATGTGTGGCCAGAACCATAGGCCCCTTCATGTGTATTCTTTGGTTAGTGGATCAGTCTCTAGGAGTATTGGGGGGTCAGGCCAGTTGTCACTGTTGCTGCCTCTCTGGGGATGCAAACACCCTCAGCTCCTTCAGTCCTTTCTCCAAGTCCTCCATCTGGGACCTCACACTCAGCCCTACTGTTGCTGTGAAGTGACTCTTGGGTGTTTCAAACTTTTGGGCTAATAACCACTTAACAGTGAGTACATACCATGTTCATTCTTTTGTGACTGCATTACCTCACTCAGGATGATATTTTCAAGATCCATCCATTTGTCTGCAAATTTCATGAAGTCATTGTTTTTAATAGCTGAGTAGTATTCCATTGTGTAAATGTACCACATTTTCTGTATCCATTCCTCTGTGGAGGGACATCTGGGTTGTTTCCAGCTTCTAGCTATTATAAATATGGCTGCTATGAACATAGTGGAACATGTATCATTATTACAAGTTGGAGCATCTTCTGGGTATATGACCAGGAGTGGAATAGCTGGGTCCTCGGGTAGTATTATGTTCATTTTTCTGAGGATCCACCAAACTGATTTCCAGAGAGGTTGTATCAACTTGTATTCCCACCAGCAATGTAGGAGTGTTCCTCTTTCTCCACATCCTTGCCAACAATCTGCTGTCACCTGAGTTTTTGATCTTAGCCATTCTGACTGGTGTGAGGTGTAATCTCAGGGTTGTTTTGATTTGCATTTCCCTGATGACTAACGATGTTGAACATTTCTTTAGGTGCTTCTCGGCCTTTCAAGTTTCCTCAGTTGAGAATTCTCTGTTTAGCTCTAGAAGAGAGAATCTTAGGTGCAGAAGATACCATAGAAAACATGATACAACAGTCAAAGAAAATGCAAATACAAAAAGCTCCTAACCCAAAATATCCAAGAAATCCAGGATACAATGAGAACACCAAACCTAAGGATAATAGGTATAGAAGAGAGTGACGATTCCCAACTTAAAGGACCACTAAATATCATCAACAAAATTATAGAAGAAAACGTCCCTAACTTAAAAAAAAGAGATGAACTTAAGCATTCAAAAAGCCTATAGAACTCCAAATAGATTTGACCAGAAAAGAAATTCCTCCCATCATATAATAGTCAAAACAACAAATGCACAAAACAAAGAAAGAATATTAAAAGCAGTAAGGGAAAACAGTAATATACAAAGGCAGACCTATCAAATTACACCAGACTTCTCACCTGAAACTATGAAAGCTAGAAGATACTGGGCAGACGCCATACAGACCCTAAGAGAAAACAAATACCAGCACAGGCTAATATACCTAGAAAACTCTCATTTACCATAGATGGTGAAACGAAGATATTTAATGAGAAAACCAAATTTAAGCAACATCTTTCCACAAATCCAGCCCTACAAAGAATAATAGAAAACGCCAACACAAGGGAAATTACACCTTAGAAAAAGTAAGAATGTAATCTTCTTTCAACAAACCCAAAAGAAGATAGCCACAGAAATATAAAAATAACATCAAAATAACAGGAAGCAACAATCACTATCCCTTAATATCTGTTAACATCAATGGACTCAATTCCCCAATAAAAAGACATAGACTAACAGACTGGATACATAAACAGGACCCAGCATTTGGCTGCATACAGGAAACGCATATCAGTATTAAAGACAAACACTACCTCAGAATAGAGGGCTCCAAGAATATGGTCCCAAGAAACAAGCTGGAGCAGCCATTCTAATATTGGATAAAATACTGACTTTCAACCAAAATCATCAAAAAATATAAGGACAGACACTTCATACTCATCAAAAGAAAAATCTATCAAGAAGAACTCTCAATTCTGAACATCTATGCTCCAAATGCAAGGGCACCCACATTCATAAAAGAAACTTTACTAAAGCTCAAAGCACACATTGCACCTCACACAATATTACTGGGAGACTTCAACACCTCACTTTCATCAATGTACAGAACTTGGAAACACAAAATAAATAGAGACACAGTGAAACTAACAGAAGTTATGGACAAAATGGATTTAACAGATATCTGTAGAACATTTCTTCCTAAATCAAAAGAATATATCTTCTTCTCAGCACTTCATGGTAACCTTCTCCAACTTTACCATATCTAACAAAACAGACCACAACAGATAAAAGAAGATTGAAATAATCCAATGCCTCCTATCAGATCATTAAGGATTAAAGCTGGTCTTCAATAGCAACAAAAACAACAGGAAGCCCACGTATACATGGAAGCTGAACAAGTTTATGGGACACACTTAAATCATTGCTAAGAGGAAAACTCATAGCTGAGTGCCTCAAAAAAGAAACTAGAGAAAGCATACACTAGCAGATTAACAGCACACCTGAAAGCTCTAGAACAAGAAGAAACTAATACACCCAAGAGGAGTAAATGGCAGGAAATAAACTCAGGGCTGAAATGAACCAAGTAGAAAAACAATCATTTACCACCATCAAGTAGGCTTCATCCCGGGGATGAATATCCCTGATATAATAGTATACTTTAGTGACCTCAAAAATTCCACCAGAGAACTCCTACAGCTGATAAACACCTTCAGCAAAGTGGCCTGATAGAAAATTAACTCAAACAAATCAGTAGCCTTCCTAAACATAAAGAATAATCAGGCTGAGAAAGAAATTAGGAAAATGACACCATTCTCAATAGTCACAAACAACATAAAGTATCTTGGTGTGACTCTAACCAAACAAGTGAAAGATCTGTATGACAAGAACTTCATGTCTCTGAAGAAAGAAATTGAAGACCTCAGAAGATGGAAAGATCTCCCATGCTCGTGGGTTGGCAGGATTAATATATTAAAAATGGCCATCTTCCTGAAAGCAATCTACAGATTCAATGCAATTCCTATCAAAATTCAAACTCAATTCTTCATAGACTTAGAAAGAGCAATTCTCAAAATTCATTCGGAATAACAACAACAACAACAACAACAACAACAACAACAAAAATAGCAATAACTATTCTCAACAATAAAAGGACTTCTGGTGGAATCAGCCTCCCTGACCTCAAGCTGTACTACAGAGCAGTAGTGATAAAAACTGCATGGTATTGGTACAGTTACAGGCAGGTAGATCAATGAAATAGAATTGAAGACCCAGAAATGAACCCACACACCTATGGTCTGTTGATTGTTGACAAAGGAGCTAAAACCATCCAGTAGAAAAACAGACAGCATTTTCAACAAATGGTGCTGGTTCAACTGGCAGTCAACATGTAGAAGAATGCAAATTGATCCATTCCTATCTCCCTGTACAAAGCTCAAGTCCAAGTGGATTTAGGACCTCCACATAAAACCAGATACATTGAATCTAATAGAAGAGAAAGTGGGGGAAAGTCTCAAACACACAGGCACAGGGGAATAGTTCCTGAACACAACACCAGTGGCTTATGCTCTAAAATCACGAATCGAAAAATGGGACCTCAAAAAATTGCAAAGCTTCTGTAAGGCAAAGGACACTGTAAATAGGACAAAACAGCAACCATCATATTGGGAAATGTTCTTTACGAATCCTGCATTCAATAGTGGGCTAATATCCAATATATACAAAGAACTCAAGATGTTAGATTCCAGAGAACCAAATAAGCCTATTAAAAATGGGGAACAGAGATAAACACGGAATTCTCAACTGAGGAAACTCGAAGGGCTGAGAAGCACCTAAAGAAATGTTCAACATCCTTAGTCATCAGGGAAATGCAAATCAAAACAGTCCTGAGATTCTACCTCACACCAGTCATAATGACTAAGATCAAAAACTCAGGTGACAGAAGATGCTGGTGAGGATGTGGAGAAAGTGGAACACTCCTCCATTGCTTGTGGGATTGAAAGCTGGTACAACCACTCTGGAAATCAGTTTGGCGGACCCTCAGAAAAATGAGCATAATACCACCTGAGGACCCAGCTATTCCACTCCTGGGCATATACCCAGAAGATGCTCCAACATGTAATAAAAACACATCTTCCACTATGTTCATAGCAGTCATATTTATAATATCCAGAAGCTGGAAACAACCCAGATATCCCTCAACAGAGTAATTGATACAGAAAATGTGGTACATTTACACAATGGAATACTACTCAGCCATTAAAAACAACAACTTCATGAAATTTGCAGGCAAATGGATGGAACTTGAAAATATCATCCTGAGTGAGGTATTGTAGTCACAAAAGAACATTTGAAATATAAATAAAACCAACATCCAATAAAAGAGAGTAATTTATAATAATAATTATAATAATAATAATCTCTATGGAATGAAAGTTCAGATTGATATAAACTGTGAATATACATCTGTTTATATGTGTGCATTTATATAGAACCATGTTTGCAATTATTTGTGTTTCCAGTCTGGGAAAGAGAGGATGCTTTCCTCTAAGAGTGACACAGCTATCTGACCCGGGCAATTCCATGTCTAATATCAGCAATATGTGTTGTCTACCATATATGCTGTTTTGTTGGAGGTTTAGATCTTTACTTCACCAGGTAGGGAAATTCTGGGGTGAGGTCAGAGTCTTGAACTTCAAGTAAGAGCATGGGTATTCCACCAGCCTTGCATGGAAGGTCAGTTGGCACTGAGGAAATGTCATGGGGGTGGGGGGCGAGTCAGAAAAAGAAGAAAAACTCTGATTAGAGTTCCTTCAAAGTTTAACAATAGTTTTTCAATCATTCTTTGTTCTTTTCAATTTATTCTACAAGTAAAGGAATATTTTCCATTGTACCAGTAATATTTAATGGTATAATTCTAAGAAATTCAGTTTTCTGTTTTAAAAGTCTGTTTTAGAGACCTGACTGTAAATGTGGAGGAAAGTGAAGAAATACTAGAATAAGTTAAAGTGCTTACTTTAGTGATAAAGAACAGAGGTCAACAGACCTTAAACATTCATATATAATTCAAGAGCAGTTTGATGTTAGAATCTAAGTGTATGAATTGTTTCCCTTTTCTTGACCTTATGGTAGTTATTTAAGAAAGTGTTTCAACAAGATCACATTGTTTGTTTTGCATTGTGTCTTAGTCCTTCCTTTTCTTATTTAGCATCTTCCAAATTCCAACATATAGTGCTCCCCCTCTGTTTCTCTCTGTCTCTGTCTCTCTGTCCCTCTCTGTGTCTTTCTCTGTTTCTCTGTGTCTCTTTGTCTGTCTCTCTCTCTCTCTCTCTCTCTCTCTCTCTCACACACACACACACACACACACACACACACACACACAGTTGGAACATAGTTCCACAAATGTATTATCACACAGTCCATCCTTTTTCTCCCTTGTCTAATCTCAATCATGAGTCCCCTAGACACAATTCTCTGATTCTCTGATTGACCCGAGTCTCCTTTTAGAGTGAGTCCACATGGTAGTCACATACTATTGGCTGTAGAATACTGAAATGATGGCTTTCCTATCTCCACGGCTAGACTGCATGCTCTGGATCCTAGACAAAGGCTGAAAAGTGATAGTTCAAGTTCACTTGCTTTTTTCTTTCTCCATTCTTTGCAACATTTTCTTCTCCTTCCCTCCTTTTCCATACTTCCTTATTTCCCTACTTCCATCCATCCCATTAGAGAGGATGCCATCCTATTCTTTCAACTTGTATTTTCTTTCTTGAATCAATACATAGTATTCTTAGTAGTTAGCTCTGTGCTAAAAACCATGAAGGAATAAAAAGAGAGGGAGAAGGAAGCACAAGCCCTAGACTCAGATGTCTATTTGCAAACAATATACATGTGTTTCAATGGAGATGTTCTATTAAACAAACTCCATGGTTATTATTGACTCCATAGTAGAGATAGTGACTGACAGGTCATTGAGGATCACTGGTGAGGTTTGTGAAAATATGTCAGAGCTGAAGAGATTGTATTATTACTCTAGGTAACACCTGACTTTTTGAAAAGTACAGGTTTCTATTTTGCTTACTAGGGATTCTTTGTGGAAAGCATTACAACTATGTAATTCTTGGCTTTGTATACTGATAACCAGTAACATAAATTACCATTGTAAGAGCCGGACTATAGAAGGAATTTACTATCTAAACTGAAGCATTTTGGAGAGTGATGAGGGTACTTGTAATAATCGTACCAGAACACCAAATGACAAGTAAGTTGCTATGGGAAAAGCTAGACATAATAATAACCCCTGTAACCTGATGACCAATTACCAAATTTTTCATCTGATGGAAGAGGAGGAGGGTTGAGGACTGGAAATCTATTCCAAATTTAGAAACAGTAATGTTATAATATTAGTATATATAGAATCATGTTTTGGCTTGTTTATAGTTTTAAAGTTTGGATGTCTTGACTAATGTTAGTCTCTCAGTACTCTCTACTCTAAGGGACACCTGAATACATTATAATTACTGAACTCAGTGAATGCAGTCTCTGTACTTTCCTCAAATATTCCAGGAAAAAAAACAAGTGACTAACTTGTTAGAGAAAAGTGAAGAAGGAAGAATGATGCACAGACAGTTCTTAGAGGCCACTTCTCCTCCTCTATTCAGATAACAATAAAGTGAGAAAAGAAGTCCATTTATAGTATCCCCACATGAGTCCAGAGCTCATTATTGCTGACAGAGGTTTTCTGTCCTTGGAAAGTCCCTTCACATCCTGCTACTTCCATCTCCTTAAGTACGTGATGGAGAGGATAACAGTGCCTACATCCAGGAACTGTGAGTTGCCTGGGCTAGTACAGATAGAATGAGACTGTTAGCTAATAGAAAGTAGGTGCTATGATACTCAAAATCTTTGCTGGTTCCTATTCTATTAATCTCAGTATGAATGATGGTGTTAGTCAAGAAATACATAGGACATAGATTGGGGTTGGTTCTGAGACAATGTTTTCTGAGACAATGTTGCTTCCCCCACCCCTGGGCCATTTGAGAATAGAGATAATGGATTGTTAATGTTTTACAATATGAAGGAATATTCAGAGATATGGTAGCTTATGGTAAAGTTGTCCTTATTCAGACCACCATTCCGAATGACTCCAGTAATTTAGATATGTTAACTCTATAGTATATGTACATGGGCTTCCAGTTTGCTTTTGGGATATCATGGGTATTTTTTTTAAGTGATAAGAAACTCTAGGCTTACTCTCTAAAACAATAGCATTATTAAAAGCAAGGGCATCAATACAGTGATAATAAACATGAATCACCTACTTTGCCAAGAGCTTATTTAATTTTCAAGGCAATCACAGAAGTTCAGAGAGTTTAGGTAGCACAGTTAAGATTTGGATGTTTGGGGGTGTGGGTCTAGAATCAAGACCAACCCAACCTACACTTATATCTGTGTTATGCCGCCTCCTCATGGTAAGAGTTTGTTCTAGGTCAACAGCAGATACTTCAGACTGAACCATCCAAGTCTCCTCCTTTCGCCTTTGACCTATAAACCCTGCAAGAAAAGCCTGACCAGCACTCTGCCTTTGTCAAAAGGGAACATCTCTATCTTGCATTGATGTGGATGTGCCATGGAGCAGGAGCCAGATGAGCCAAGCCAGAAAACAAGTATCTTCTTCAGGCCACTGAACTGATATAGGTGGCATTAATCTGGAGCTGTGAGCCATATACTTGTGACCTGATACGAGCAGCAAATGACCTATTTAAAAGCTCTAACCTATTTCCAGAGCATGACTTTCCATCCAGAGAATCTGTGCCTTGCTCAGCAGTGGCAGGAATGGTGCCTTGAATTCTGACATAAGCCTGAACTTATGCCTAGTTAAGCGGCACCGAGTATTTACCTCAGAAGATCTTAACTGGATCCAGAAAATTCATGGAAAGCCATCATAGGAGAAGAACTGGCACTCTGTATTTCACTCTGCCTTCTATTTCAAGGTGACTAGCACATTTCAGTGCTCAAATTTCAGGGTAGGAGGAACATTAAACCTGACTTAGGAAGGCCTCATGTAGAAACCACAAGCATGGAAAGATGGTTGCTAAGAGCACCGGTGGGAGGTTTGCTTTACTAATTCAGAGATTTATAAAGTATTGTGTATTAGTTTATTTTGGTAAGCAGCACAAAGTGATGCTGAAAGGCATTATCACGTGGTCATGTGAAATCAATGCTAGAACCTGTTTATTGGTGACCCAACCCTCATTCATAATGCTTTTTCCCTTGACCATTTAGAAAAAGATGCTTTTGTTCAAAGAAACACAAGCAGACTTGTTTTTACTGGGCTTATAGAAAGATTTACACTATAGTAAAAGAAAGGTTAGCTTTCAGCTCCCCTCTTTCAACATATTCAAACCTGGTTTTCATTGTCTACTGAAACATAGGTGTGAGCTCAGTCACCCAGCTATCCTGGAACCATGGGTAAATACATTAATAGGAAAAAAATAGCTTAAAGAATTGGCACAAGCTTAGTACTAAAGAAATGCCAATTATTTGGACTTTAAAGAATTTTCATCAATAAATGCTTTATTTTCATTATTATGAACAAGACAATAAGACCTAAATAATAAAGTATAAAACCAAAAGGAAGGAAGGAAATGTTTTGAGTCTGTTACTCACCAGCCTGGACTACTTAACTTTGGAAATCTTGACATGTTTAGTAACAATGTATATTTTCATGTTAATATCAATCAGATATTATGCTCCCTTGTCAAAACAGTGGCAACCCTAGATTAGGGTTCTGAAAGAACAAGTAATCCTGACACTCACAACATCTTATCCAACGGGCAACCAACTTCTGCCTGAACATTTCAGGGGCTAGAAATTCACCAGCAACAAAGGCAGTCTCCCGGTACAGAGCAGATCTGACATCAGACTGTACTTACTTATTCACTATGCTGTGTTAATGTATAGTCCATGTGGTTCTATATCTCAAAAGAATCATCTCTCTATTAAGCCTATTGATTCTTTTATTCATAGAAGTCTTCAAACAATTGGTTTGAAGGTTCAATAGGTCAGTATCTTGATTTCAGATGCAATCCAAAAATTTGCACATTGTCTTTCCTTAGTTTCTGCATCTCAGTATCATTTCCCAAGTCTGAACTTGTCTCTGACATTACAGAGATGCTAAAGGTAATTTTCTTCTGAACTCTATGACCAGGGCTCTATGCTCAACATATTTTCTGTCCCTACTCTTAAAAAGAGTTCTTCATACTTGCATTCACACCTAATTGAATGTTCTTATTTAATACTGAGGTATAAATAGCTGATAATAATTTTTACCCTGGTGAAAAGTTTTAAAATATTAATCATTTTAACATTGAGAAATAACATTATAGGTAAAAACATGACACTCTGGAGTCTCACTTAATTCAAGTTGGCTCACCTATATACCACATAGTTGGCATATAATTGAAAGGAGCAATGTAAATACTAAAAGAAGAATCCATGATTGAATGGTATGAATTTAGCCTTGAATGCATGGTTGTAATTATGATTTTAAGTGCAACATTATTCTATTTGATTAATGTTCTTAGTAGGAAGTTGGTTCTCATACAGATGTGCTGAATGGAAGGGCTCTAGTATACTCACGGTTTTAGTGGCATCCAGTAACTGGTGGATACTAGGCTATGGCATGCAGAGAGAATTAGATCATCCACCTCAAGTAGACTAAACAAGAAGAAATGGCAGAGTGCTGTTTGGGGAGATAGTGAAAACAGAAGTTGACACACCCATTCAACCAGGTTAATGAAAAAAAAAATCACTATTTTTGTGGCAAGTTTTTTTTTCTCCCAAGACTAATGGCTTTAACTTTCTTTTTAAATGCTGGTTTCCAAAAACATGTTCTTATAAGTAAATTTATGCAGATGAAATATATATATATATATATATATATATATATATATATATATATATATATTTACACACACCCATAGATGTGTTTAACCAAAAATTAATGAAAAGGAAAGCCATGAATTTGAAAGAGAGCAAGAAGAAAGTGCATGGAAAGGGTTGGAGGGAGGAAAGGAAAGGGGGAAATGATGTCCTTATAATCTCTAAAAAATTAAAAAACAGTTTTAAACATCTCATCTTTACTATCAACTCCTGATGTCATACTGACCAGTGAGCTGGCAAAGAGAAAAATACAGTATGAGGGAATGGGAAAGGGTTTTCAAAATTCTTTGAGGAAATGTAGGCAATATTTAGAGGACTTACTATGACTTTTCTCTCTTTTTAATAACCCACTATTACTTTACTTGAACTGCTCCTCTGATACCATAAGAGACAAGGAGGTTATTCTTTGGGGACAACTCTGACAAACAGGACAGTGTGTGTTATTAGCTGCCAGAAGTTTCTGGGCACAGGCTGCATGAGGCTTGCTTTAGTAACGCTGTGTTCTCCATGGAAATCATCAGAACTGGAATGGAAGAGTGGTGCCCTGCAGTAGGTACAGGGAGCTGAGACACCAGGCACGTATCTGGCATCAGGGTATGCCTAAGAAGCATCTGCTAACCCCCCAGCTGGGGCATCAATCACACAAAGTTAGTGCACTGGTGAAAGGGGCTGTCTTTTAAGGCACTGTTCTTCTGCTTCTGTATCTGAGAGAAGTTCATAGAGGAGAGTAAACAAAACACATCAGGGCTTTGTATTTGGAACAGTCCAGTCGACAAATGCACTTTCTACTCCTTATCCACTAATAGATAATCATACACCTTTTTGGTAATGTTTTAAAGATTCCCTAACTTCAATTTTCTACATATTACATGGAGATAATGATAGTTCTTTCTTTTAAAGCTTTTGAAGATATTAATGATGAGAACTTTAAAGTCCTTAAACAGCGACAGTCATGATAGTAAATACTCCATAAATACCAGGTACTGCTTTTCATCTATTGAATACTTCACGAGGGTCTATACTGTGCTGAGAGCCAAGGTAAGGTCAGAAAACTGCTAACTCAAACATACAGCACTCTTTGAGCTCACTCTGAAAATAGTGTGATGACAAGATGATAACTGAGACAGATCAGAGCAAGGTAATGTCTCACACACTCCACAAGGCTTCCATGGGGCTGCTATGGGAATCCAAGAAGATCACTGAGTCTATACAGGATCCAAGAGACTTTCTGAAGCAAACATGCATTGACCACTTTTCAGCTTTGGTGGAGTGGTAGGGAGTTAGATGAGGAAGACTCTGAGTAGATGGTAGATGACCAGTAGGCAGGAAGGGAAACTCACTGTAAGTCAGAACTGGGCTGTTTTCAGTGGGAAAGGTATACTTAGATGGAAGAAAATGCAGAAGGTTCAGAATTAGTACAAATATGCATATTCAGGAGCATTGTGGTTGGTTGCTATTGTTTTTTAATTTTGTTTGGTTTTGTCTTTGAATGATATGAGAACTTGCTGATCCTGTCTCATATGGGAAGGGAAAAGTAGATGCTTCCCAGCTCTGGTATTCTCTAATGTGCTGGCAATATCTTTTCCTTGGTCACCTCTACAAGCCTCACACTGCTCAAGAGTGTTTATAAGCCAAATGAGCTAAGACAGGGAGGTAGGTCTGTGTTGAACTTGGCTTCTTTTTATCCCCAGTACCACAGAGTCAAGTGCTAGAGAACCAGCTGCTCCTGCCTTGTTCCAAGCACCAAATGTCTGAGGCCTTCTCTTCTCATATCTCCAGAGACTGGGGATGCCAAAGTGAGGCTTCCCAAATCCTGAGGAGGTATTATCACCCTCTGTCCATCCTAGCTGATAGCAAAAGCCACTTCCATCTGCAACATATTTCTGAGTTAAGATTTTGTTTTAAGCCCTCCATAACTTCACAAAATATATCACTGCAATAATGATACAGGTACTAAACAAGTAATTATTGAGGCTATTTGGCCAAAACACAAACAAACAAAAATATAATGAATCACAGCTCAGATCATCAAAATAGTAGTCCTGGTTCTGTCGTCAAGAAATAATCTGGCCTTGTACACATTCAATAACCTTGACCGACCTCTGCTCCCTAGGATGGGAGCTAGAGAGATTCTGAGCCCACATTTCCCTGTATGCTCTCTAATTTCATCTTCTAATTTTAGAAGCATTGAGGGATCTTTTTATACCTTTGCTGTGTCAATTGATTAATTACCTGGGATATCAGGGAGAATCTTTGCTATTATATGACTTAACAAAATGACTGCTGAGTAGCCATCATTATTTTATTATTTAAATATTATTATTAAAGATGAGAGAATCTGAGTACAAAATGAGCCAGCTTCATGGATCTAGCTACTTTCATTCTCTTTTCATTTTCTTTTTTCTTTTCTTCCTTTTTTTTAGATTCTGTATTCCTCTTTCCAGTTTGAGCCAATCAAGAAGATGAAATAGCCTGCTCTAAAATTAGCTAGTGGAGTCCTTTCATCTTGTATTCTTTTGAAATGGGAATTTAAACCCAAGCCTCAAGGAATTGAAAATCTAGTTTTTCTTCCACAGACTTGTGGGACGTCTGGACTTTTGCCCTTACCAGAGCAGCACAAGGGTTTCTCAAGTGGGATGCCATTTTTATCTCAAACCAATGAGGGAGGTCACTGTAAAAGTATTGGCCATGATTCTGTACTTCAAACCATGTCACGTTTTTTAATTTTTTTTTCCTGGGGTTTCATGTATCAGCTTCTGGGCATCCAGGGAGCTTTGTGTAGAACTCCCTGTGGGCTTGTGCTGGATGAACATGAAGTACCAGATTGACAACGCTGCTCATTCCTCAGCCAGGGAATGTGGGATATTAATGTGCACTTACCAGTCTAAATGCTGAGGCAGTCAGTTCTCTGGTCACCACAGAAGAGCCAACAATCAGGACAGCAGAAAGGAAGCCAGCCCTTGGGATGTGCAACATATCCACCCCATGGCTGCAGTTACTGTGTTTGTAGTTTGCAGAGCCTTTGGTGTGGAACTATGGTGCTTTAGGGACCTGCTGGTCCAGTTCAGAGTGGACTACTTAGAAATGATCAGAGTAGTGCTAAATTGTCCTCTGGGAACGAGGCCTTCCTATATAAATACTTGCTGCAAATTCAGTAGTCCTGCCTGTCAGGCTGTGCTGATCATGGAGGAGTCAGCTATCTCAATTACAAAGTCCTAAGGAGCCCTGTGGATCTCAGCATCACCCTTGAGTTAGCATATGCTGAGTATTTGATCTTTAATCATTGAAATCAGAATGATATGCATTCAATTTAGAATTGAATTTAGAGACAGTACCAGTTCTCCAAAATCACACAGGTTGTGGTTAGCACATATTCACTGACTGTATATCAACTTTATAAAAGATTTAAAATATTAAGAACTTATATTCATGTAATGATGAACTTGAGGGTTAACAGGGAAGTGTTTGAATGCTGTTTCTGCAAACCACAACTCTCCTTTACTTTAGAGACTTTATTTTTAATTTTTATATTATTCAGTTCTGTTGTGATGTATACTTACAGGGAAGGTTTCTTTTGAATTTTAGAAATGTTTAATGGAAATTAGCAAGCACTGTGTCTATCAAATGTCAGACAATTCATATACAGGCTCACTGATATGACCATTCAACTTATTCTTTGGATACCTGGAAGTTGGCTTGGATGATCCAGGAACTCAGATGTTCAAGAAGACTGTGTTATTACAGTTCATTACCCCAAAGAGCTCCATAAAACACTACATGCGCTCTGATGCTCTATAAGACCAGGCTAATATTGTTCATTAACCCAGAGAGCTCCATAAAGCAATGTACATACAAAGTGTGATTTTCTCCAGATGTCTTACAAAAGGCTAAAGTCCACCAGCAGTATCTTCTGCTTGGTCTATGTTTGTTCCTTTCCTTTACCCCTCTATCTTTCTCTCTCTATTGTGTCTGCTGACCTCTATGGGATGATGCTCCCTGACTGTTGCACATGCTCATTAAGGCTACACTTTATGAATTGACCAGGACAGCACTGCCCTGACCCTGACCCTGACCATGATGACTGAGTACATTTGTGCCGCTGGAAGCAAGCAAAATCCCCAATTCTCAGGACATTCCCAGTTAGATATCCTCTTCCCTCCTGTTGAAATACAGAATAAATAGCAAAAGACCTAGTTGTTAATATTTACATCCCATCTAGACTTGGCATCCTGAGAGTTGTTTTAAATTATGTGAGAGGAGTGAATAAAAATGAACACATTTATGTTATGTAACTTTTTTTCCCAAGAGGATTAGCTGTACTGGGGACACACAGCTGTTTTTTTTCCACAAGTCTCTTCACAGCAAGCCATAGACAATGTTTGAGAACAGAAAGGCTTAAGAATCAATTCTCTATTTCTCTTTTCTTGGATAAAAATTGATCTGTAAATGCTAGCACTGAGCAGGGAGTGTATTCAACTGAAAAGGAGGGACTATCATAGGCCTAAGCCATAATTTTTCTTCTCTATGTATCAGACCAAGAGCTCTTCTCCCATGGTCCTCTGTGCTTAATGTATGTGGTAGGTCCCTTCCACTCTTTCTTCCACTAAAGATTTCTAAGTGTTTTGTTTGCTTGTTTTCCTGTTTGCTTGTTTCAAAGATATGCATCTACCAAGATACTATAAAGTTTCTGAGCTTGTCATCTTTTCAGAGGCACCTGACAAACATGGTGTTTATAGTTTTGAACTCATTTTTGAATGACATCCTCCTATAGATTATTGAAGTCAGAGACTTCAAAATTAAGATTTCCTTTTGGAAGCTCCTTTTCTTCTCAAGATTAACCAATCCTGTCTCTCAGAATGGAAATACATCCATACCATCCAACAAGATTATTCCAACTTTCTGGCCACAAACATCATCCAACTATTAGGCAATGTCCCAAGTCTATACAGTGACACTCAAACATGAGACTTCATGTTAATTAAACAGATAGATCAAATACATTATTTCCCAATGGAGCTACTAGTAGGAACCCTTTTATCATTGACACAGGCAGGCTTGGTTGGAAATGAAGATCACAACCAAGAGCTGAATAGGGAGAACTTTCTAAATCCATTGGTTTGGTGAATAAAATCATGGACATTTTTGCTCTGACTAATGGATGAACTGGTGGGATGAGAGTTTGTATATAGTTATATACATAAAGTTAGTGTAAGAAAGGACAATAAAACAAAATATGGACATAGAGAATTAACTTGGAGAAGATTTCTTTCTTTCTTTCAGAGCAATTAGGTAAGATCTCTGTAATGATTTGGGAAGTGAGCAAGAACTAAACAAAATATGGGAATGAAGATGAGGCGCAGTGCATAAAGAAATGTAAGCTCAAAGCTCAGTGCAAGAAGGTGAGTAGGGTGATTAAGGAGAGCAGAAAGGTGGATGGAATATAGAGACATCAAGGACCATAATTGTAGGGAAAGAGCTTGGAGGATCACTAGGGCCAGAGCAGTTTACAAAGCCCACATTTATAGGAACAATAGTTAAATTGATTCTAAGAGTGGTACAAAGCTCTTGGTGTTTCATGGAAATGTATAATATGATAAGCTTCACCTTTTCAAGGATTGCTATGACTGCTAAATAAAGTACAGACTTCAGCAGAGTCAGGATAGATGCTGTGAGGCAACTAGATGACTACAGTGGTCCAGGAGACATGGTTGAGTATGAATGGGATCATAGAGTGAAATCTGCTAAAACATAGATAAGTTCTGGGTATCAATTGCAGAAAAAAGATGTTCTGGTTGATTATATAATGGATTTGAATGGAATTAAGAACTTAAAGATAGCATTATTTCATGAGCTCCTGTAAATGCAATTGTCCTGAACTAAAGATTGAGAACACAAAAGAAGCATATTACTTCTTTTTATATTTTATTTGTAGCACTTACAACTTATCTCAGCACTTACAACTGCCAACCACTTCTTCCTTCTTAAGTAATTTTCTTTTTACAGTTTGCATCATCCATACTGTGTTATTTATTATCTGTGATTTTTCTAGCCATGTTTGCTCCAACCACCTCCACAGACCCTCCTCTTTGCCACAGGCAAGTATTCTGATTTAGATTGTCCTAGTTTCCAGCAGTCTTGAGTTGCACCCTTATCTAAAGCATGGCTATCAGGATTCTCTTAACACGTACATATTTTTGCCTCCAATCCATTGTAGCTCAGACATTTACTCCCAGACCTGATTCAACTCCTGTAAATATGCTCCTCTTCTCATAGAACGGTGTTTGTTTGTGTGGGTGGGTGCAAGGATGGGGATGGGTGTTTGTGTGTGTGTGTATGTGTGAGTGTGTGTGTGTGTGTGTGTGTGTGTGTGTGTGATCCAGATACATGTGACTATAAGAAAGAGGAACCAGATGACAACCACTTGTGTTGTTGGAGAGTCCACCTGTTACTTTTGTTTGTTACTTTTGTTTGTTTGAGACAAGGTCTGTCACTGGCATGAAGCCAATAAGACAGGCTTGCTGAGTAACAAGCCTCAAGGATCCACTTTGTTTATATCTTCCTGGAACCAGGATAACAACCAGAAGCCACTATGCCACTATGCCTTGTTCCTTTATGTAGGCTCTTGGGATTGAACTCAGTTATGAGACAGAAATATCTTCCTAGTCCAAATTCTACACCTTTGTATAAAAGGCTAAATGTTACTCAGTTGCCCTGTTAAATGCCTTAAATCATCCTAAGTCTCTGATTTTTGTGTTTTTGTTTTTCAGTTACCAACCCACACCTTTGAACAGTGTGAAAATCCTGCACATTTTAATTCTTTAATATATTTGAGACCTCCTTTGGCTTTTTGTTATCTGCTGATCAATCCCATCTCTGATGCCCCCTCCCATATCCCCTCCAGTGTTGCTAGAATGACATTTTTAAGAAACAGATCTGAGTATGTCATTCCTGTTTTCAAAATTATTGGGTGACTCTTCACAGCTCCTAGAATGAAGTCTGAACTCCAGCTTCTGTGTGATCTGTCATTGATTATTACAAGAATGTCTGCACCACTCTCATTTGGTGTTAAAGGGCCTGACATCCAGCATTTGTATTTGAAATATTTTTTTTTCTTCCTACAAAATTTGCCTTTTTGACAGTTGGCTAAAACTCAAGTGATGATTTCCTACCTCACACCTGAACAAACGTTGGGTTTGTGTCTTTAAATTGTATTAACATAATGTCACAACACACATGCTCTTATGGCAATGAAAGATGAGGTCTCAGTCTTGCTCTGTTGCCAACCAAATTCCCTTGGTGGTATCTGTTTTTTTTCCTTCAGATGGTATTACCACGTGAATGGAGCTACAAGAGATGGCAAATTCCAGTCATTTTCAGGAAGGGAAGTGAGGCTTCATAAGGCTTTATCAAAACAATCATAATTTACTTATTTGATTATCTACTGTAAAACCGGGTTACTACTCTTCACTATAGTCATTAATCAGTCCAAACTTTTGGAATATTTATTCTAGCCATCCTTGATAACAAGTAAGAGATGACAAAGTTATATATCATCAATAAGGATAACTCAGTAGCATCTATTCTCAATTACAATCCACATGACTGCTAAAGGATAAAAATAGGGCACAATTAAGATCATAGTACTTGACCAAACAGAACATAAATGCAAGTATTTATAATAAATATGCTAGATGTTAATTTTATCTTATTGTGAGAGCTACTTTGATTAAACAAAAGGTTTTCCTTGTCTTCCAAGGAGCTGAGCCAATGTTTCATGGCTCATAGTTCATGCAGTTACACCTATAGGTAAAGTCTTTGGGGAAGACTTAAATATTTCTCTCATATTCTCTCTCTCTCTCTCTCTCTCTCTCTCTCTCTCTCTCTGTGTGTGTGTGCGTGCACGCGTGCACATGTGTGCAGTCATAAAGAGCAATGCTACTTTAAGTGATATTTTAAAAGGATAAAATCAGATACACTAACATTCCTTTACACTCTGCAAGTCTAATGAAACCTAAATTCCATTTTATTTCCTCACTCAGTAAGGAAAGCCTCAGGCCAAACCTACCCTCCTAAATACTGTTTATCTCCCTGAACAGAGGTCATGATATGGCACTATTTTAAATGGATATTACAGGATGAATGGAAGTGCTTGTGACTGAGGAATTACAATGGCCTTTTGCAGATGCCAAATGTCACTGTGTCCTCTAGGCTGTGCCTAACATCTGTGGGAGAAAGTGAGCATGTCATTTGAGGGAATGGAGCCAGATCAAGCCCCTGCTCTGTCAAATGGCATGCCTGATGAACGACCTCGCCTCATGGTCTCAGGAAGGCAAGAAGAGAACTTCTGAGTGCAATTTGACCTTTAAACAAAAAGAGAAAGGGATGGGAAACAGACAACAACCACTGAAACAGTCAAGGATAAAACACTAAGGAAGTTCTAAAAGGCAAACTGCACTATCCAGAGAACAGGGACCTTGGTGTCAGTGTGGCCCAGGGTTTATATCAGCAACATCACTAATCACTAGCCTCTTTCAATAAATTCCTCTTTGAGTTGATTCTTCCACCCATAAAGGCAGATATTCACTTATTCTTCAATAATGTCTGAATAAATACCGCTAATTAATGTAGTTTCTATCAAAAACTACCTGAGGCTCTGAACAGTAAACAGGATATAGACAGTACAGACATAAGCCACAACCAGAAAGAACTGGTATTGAATATATGACAGTTCATGTGGGCATAGGAGATATTTCTAGTTCAGGGATGTGTTTTCTTCACCATCATGCTGCCAGATAATGTCAGAAGCTACACCCATAAAAATTTTTCAGAATAGCTCCCAAACGTGATCAGAACAAGGATGATTCCAATAGACATGCCAAAGTGGATGGGAAAAGCTCATAAGGCCTCAAACCTAGGCAAAAAAGTAAGGGAACAAATGAATGCTGAAAGTGTGAAATAGTTTTCCCTAGGGAAACACATTCTAATTGATCATTCAGTATCAAATGGTCAGCCCAGAAGTAACATTACACATACAAGTGTATGTGTGTATACAACATACAAGTAACATTATACATATTGAGATGGTTGCATTTATGCATTCAAGAATATGTGGTAGCATACACATTTAAGACGGGCCTTAGGAAATAACTAGAATACTTATACAATGAGAAAAAGTAACAGAGACTCACAGAGATAAGGTCATTTGACAACAATAAACTCAAGGGTTGGAGGGATGACTCTGCAAAGCAAGGATTACCCGCAACTGGCTTCTCCAAGGAACATCAAAAATATCTTCTAGAAGCCTCAGAGACAACTTGGCTCTGACAGCTTCTTGATTTTAGACTTCTAGCCTTCTGAGCACTGAGATAGTAAACATTTTTTATTTTATGTCATTCAGTTATGACATGTGTTTTATGTTGATCTCAGGAGACTAAAACAATGATTTCTCTCATGTGAGCTGCATGTATCTCATACATTTCTTCCTTGTTTTCCTAAGATACATCTGGAGTACCATGCCAGTCAGTCAGTACTCAGGAACTTTCCAATGTAGCAAACACTATTGTGTGAGGTGTGTGTGTATGTGTGTGTGTGTGTGTGTGTGTGTGTGTGTGTTGTCACATAAATTCTCTTGTGTTTTATGAGTTTCGTGCTAGTAACTTAAAAGAACCTACCATCCATACAGTACTTACAAGTTTTATTGATAGTGCATTCACAGTAACATTCTGAGGCTGGAAATGCCAATGTCATCCTACAAGAAACTGATAGTGTGAAAAGACAAGCAAGATGCCTGCAGACCTATTATCAGTTTATCTCTACAGCCAAATCACTGGCAGGGAGGTGCCCTGGCTCCATGTGCATCTGCTATTTACACTCTCCTCATCACCTTTGTCAGCCTTTCTTAGCAAGAAGACAGTGATCCTTATGATTAGTTATGAGAAGTGTAAGCTGCCAGAGTATACTTTAATCATATAGATTTTTTTAAAGCTAAGAGCTTCGTCCTAAGTTCCAAAACAGATCTAGAATCTCAGATTTATGACTTCCAGGCCTGAGAAAGGCTATGCACTTAGCAAATATGTTTAAGTGGGTATATTGAACTCTTTCTCATCCCATTCTAACTGCAAGAACCTTCTCTTCCCAAAATACTTGAACAGGCTAGTACTGCAGAATTATTTCTGCCTTGAGTCCCCATGAAATGCCCATGTCAGCAAGGAGTTTCATTACCTGAATGGAAACCTGCATTCTAGTAAAGTCCTATTGTCTTTGAGAGGTGACCAAGTAAGCAACAGTTGTGGTCAGACTTCCATGTACCAAAATTTAAAGGAAATTGGACTTCTAGAAGAATTCACAACCCCCTTTAGTCTCTGTTACAGAACAGATGGGAAAGGATTAAAGACCTACACAACCTCTGGCGTTGGAATACAGCACAGAAGGCACCTGCTATTAGCAATCTAAGGAATGAATCAATGCCTTTTCCCAGCTGGAAGCACTGAAGATTGAAGTTAGTCTCTCTCCCTCATGCTCTCATTTTTAAAGTGTCATAACTTTTATCCTTAGAATAGCTGAGGTTTTTAGCAAGAAGCTCTGTCTGATTTCCACATTTTGAATCATCCCAATTCTCTAAGTCTTCCTATTGGCCTGAAGAACCCCTAAACAGAATCAAATGGCAACACCCTTGAAGAACTGTATGTTTCCTCCCTCTTCCAGGGTCAGCCCAATCTATATCCTTTGCTTTGTGCTTCATATATATCCTTACAAACTGCTGAAAGCTCGGTTTGGAGCTGTTCCCAGCACATGCTGATATCAATCTGCACATTTGTAGTGTGCGCTTCTCTGGCCCTGCTAGAGGATTATTAACAAGAACAGAGTGTTTGGATGACTGCCTGGGAAGAGGGAACTTCATCCTCAACTCACCACATCAAACCCTGGTTTGTCATGCTATACCCTAATGACACTCAGAAGTCAAGTTCTTCATTTTTCCCAATAGAAACCACCAACTGCCTTCCTGTCAGGTAGGACTGTGAAACAAGGGAGTTTATTTTGGATAGTGGTCTTGGACAAGTCTTTCCTGTCAAGGACCACATTTGGAATGTGATTTTTGATTTGCTTCCTCCAGCATATCCTCCTGAGCTATATTTGTTGACATCATCCTGAAAGCAGTGCCTCTTCACTCTGGGTTAGCACACAGCATTGCGAGCCACCACTCTTACACTCACTTCCAAGAGCTCCACACTCACCTGCTAGCTTCTTTACTTCTCTTCTGCAATAATCACAAAGGATAATTATACCCTAACCAGGTCTCCTGGTATTCCTCCTTTTTGATATATGGCTATGCCCATTCTCCAGTGCTCTGAGCATTTTAGCTGAGGACTTCTACCAAAAATTTTTGCCAGAGGATCCCTCTGGCAAAATGGTGCTATCTCTAGAAGCTTGTGGTTGTAACACATGCTGTCTTCCACTTCTCTCACTGCCCTGACCTCAATATGTATGGATTGATTACTTAGTCTTTTACAATGTCCAGAGTCTCCATCACACTGATAGAGAACTGGGCTGACATAGAAATTCATCTAGATTTATAGTCTTGCAGAGAAACTTTTCTTCCTCTTCCATGCTTCTCTCATTCCCTCTTATGCTTCACATTCAAATACACATTAAAATAATCATATGCATATCTTTCCCCATCTCTGACTCTGTGTTTAGGAAACCCAGCCAAACATAACTCTATCATATTATTTAATTCTTTTAGCTCAAGAATTAACAGTTTTTATGCTAAGTGGAGATAGTAAGTAATTGCAAGGCCATATAATAAGCAATCTCCTGACATATATCAGATACACTGTGAATAGTTGCTAAATTAAACAATAATCAGATATAACCAGGAACTCATACAATCATGTTGGGTCCCATGAGATCAGGTATTGGTCTTGTACAATCTGAAGATGACCTGAAGATGAACCTTAAACAGCCAAGCAGGTATTTTAGAATGAGTATAAATAGAGAATATGCTGATAGGTTATGGAAAACATCATGTTATAAATGAGTGAAGTACAATGGTCATCTTAGTCTAGAAAAAGTAGTATGATTAGAACTGTATCAGAAAGTAACAGAGACATGACCATAGAAACTACAGCCCTTGACTTGCTTTGAGACTTCATGAAGGTTTCAATAAAGAGAAGATGCTTAGAAAATTAAAGGGGAGTATCATATCTGAATGATCCAAGCAGACAATGTGGTTATATAAATGTAGGGTTTTTTATTTTAAAAAAAGGCAGACAAAGTGGGAACAAAGTTATTATTGATGTATCAAATGACTTGATATTTGATAGAAAGTAAATGACAATAAGGAATTGCATGAATGAGCCCTAAATTATAAATTGAGGTTGAGGTATGATCATAGGTCCGAGCAATGTCAAATTACCAAGTCAATGACTATAACACAGGGCCACAAGCTAGCCTAATTCACAGCAGACATTTCTGCCTTCCATATTAGATCCTATAGTTTTTCCTGGGAAGAAGATGAAGCCAGGCTATAGGAAGAATTCTAATGTAGAATGCCAATTGACCTCTAGGTTAGTGGACTACACTACAGGGCATATCCCTGTGGGCAAATCGATTTCCTTCTCCAGAACACATCATGTGACACGTATCACTTCTCTGGGATAGGTGACAAGAGACACCATCTTCCTTTGGGAAAAAGAAATAGAATGAGAATTCCCCAACCTGCTGCAGGCATCATATGAGTCACCTTCTCATTTGGAATGTATACTAACTGCTTCTGTTGGCATGGACCATACTTAGCCATATCCTTGAGCCCCCAGCACATCTGGAGTTTTCAGTCACCATAGAACCCTGATCTTATTTTATTCAAAATTTACATTAGTTGCTTCTCCTCTGGATTGATGATCTCATATAAATCCCCAACCTTGTGATTTTTATATGCCACTTATTTGCCTTCATTAGAATTTCTTTTCTTCTGCTGCATAGCTCTCTCACATTCTTATGTTTGTTGTTCTCCATTCCTCATTCTTTCTCTGTGTGTCTCTGTCTTTCTGTCTTGCTGTCTCTGTCTTTGTCTCTCTGTGTCTCCCCCTCTTCTTCTTTCCTCTTTTTCCTTGCTCTTTAGATTTTGAAATAAATAAGGAATGGCAAATTATTTTTCACTGAAATGTATGTGCTGGAAGTTTTGCACATAACATATTTTCACTGTTTATTTAATAAGTAAAATAAAAATGCAACATGTTGTAAATACATGGGAATAGAGCAGAGCCAGTAAAATCTCCATTTATTTTCAATGATGTGTTTTGATTTATGAAATATCACTTCCTTGTAAGTAGAGAAAAAGATGAGTGAAGATTCAAAGCCGGATTATAGCACAAAGTGAAATGTCTCATGTCAATAATGGATTAGAGATCACTGAGTAAATGGCCAAATGGCTCCCTTCCAAACATCAGATGCTATTTTAAAGAATAGCTCATAGCTACTCTACATAATAACACATGGTTACTCTACATAACTTGAGGTAAGGCCCTACTCCTGAAGACGCAACTTACTCATGACATCAAATATAGAGAAATCAAGCTGGTACCCAGCTTAAAGCTTCACCCCTATGGACTAGCATTTGTGGTACTGGAAGGTAATTTGAGTGCTATTAGAAGACTAGAAAAGAAAAGTAGTCATCATTATACATAAGCTACAAAACTCTTCAACCTACAACAGTGACCTGCCTACAAAGTATAATGATGGAACAGTGGCATACATGTTATGGGAGTAAGTAATCACTTTTAAAAATTGGATTTAAAGCACCCCTCATGAGATAGAACCCACAAATGATAAAGTGACCAAAACCTGAGACTAGACAGTTCCTAGGCCTAGAAGAAAACCTATTATCATTATTCCGCTTTAGGAACATAGAAATAAAGTGACTTCTTATGACATATTTCTATACACATAGACCAAAAGATCACTCAGCCCTTATGAGTTAAAGTTTTTCTTGTAGTAGGTGATAATTAATAAACAGATATACAGCTGAACAATGTGCAAACAGGGAAAGACTTCACAGCATTCAGCCCTAAATGAGAAGTCTTTATGAAAACCCTCATTCCAAGGCTCAGGAATCAATGTAAAAGAGGAAGGGGAAAGATTGTAAGAGTCAGAGGGACTGGATAACTCCAAGGAAACAGTATATTTTAGATATAACAGGACTGATACACATATGAATTCAAAGGGACTGATTTCATCTAATGTCATGCACAAGACATGCAATAGAATCAAACCAAACAAAATCCCAGGACTGAAAAAGGGATGTGGACAGAGTCCCACACCCAAAATCTATTTATAATTGTTATCTGCTGAGAAATTTTTTAAAAAAATCAGTTTTCTCCATTTGAGTGTCACTGATTATATCAACCACACTATAGGGCATGGTCCATGGCAAGGATTATTTGGCCAAGACAAAAATGACTCCCTGGTGTGTATTTTTGTGTGTGTGTGTGTGTGCGCGCGCGCGCACAAGCAAAAGCGCATCTTTATGTGTCTATGTGAGAAGGGGGAGGCCCCTCCTAGTTACCAACTGACCTTGACATATCAAGTCACTAAGTCACTGCAGGACAAGGTACATCCTCTCCCACTGAGTCAAGGCAAGGCAGACCAGTTAGGGGAGCAGAGTCCACATGTAGGCAACAGAGGGATCCACATAAATATCATCCTGAGTGAGGTAACCCAGGCCCAAAGGACATGCATGGTATACATTTACTTATAAGCGGACATTAGCCATAAAATACAGGATACTTCTGTGGTTTTCACTGTTATGCTTGCTTATCTTCATTTTTTAAAAGAGCATATATAAAAATTCCTATAAAATTCTAATATTGATTGACTTTTTAATATTTGCATATATAATATATTGGATAAATTATCATCCACAGCTAATTTTTCAATATTTATTTGTGAGATTGTTCTTTGTTGACACAGATACATAATCCATTATGGATATGCACAATTTTTCCTTGTTCTGCTCTCTGGTGGGTCATCAATTCTTATCATAAAATACCACTTCAGTGAGTGCAGTAGTGTGACTTATTGTTGGAAAGGTGTTCAGGGCAGTCATTTTGACCACTCTAATATTATTATATGTTGACAAAATATTCATTAATACAACAATTAGATGGTACTATTTGATGCAGGAACCTGCTAATTTGGAAGAGGATCATACCTCAATCCACCAGTAACTCATTAAGCTTTATGTCACTAAATTCTTCTCTCCCTGACTTTTTGATTGCAGGAAAATTTAGAGAAACTTCTCCAGGTGTGAGCATGGGATTATCAAATCAAATATTTTTTTTTTTTTTTTTAGTTTTTACTTTTCCTTTATAAGATTGTTAGATTTGTTGATATTTTCAGTTTGGGACTATAAATTGTCATTTATGTCATACTGAACACATTGATTATCTGTTAGGAAAATTCAAAGATGATAGGAACATGAAGGACCTGGAAGATCAAACACATCCAGAGATAATTTCTACTTTGAACTGTCTTTGAATTGACATTTCTCACAAGAGTTCTGCTTATCAATATGAAAATCACTGGTGTCACTCAGTCATACCCTCTACAATTCTTTGGCATGCTCACGTACACTTAGCAGAGGTAAATTCCATAGCAGAAAGTCAGAGTCTTTGAGCATTCTTCAAGTTTAGACCATTCCTACTCAATCAAAAGCCATTATTGTTTTGCACCTGTGAACACCCTTCACTGGCATGCTATATGCATATAGTTAAAAATAATTCAATGTATCATCAGACTTTGTAGACCTACTGCATCTTTAAATGATACCTAATAGAACTGAAAGATAAAAAGACAACTTTTACAAACAAAGCCCTAGAAAACTTGTCTTTTGAGCATTCATCCTAATATGTAATCCTACTAAATTACATAATTTTGAAACTTACCCAGTTAAAATATACTACCAATTCTTTGGTTTTAAAAATGACATTTATTTGCCATTATACATGAAATTCTGGTCCATCTACAATCTCTCATCAACAATTCTCAGTAAGTCTGTAAGATGAATTTTATTTGCACATTTTTTTTTCTTCAAATGCAAAACCTAACTAGAATAACCAAATAGAAGGCTTTCTGAATTCAGAGGTGAGTTCTCATTATGGCTTCTTGCCCTACAGATTTGTGAGAAACTTTTAGTCTCAGAATATTCCTTATGTCAGAAAAGCAAAGAGAAACACTGACTTGCCTCTAGAAAATGGAGTATCAGGGAGACTGATGGTCTATCAGTTAGAAACAAAAACTACTCTCTAGTTCCCAGCACCTACAACTACCTGTAACTCCAGTTCCACAGACTCCAGTGCCCTTTTCTGGCTTACATGGGCACTGTACTTGCATACTAATATCTACATACAGACAGATACATATACATAATTTAAAATAAAAATATATTTAGAAAAGAAGAATGACCTTTTAAACTTAGTCCCACCTGATTTCAAGGGCAAAGCTGTACCTAGTTTACATTTTAACACAACCTTCATTTGAGCATGGTCATTGTGGAAACAAACAATCAAAAAAAAAAAATCATGTTCTCGTTTTTCCAACAAAACTTTAGACCCTTAAAATGGGAGTTTCTTCTTACCCTCAAATATAAAGCTTTAAATTTATGCCCTTCTCTTTACATGTGATAGACTCATGTGCAGGAAAAAATTAGGGATTTGATAAAAGTTGCTTTGTGATCTTTCCTGAGTACCTTCTGTGGAATCTACCGGTATGAAGATCATACATTCCTCCCTGACTGAGAGACCAGCATAGGCTATAGTGTGACTAAAATAACCCCATATTCCCAGCACAACTGTGCCTAACTGGACACAGTTTAAGGCAACATAGAACGATAAGAAAGTTAGGAATGCTGATCCTTTCAAATTGTATACTCTATTCTCATTTTTAGTATCAAGATTTTATCTTCTGTTGTTGTTTTGTTGTTGTTGCTGCTGGTGGTGGTGGTGGTGGTGGTGTGTGTGTGTGTGTGTGTGTGTGTGTGTGTTTCAGCTGATTGAATATAGAAGGAAAAGAAAATTCTACTCATAAAGTAAGGGCTCCTGGAGTAAACTAAATGACTTTGAGACTATATCCTCCAAATTCCCACAATGATAATCTTTAAATATTTTTAAGCCAGTAAGGAACTTATGTTTCAAACCCAATGTCTCCTCTTCTAATTGTTTCAGATCAATGATCACTTCTAACTTGCAACTGTGCTGAGGCAATTGAGAAAAGTATTAGTTATTCACATAGTCCGAGAAGTCACAATATTGATAAACGTTTGGTTCCTGTAAAAAATGCAATAGTTACAGATTAGTTATTATGGAAATGTCAGCTGAGATCAAAAGGGTTTTGTTTGGTGGTGGTGGTGGTGGTGGTGGTAGTGGTGGTGGTGATGGTTATTTGTTTATTTTTTTACTCATGGGATCAGTATTTAATCTACAATGGCCTGAATTTTGACTTATGTCTCTGTGCTAACAAAGCTGGGAAGATGAAATAAAAGCATCAGGGATTGGATGAGGTGTCCTATGAAGGCTACCATCACTCATTTTAATTTCCATGAAAAGCCAGATTTCCTTTGAGCACAACATAATTCCTTGTAAGGTCCGTGAGTCTGAACAAATGTGCATGAGCATGCCACTGCAATCATCCATCTGGCAAAAAAGAAGATGAGGAGCAAGTGAAATTAGACTATGCCTCTCTGGTTTCCCCTAAGAGCTGCCAATGAATGAGAGCATCAGCTGCACCATATTGGGTGAGTCAAGCCTCTTATCCTTAACTTAACACTCTGCATGCAGGCTGCAAGGCACATCCTGTGAATAGGAATGACTCAGCCTTAACAGGTGTCCATTGGTCTTGCCAACCAACCGCCTGTTGCAATAGACTGCAACAACAGCACATTCTCAGTAGCATACAAAGATTGATAAATAGCAGGCTTGTGCCTCCTCAAATAGGGAAGGGTTTGGGTTGGAGGCAGGTGCAAAGACTAGGTACAAATGGATAAATGCACCCTGACAACCCCAGGAGGATGACTTAGCAACTGGCATATCAGCAGCCTTTTGGTTTCCATTTGGGAGTTCTTTTCAATGAGATATCTTAGTCACTAGGTCCTGTCAGTAAAACTAGTTACAGAAGCACATAATGAATGCTCCAGGTTTTAATTGTTCAAGATGTTTTCGAATAGAGAAGCCAGTATTAATTACCTTATGAGCAAAATTTTATGACACACACGTGTTGGTGCTGAATACACCATGTGGATAAGGCAAAGCTTAGGTAGTGCATTCTCAAACCCACATCATTTGTTAAAGAAGAATCAATGCAGAATCTAGGTCAATAACTTCTCTTCGGTATGATTTTAATACTATTCTTTACTGCTAAAATATGGATAAATATCAAGTCCTTAGTTCTTTTTAGAGACTCTTGACTGAAATGCTGAATTACCTGGTCCTGAAATAGAAGATAGTCTTTGTAATCTTGTATCTCTTGCCTTGTCTGTTTTCACTTCCATCTTCCTACTTTAAAGTTTAAAGTGTTTGTCCTTAACATTGTAGTTAAGAAGGAAAAGTGGCGTAGAAAAGCACTTCTTTATCGTGTGTGTGTGTGTGTGTGTGTGTGTGTGTGTGTTGCCTTGGAAGTTACACACAGCCCTTCTTCCATAGCGCCTATTCACACAATCACATCTATCTATAGGGCAGACTTAGAATTTACTTATCTGCACAGATAATGTTGGCGATTTTTATAATGGGGAGAGTTTGGAACACTGAATTTTAGTAGATAACAAGTAGTGGTAGCATCAATCAATGTCTGTGTGGTATCTGTGAAATAACATAGAAAATAAAATTCTGAGAAACACAAATAAGAAGTAGATCATATAAATAATATTAAGAGCAAGTAAAAACAAAGTTTATTTTGCCTGAGTACTTTTAAGAGACGATATGATGAAATGAACCACATATATGTTTTTATCCTACCATTCAAAAACCTAGTAAGAAAGTTATTATTTTCACAAAATTATATAAATTAAAAAGCTAAGATATAAGAAAGTTGATTTCATTGCCCAATTTCTCCCATTGAAACAATACAGAGCTGTAACTCATTTCAAAGTCAGAAGACCCCTAATTCTCCAGTGATTAACTATGACTTTCATTAGATATTTTATGTCCATTTTAAGCCTCTTCTTGTTGAGACTCAATGTTAAATCTGCTTTACAGACCTTACAAGAGATGAGGAGATATGTTTGGATTCATACAAATGAGTAGCCAAATGGAGGCTTTCCCCAATTGTTTACCATTACATGATAGAATGTATAGATTCATTCATTAACAACCTGAACATCAACTTACAAAAAAAGCACAATATTTGAGAAAAAGAACAGTACAGTGCTTGTACATGTCCTTTGCTGGTCAGCTCTCAGGGCAATGATGTCTTTTACCACCTTCATTGAATTTGAACAGAGCTCAATGGACAAATCAATATGCTGCTGACAAACATGAAGCTATCATTTGCTTTTCATTTGATTGATTATTCAATGATGAAACCATGAAGGGTCTGTCTGATTGACCCTATAGAATCAGGCAAAAGGGGATTCTCTGAGATTACCTAAGCATTTTAGCCTCATGCAAAGCATGGCTTAACTGAATGAGAAGAACATAAGCATCTGCAGCTTAGGGATGCAAAGGAATCTGAGCATTTTATAAGTCTACAAGACCTTTCCATCTTCTGAGGTCTTCTTCGATTTCTCTCTTCAGAGACTTGAAGTTCTTTTCATACATATCTTTCACTTGTTTGGTTAGAGTCACACCAAGATATTTTATATTGTTTGTGACTATTGTGAAGGGTGTCATTTCCCTAATTTCTTTCTCAGCCTGTTTATCGTTCGAGTATAGGAAGGCTACTGATTTGCTTGAGTTAATTTTGTATCCAGCCACCTTGCTAAAGTTGTTTATCAGCTGTAGCAGATCTCTGGTGGAGTTTGTCAGGTCACTTAAGTATACCATCATATCATCTGCAAATAGTGATATTTTTATTTCTTCCTTTCCAATTTGTATCCCTTTGATTTCCTTTTGTTGCCTGATTGCTCTAGCTAGAACTTCAAGTACTATGTTGAATAGATAGGGAGAGAGAGGGCAGCCATGTCTAGTCCCTGATTTCAGTGGGATTGCTTCAAGTTTCTCTTCATTTAGTTTGATGTTGGCCACTGGTTTGCTGTATATTGCTTTTACTAAGTTTAGGTATGCTCCTTGAATTCCTGATCTTTCCAAGACTTTTATCATGAAGGGATGTTGAATTTTGTCAAATGCTTTTTCAGCATCTAACGAGATGACCATGTGGTTTTTTTCTTTGAGTTTGTTTATGTAGTGGATTACATTAATGGATTTCCAATTATTGAACCATCCCTGCATCCCTGAGATGAAGCCTACTTGATCATGGTGAATGATTGTCTTGATGTGTTCTTGGATTCGGTTTGCAAGAATTTTATTGAGTATTTTTGCATCGATATTCATAAGGGAAATCGGTCTGAAGTTTTCATTTATTGTTGGGTCTTTGTGGGGCTTTGGTATCAGTGTAACTGTGGCCTCATAGAATGAACAGAGTAGTGTTCCTTCTGTTTCTATTTTATGGAATAGCTTGAAGAGTATTGGTATTAGGTCTTCTTTGAAGGTCTGATAGAATTCTGCACTGAACCCATCTGGTCCTGGGCTTTTTTTGGTTGGGAAACTTTTAATGACTGCTTCTATTTCTTTAGGAGTTATGGGACTGTTTAGATGGTTTACCTGATCCTAATTTAACTTTGGTAATTGGTATTTGTCTAGAAACTTGTCCGTTTCCTCCAGATTTTCCAATTTTGTTGCATATAGGCTTTTGTAGTAGGATCTGATGATTTTTTTAATTTCCTCAGAGTCTGTTGTTATATCTCCGTTTTCATATCTAATTTTGTTAATTTGGATACTGTCTCTGTGCCCTCTGGTTAGTTTGGCTAAGGGTTTATCTATCTTGTTGATTTTCTCAAAGAACCAGCTCTTGGTTTTGTTGATTCTTTGTATAGTTCTTTTAGTTTCCACTTGGTTGATTTCAGCCCTTAATTTGATTATTTCTTGCCTTCTACTCCTCTTGGGTGTATTAGCTTCTGTTTGTTCTAGAACTTTCAGATGTGCTGTTAAGCTGTTACTGTATGCTCTCTCCAGTTTCTTTTTGGAGGCACTCAGAGCTATGAGTTTTCCTCTTAACACTGCTTTCATTGTGTCCCATAGGTTTGGGTAAGTGGATAGGCAGGATTAACATAGTTAAAATGGCCATCCTGCCGAAAGCAATATACAGATTCTATGCTATCCCCATCAAAATCCCAACTCAATTCTTTGTAGACCTAGAAAGAGCAATTCTCAAATTCATATGGAATAACAAAAAACCCAGGATAGCAAAAACTATCCTCAACAATAAAAGGTCTTCTGGGGGAATCAGCCTCCATGACCTCAAGCTGTACTACAGAGCAGTAGTGGAGTAGAGTAGAGTAGGCAGGTTGATCAATGGAATAGAATCGAAGACCCAGAAATGAATCCACACACATATGGTTACTTGATCTTCGACAAAGGAGCTAAAACCATACAGTGGAAAAAAGACAGCATCTTCAACAAATGGTGCTGGATCAACTGGCGGTCTACATGTAGAAGATTACGAATTGATCCATTCCTATCTCCCTGCACAAAGCTCAAGTCCAAGTGGATCATGGACCTTCACATAAAACCAGATACACTGAATCTAATAGAAGAGAAAGTAGGGAAGAGTCTCAAACACTTGGGCACAGGGGAAATGTTCTTGAACAGAACACCAATGGCTTGTGCTCTAAGGTCAAGATTGACAGATGGGACCTCATAAAATTACAAAGCTTCTGTAAGGCAAAGGACACTGTAATTAGGGCAAAACGGCAACCTACAGATTGGGAAAAGATCTTTACCAACCCTACATCTGATAGAGGGTTAATATCCAGTGTATACAAAGAACTCAAGAAGCCAAACTCCAAAGATACAAATAACCCTATCAAAAAATGGGGAAGTGAGCTAAACAGAGAATTCTCAACTGAGGAAACTCAAATGGCCAAGAAGCACCTAAAGAAATGTTCAACATCCTTAGTCATCAGGAAATGCAAATGAAAACAACCCTGAGATTCCACCTCACACCAGTCAGAATGGCTAAGATCAAAAACTCAGCTGACAGCAGATGTTGGCGAGGATGTGGAGAAAGAGGAACACTCCTCCATTGCTGGTGGGAATGCAAATTGATATAACCTCTCTGGAAATCAGTTTGGTGGACCCTCAGAAAACTGGACATAATACTACCTGAGGACCCAGCTATTCCACTCCTGGGCATATACCCAGAAGATGCTCCAACATGTAATAAAAACACATCTTCCACTATGTTCATAGCAGCCATATTTAAAATAGCCAGAAGCTGGAAACAACCCACATGTCCCTCCACAGAGGAATGGATACAGAAAATGTGGTACATTTACACAATGGAATATGACTCAGCTATTAAAAACAATGACTTCATGAAATTTGTAGACAAATGGATGGATCTTGAAAACATCATTCTGAGCCAGGTAACGCAGTCACAAAAGAATGAACATGGTATGTACTCACTGTTAAGTGGTTATTAGCCTAAAGTTTGAAATACCCAAGAGTCACTTCACAGGAACAGTAGTACTGAGTACGAGGTCCCAGATGGAAGGTTTGGAGAAAGGACTGCAGGAGCTGAGGGAGTGTGAAGCCCCAGGGAGGTAGCAACCCTGGCAACTGGCCTGACCCCCCGTACTTCTGGAGACTGATCCACCAACTAAAGAATACACATGGAGGGACCCATAGTGCTGGTCACAAAGACTGCAGAGGAGGGTCTTGTTACCCATCAGGGGGAGGAGAGGCCCTTGGGCCTGAGGGTGTTATATCCCCCAGTATAGGAGAATGTCAAGGAGGGAAGATGAGAGTGGGTGGGGGGTGGGGTGGGGAGGTGGGTTGGAGAATATCCCCATAGAGGCAGGGGGAGGGCGGAGGGAATGGGGAGGTTTCAAAGGGGAGATCTGGAAAGGGGGAAACATTTGAAATGTAAATAAAATATGAAAATATAAAAAAAAATAAGTCTACAAGAAGACCTTCAACTCAACACCAAGCTATTACATTTAAGTGATTTCCACATTTTAAAACTTAAGAAGTGTGACTTTGACAACACTTTCTGCCCTTGATGGTGGCCATAGATATAAAAATATGAAAAATATTGAAAACATAGACAAAAATCTAGATTTACTGTTTTGTGATTGTGGGCAAATGCTCTTGTCTTGATATTGTGATGCCCCTCTATAAGTCATGTCATATTTGTGTTCATGCTTTCTTAACAGATGATTAAAAGTTTGTTCCCCAGTGAAAGTAGAACACATTATAAAATTATTATGTGTTGAAAGAGAAAGAATAAGAAATCCCCTCACATAATACTCTGTGCTATCTTGCTACCAACCACCTGAAGGACCACATCTCTTCATTCAAAATTCAGGCCAAAACTGTGTTTCTGCAAGTTCAGTGTCCTCTGAAGACTCCATTTCTGTGCTGTTATGTCAGTATACCCATCCCTTTTGTAATTAGTTGCCTGTCTTTCTTGCAGATCAGATACAATCACCTTCATCTTTGCATCCTATGAGTCTACTATGGTTTCTAGTACATGATAAATCCTCAGTTTGCATGTACTGGGTAAATGAGGCAGGGGTGTTTAAAGGACAACATGGGAATTCTGCATGGGTATTGACTACATAGTGCCTCAAAGAGTCCTTTACCAGAGGACTAGTAGAGAGGTGAATTCATCCAAGAATGAGAGGGTCAATGCTACATGAACTTGCTGATAGCAGAGGCTGCAACATTTTTCTTCTAAGAAGCTAACTATACAGTCCTAGAGGTCATGCAGAGGGGTCCCATGTGCTTAAAGCTTGAACTAGGGAATGTAATGTAGGAGTGCAAATTCTGGAAAGTCTCCTTCCTGCTCACCAAATAAATCTAGAAAGTTTGGAGCATCCTAGTGGGGATGGGGAGAGACAGACAGACAGAGATGAAGACAGACAGAGAGACAGACATTGAGTAGTATCTGAAAAGCCTAGGAATTTGATGTTGTTAAGAGAAAGGATGTAAACAGAGAACAGTAGGACAGATGTTCTTCATCACAGGCCAGTGTTCATGTTTTGTTGTGGTAGTGATGTTAAACTTGGTTATGTTTCCTCCAAGAATGTAAGGAACTTGAGCAGCAGCTCTATGTAATTGATTCCTATATTGATTTAGGGTATGAGTGTCTGATGGAAAGTAGGTCCCTATTTAATGGTAAAGGTATTGAGTTTCTGGACAGGTCCCATTTATTCACAGGAAGATTCTACAGGTTAGAGCAAAAACTTCCTTGCTTTATCTGACACTTTCAAGAACAGTCATCTCAGAGTTCTAAAGAATGACATGTTTCCAGAGAGAAACCAGGGAGAATTAATATTGGTTTGAAAGAGGCAGTTATTAAATACAAAAGAAGAAGAAAAAGAGGAAGGGGAGAAGGAGGACAAGGAGGAAGAAGAAGAGGAGGAGGAGGAGGAAGAAGAGCAGAGGATTGGGGTCCAATTGTCCAGCCATAATAAGTTTAAATTGGGCAACAAGAGGATGTTAATACCACAGAAGTTGTCAAACCCTTCAAATCAGAGTACCTCACAGGCAGCTCGCTACCCTTATCACCACTGTCAACTTCTGAGGACCCAAACTCCAGAGGATTTGTAAATGACCTGCTGGGTTCTGATTCTTTGAACCTACAGATAAAGAAATCTTATACAGATATTGACCAACAGTTCAGTGAAACAGAAAGGAAAGAAAATCATGTTTATAATGGGATTTAGTATTATATATATCTGTATATTATGATATCTGTCAGTGTACAAAACATAAGGACCACTGGTGTCTTTTAAGGATATATCCTTAGGATAGGTTTTAGGTATGTAGGATGCAGAATCAGGCTGAGTAACTACAGTTGGCTGGCTAAGAGTATAAGTAATAAACCAATACTAAACTCAACCAGTCCTTGAACATGTAGTCAGTTACCAGATGTAATCATGGGAGATTATTATTTTGAATCTGAGGTCTCATACTTTAAGAAAGGGAGGCATATATGTCAAAAACCCAACTAGGGACTATGGCATCTCTCTGTAAACAAAGACATTAATTATTCTTCAGGGAAACACATGAAGATTTACTCTAAGACTGATAGAGACTACAGAAAGCCTCAGGAACTTCAATCCATGTAAATTTCAGTCCATGTAGTTACCAAATCTAAAACAAACTACAAAACACTTTTCCCTTTCTGAGTTAATTGGACTATGAATTATAATTAGAGATTTGGCTGTATGTTATCAATATTGCTATTAGGTAAATATATTCAGTGGTATTATTATATAACCAACATCCTTGCGAAGAATTCTAATTCAGACTAAAATCTATTCTCCCTTAAATCATATATATGTTTCAGATTATTTATCTCTATCTTTCAGGCTGGCTTTTCACATCCAGAAATGTGAAAATCCAGATCAGAAATGATCTAAATATGCTTTGTGGGATTCAAAACCAACATCAGCTCCTCTTAGCAAAAATTGCTTTCATCCCTCCAAGAACTGCTTCTGTGGAATGTGTGGTCATTCTTTGCTAGAAGGCATTTGGGAAAGCCACATCAACCTAAATTCTCATGAGAATTCCTCTTGCCTGTCAGATACTTTATCTTCAAAGAGTAGAATTTGACTGTTATGGGCTCCCTCTATCCTCCATGAGAAAATGAGAAAGTATATATTGGTGTTTCAACTGCTTCAGTTATTGAGGTGACGTTTTGTGCCACGTGATGTGATAAGAATGCCATCATGTTTCATTTGTATTTGTGAAATTACATATGCAATCTTCATTTTCCCTGAGGAAACAACAGCCCAGAATTCTGCACTCTTACTCAAAATGGTGAAACATTCTGACTTAAATTTCTTAAGAGGATGGTGACAGAACAATTTAAAGATAGATATCATTATGGCTGTTGGGTGTATTTGTTTATAATTTAGGAATGTGTGACCTCTACCAACTGAAGATGGTGGTAGCCATTAACCAGATAGTTTTCCCATTAGGACATTATGAAACAGATCTGATTAGAGATTTGTGCTCTATACCTTATTGACCAAATTCTTCTTATTTTCCAAAGTAACCAAAACATAAGAAAAGCAATTATCAAGCTGTTCTATGGAGACAGTTTTCCCATAGGTCCCTTGAACCATCACTAGAACAAAATGGCAAAAAGTAAAGCTAAGACCTAATAATTATTGCCACTAAGAACTTACTTTCCTTTCTGTTGATGTACCAGACATTGCACTGAGTACACATTCATTTATATAAATTTGGTTATTTTATTCTGTGAGCATAGGTATTTTTGCCTACATATAACTATATGCACCCCATGCATGCCTGGTGCTCATGGAGACCAGAAAGGACACGGAATTTAGTGGAACTGGAGTTAGTTGTAAGCAACCCATATAGATGTATGAAACCAAGACTGTTGCAAGCAACCAGGCCACCCACGTAAGTGCAAGAGCAGACAGTGTTCAACTGCTGACCCATCCCTCTAGCCATTCATTCTTTTCCTTTAAACTGACACTCAGAATTAAGTATTACTAATTTCTGCAGAGGTAAAGTTAAGGATCTTCAGCATTTTAAAGCACATGGGTCCTGCAATCTAAGAAGTGTTTATTGAAATGCCTTAAAAAGAACAATGGGGAATAGCATTTAATTAGCGCAGACTGTACACCATAGGCTTTTACAGAGATGGTATCTTGATGTCTAGAGTCACTTAGAAAATAGATCTTCATGTTCTACAGGTGAAAAACAGGAGGTTAAAGAGATTAAATCAACCAACACTACAAATGAAATCAATAGCAATGATGAGATTCAAACCCTTGAGCCTAACCCCAAACCCTGATACAATTTGCCACAGAAGGCTGCCTATCCATTGTATATGAAGCTGTGGACACTGTACAACGAATGGCCTCCGTTTCTTGTGGCTCATGTTCTGTGTTGTATCTCAATGTATACAGACATGACTAATATAAGACTGAAGACAGTACTACTTCCAATGTGTTCTTAAAATGTGTATTTGAGGCATTTGGGGAGCAGTACTTCTGTTAGTTCCTTCAACTTACAGAGAGAACAATTGTCATCTTATTCCCTCTCTAGCTTCCTGTACCAGACAGCTAAGCATGGAAGATAGAACGGAGCTTGTGCAGATCATCCCAGAAGTCCTTTTCCCATTGGAAGATGTCTTGACCAGGAAGAGTCTGTGTGTTTTATGCTGACCTCCATTCTATCATTCTTAGGTACCACTGTCTCTGCACTTAACAGTGTATGGAGGTCCAATTCTCAAGTTCAGAGCTTGAATGCTCACTTGATGGCTAGCAGCATCCCCACATTTTTTATACCAATTCTATCAACAACAAAAGCTTTATTTCTATCTGCTTTACTCCCTTCATCTTATTTCTGTTGATTTGAGTTATAGACAAAGGTACTAGTTATTGAATTCTTTCTATCACAACAGAAACCATATGTGTCTCAGAAGCCAGAGAAAATGAAGTTCGGTGTTAGAAGAAAACTTAGAGGAAATTGAGAATTCGAAGTTAGAGCTTGAGAAATGAGTTTCTGTCAGAAAGGGATACCTTCCTATCCACTATATAGCATGGTAAAACATGTTCCCTCATCACAAGTGTTAGTGTTGCTTGAGTTTTATTTCCCCATGAGCCAGGGTCCTAGTTAGCCACACTGGTACTTTACTCAAGAATCGATGCTCACTTTTCTTGTAGTGCCTCCTATTTATACTGGATTTAGCATTCCATCTATGTCCATAGTTTCTATCTGAATTCAGGCTGGAGTTCTTTCTGGATTTATCAATAACATACATACTCATCACTCTCTTTGCTTCCACTCTTGGTGGTCTGTTTGATCAATTCTTTGCAGTGCAAATAAGTTATTTTCCCCACAAACACAAATTGATGATTTCAACCCCTTACTTTTACTGTTGATTAGCTTCTCACTGACACTAGCACAGGGGCTTTTTCCTGGCTTGGCTCACTCTTTTCTTCTAACTCCCTGGATCACAGGCTCATCAGCCTGCTCTCATCTCCCACCGACTCTGTTGTTTTGAAGGTGGGTTTGTTGTGATCTGTCTTCACTTTACTCTATTTTGCATGTAACATAGTGTCGTAGTTAGGGTTTTACTGCTATGAATAGACACCAAGGCAAGTCTTATAAAGGACAACATTTAATTGGGCTGGCTTACAGGTTCAGAGGTTCAGCCCATCATCATCAAGGTGGAAGCAGAGCAGAATCTAGGCAAGCATGATGCAGAAGCTGAGAGTTCTACATCTTCATCTGAAGGCTGCTAGCAGAATACTTGCCTCCAGGCAGCTAGGAAGATGGTTTTAAAGCCCACACTCACAGTGACACACCTACTCCAACAAGGCCACACCTTCTAGAAGTGCCATTACTGGGCCAATCATATATAAACCATCACACATAGTAAGTGTTAACTGAACATTGAATGTATAAGTGACTTAAGAAAAAAAATGAATGAATTCAACTATCCCTTTACACTCAGAATATGGAGACCAGGACTTTATTATTATTGGCTATGCCTTTAGCAAAGTATTGAAATGAAGCAAGATGCTTTTCAAAACTCTAAGTAGAAGGTAGTCATTGCATGAGCACTTGCACTGAGTGTGCCTGGTTCTTTCATCATGAAACTCCTGACCGAACGACTTGATGGAACAAGGTTTTACTTAAGCTCGTGGTTTTATGGGAATCAGTCCTTCATACCAAGCAAGGCAAGGCAGGGGAGGCCAAGGCAAGGCAAGGAATAGTGGAGTTCAGGAGGCACTGAAAGAGTAACTCCTATATCAGTCTCACTTTTACTCCATTGCAGCCTCCTAACATATTGGAGGAGCCCAGCTAACATTCAGATTGGGTCTTTCCCCATTATTTGCCATTCTATATATCAATATTCTCTGAAAAAATCCACAAAAACACATGAAATGGAGTGTATAACCAATCCTACACATATCTCTCTCTCTCTTACTCTGGTCAAGTTGACAAGATTACATGCCATGATGATCTTCAAGGGTTTTCATCAAAGTGTTCTGCTTCTGCAACACTGAAGGTCTCAATTTCCATTTCTCTGTAGGACAGGAAGTTGTCTGTGTCAGCTGACTCTGAGCCATCTGTTCACCATGAAGCTGGAGCCTCAGACTCTGGACAAAGCCTTTCTATTTTCAGTAGAGTTTAAGGTGTCTCATGGATCTAAATTGTCTACAACCCTTACTGCCATTCATCTTTCTTGTTAATCAAGGACATATGTCTATTGACTTTAATGGGGTCTTGAGTGCTTCATGAACTACTGAGATGAGAAAAGATCAGTGCTTGGCTAGTGAAAGAAAAATGGGAACAAGGGGACTGTGAAAAGTTAATTGAAATAAAGCATGTGCTGGAGGACACAGGGTCACACACATGGGAAGAGCAGTAAATAGAGAGGTTTTGTCCTGGGTGTTTTATAGTCTGTAAGCTTACAAGGTGTAATCATAAGGGTACTCACGAACTCCCTCCAGAATGTCTGCCTTTTAGGAAGAGAAACCCTGAGTCAGTACTGGACATGGAGCAATCAGCTGATTAGTCTTCTGGCTGAATTCTTTTTTTAATGCACCTCACCAGGAAGAACTTTCTTTAGAAATAAAACTGCTATGGAAAGCAAGGAAGATACAGGTTTAGAAGACAACCCTATGCCCACCTAGTAAGTGATCCAAAAATTAGGACAGGTACCTTATCTTTAAATTAGTTAATGTCAATCTCTGCCTACTACATCTGCAAAATCAATACCTGATGTTTGCACTATTGTTCTAGGACTTAAAAGAGACTCTCACATATAATTTTTTCAACATACCCTGATAATATCATGATATAGCTCTTCTATCTCAAATTTAATGTCATTGATATAGGGAGATAGGATAAAGGACTTAGTCAAAGTCGAGCTGCTAGTGTGTCAAGTGTCTGTGAACAAAATTCAGAATCGTCTACAAAAAACTGTGTTATAGCTGTCTTTCATCTGTCTATCTATGTACCTATCTATCATCTATTTGTTTTATGTTCTATACCAATACACACCTTTCCCTCCAGCATGAACATTGAAACTTATCAAATTTATTCAAAAGCCTAATAGTTCTTTTCCAGAGCTCCTATTACATTGTTTTTGGTTTTGTTGTTTATTTGTTTTTGTTTTTTGTTTTTCTTTGAGACAGGGTTTCTCTACATAGCCCTGGCTGTCCTGGAATGCACTCTGTAGACCAGGCTGGCCTCGAACTCAGAAATCCACCTGCCTCTGCTTCCCAAGTGCTGAGATTAAAGGCATGCACCACCACTGCCCAGCTTCCAATTACAGTCTTAGCCTGGAGGGATTGAGATTGGTTTTTACATATGAATAAGGATATGAGGTTGAATAGCTGTCAAGATTCATGTCTAGAGAAGAATAATGAGAAGCTTTCCTCCATGACTCTGGAGGCAACCTTCCTTCAGTCTTCCAGCATATATACTGTCAGGATGACAAGAGTCACTTACTAACTCATCTTTCTTCCTAGGATTTTGTCCCTTCCTTTATCTTTGCAAACCCATCACTGTCCTGCCAAGTTCAGAATGACTGTTCTAAAATACAATATTGGAACTAATCATGTATCTTCTGAAAGCACTGCTAATTTCTCATTATCCATAAGATCAAGCACAAAGTCCTTAGCAGAGTAATTTATGTCCCTATTTCACTCGTTCCCTGTGTTATGGATGAGGAAACTAAGTCCTGACCTCTGGGACTTGAGTCTTAAAGGGGGATTAGGATACTGTGAAGATCAGATTCTGGCCATTAAACATCTCTAACCTTCTCCCCAACATCCCTTTCTTCTAGTTCTCATGTATGCACATGTTATTCCCACTCTCCAGAATGCTTCTATATCTCTCTACATCCAAACTGGAATTGCCAGCCAGAAGACCCTCACCATTTTCTGCCTAGTGAATTTTCTTATAAGGCAAATTCAAGTTGTTAGCTTTTCAAATGTGAGAAGCCTTTTCCAATTCCAAAGATGTTCCCATGTTCTGCTTTTCTTCTTCTTACAGCCTCCATCAGCTTATATTAAAATAATTTGTCCATGTCTTCAAAGTCATTAAGATCACCTTGATATGACGATTTACGTTTTCTCTCTTCATAGCAAGTTGTAGATAATTTAGCTCCATATTAACAGTAAGCCTTGGTTCTTCCATGGTAAGCCAATATGTTTCTTGCTATACTGAATCCGAGTTGCTCCTCTTCAGATTTTCTCTTCTGCTTTCTCCTGTGGATATGACACTCAGAGTTGGGTTCTGTACAATCTCTTATCATGTGTCCTTTCTTGTTGTTTAGAGGCAGTCTTTCCATGGAAGGATTGATTCACACTGTGAAGTGCTCTCTGCCTTCTAAGCCCACTGCCAAGCCTACAGTTATTACTTAAAAAGCAGCTGAGGGCCGATGACAAGGACTTGCTCAGCTGAGAAACGATGACAAGGACTTGCTCAGCTGAGGGACAATGACAAGGACTTGCTTTTAAAAGTTATTCCGAAAATACAACTGCTACTCTCTGTTAGAAAATACTATTTATGAATATCATTGTCCTAATATCTTTCTAGGTATAGTAAATGCTTTGGAAAGCAGGAACCACAATTTGTGCAATTAAAACATACTATAGCATAAGCCATATATATATATATATATATATATAAAATAACATGCACGTGTACATGCATGCATGTGCATATGTACATATGTGTATGTACACTAATGGTATAGCATTTATTGAATGTTATCTTTCATGTAAAATAGTAAAGTACCTACTTTACTTCTGAGCCTTCTCACTGACTGTGTAAAGTATACTTACTCTGTAAATGTTAAGCATAAGTCACAGAAGTTTGGTTTCACATGGCACACATCTGTCAAGGATCAGTGAAATACTAAAGAGTTTCCAGCAGCAGAGGACTCCCTTGTACTCTCCATTGTGCCAAAGGCACAAGTAAATTTTTACATGAACAATCGTTTTTCTGAAAGGATTCAGCACATTTCATCTCCCTGAACAAAATGAAACTGAGAGGATAGGAAAATGGCCCAGTGGTTAAAATTACTTTCTTCCCTTGCAGGGAACCTGAATTCAGTTTTCAGCATCTATATGGTGGGTCATAACTTTCAGTAGCTTGAGTTCTACAGGATCTGATAACCTTGCCTGGTGTCTGCAGACCCTAGAACATATGTGATATACACACACAATCAAACAAATCTAAAATAAAATAAAATAAATAATTTTTAAAAAATGAATTAGAAATGGTGGCTCTGTGCCACTCTCCTGAGTATGTTGTAGACTCAGTTTCCCCATTCTACAGTGTATCAATAATCCAGGTGGACAGGTGAAGAGGTCAAATTGACTTGGTCTGTATAGGACTGGGGAATTTCCTAGAACTGGGACTTTTAGCACAATACCCAGGAAACTCCCCGGCAAAGCAGGATGAGCTAGTCAGCCTAAATTCAGCAATGATATAATAGCACTCAAATTTTCAAAATAAGTCCCTTGGTAATATTCTTATACCAAATAGCAAGTCAAAATGTATGATTTGTGTATGTGTGTGTGTGTGTATGTGTATGTGTGTGTGTGTGTGTATGTGTATGTGTGTATGTGTGTATAAGTACTGTATAGCAATTTTAGGAGGAAAAGGGATGTATTTTCTTATGTAACTCTGAAATTTAAAACAGATGCTGGGACTGAATCTTTTTCAAGATGCATTTTATAGTCTTCATCCTCGTGTGTTAAGATAGGAAAGCCATGAGTACCAAAATGAGAACATTCCTTGACCCACTTCACAAATCCTCACAGCATCATACTCCATGCTGTTCCAGTTCTCTACAGTCTTACCAGTCCCTGCCTGAGCCATAGATACTCATAGATTCACACAACCATTAGCCAGAATTGTTCACGTGCATATCTAAATTTATTTGGATTCACTGATTAGTCACACATTATCTAATATTTATTCACAAATGCCCTTTAACAGTTCCACATCTATCCACCCATGCACTTTAAATAGACATAAAATGCATTCCTACATGATATGCAGTATTCAGGTTCACACAGTGCAAAATGTATCACCAAGAGACATTCATTGACTTTTATGTAGGATGATCTATATTGACTCCTTTTGTGCCTACTTCCAGAATTATTTCATAGGTTCAAACATGTCCTCCAAAATGCGTATATTAAGTCACATTTAGAGAGATACAAAGTTTACACCAAGTCTCATATTTGCATGTTCACATTTATATGTTCTATACATTTTTATTTCGAACATGTACATATATACACATTTACATACATAAATACAAGATGATACATATATACACACTGAATACTGTCTTGTCTTGGAAAGTTGCTTCAAAAATCTCTGTATGGCAAGGCAGAATAAAAATTTTGTGACAAATTTTAAGAGAACAATATAAGTAAAATCAGCAGGAACACATGCAGCATATGCATATATATTGAAGCATTTTGACTACATCCAAATATGTTAGCATGTATGTGTTTTTTAATCTCTGTGCTCTTAGCATTATACATATTCACACAATCCACAAACACAATTCTTTGTCAATGATCCTTCCCATTCTTTACATTGCTTCAAATACTGAAGCAAGTCAGTGAGTCTATTCTTCTTTGTTCAAGGAGAATAGTGAATGTACACAGAGGCCACTGACATGTGATGCTTTGAAAGTCACCACTGCCAGTGAGGTCCCAGAGTTAGAAGGTTCAGGAGGAAACTGACCATGGAGGAATGTTTTTCTACTTAGCCAAAAAGATCCGGCTCCTTTGAACATTGACTTTCTGCTGAGATGTCATAATGCATTCCACATTTGACCATTAAATCCTAATTGGAGGCCTGCTGGGAAGGTATGGGGGCCCAGCCTGCCAGAATTTCCTGGGTCACATCCTTGCAAGACCCAGCCTGGCCCCCTGCCCCTGCATGACCTGCCCCTTTGAACTCTTAATCCTTCTACTGCTCACAAAGAATTAGGAGCTCAATTTACTCCTGAAACCACAAGAATGTGTCCTTTGGTCTTCCCCTTCTCATCTGCCACCTCCATCCCTGCCCCAAACCACACACACAAACACACACACACACACACACACACACTTTGTTATTCTTGCCTCCACACACCACTCTTAGTAAAGAGGCAGAATTGCTTGTGTAGGCTTAATTGAAAGGCTCCAAAAACCCTGAGACTTTTATGATGAAACAATTGTCCTTGGTAAATGTCAAACTTTGTATTTGATGATGTTCATGACCTTTTTTTCCCCATGACTCTGCTATTTTCTTGAGGAATTATGACCTGGCTCTGTCAGCCTGACCTGGTCATGTTCACATACAGCAAGTGTTGTGTGTCTTAGAATAGACTGACCCACTGTAACACAGATAACTATCCTCTGGTTCATGAAATATTCAAGCAGATACTAAGGGGAACAGAAACGAGGTAAGAATGGGAGAGCCTTGACATAATCACTTTGGAAGGTCAGATAATCCTGGAATGAATGATAACCTTATCCCTCCCCCTGCTAGCTGCATTTCCTCTTACTAGCCATTGTGTACCAGGTACTGTGACCACAGTGGACACACCCCTGGCCTCTCAAACTGTTGCTTCAAGATTCAAATAAAGGAATTCGAGTGAAAGTCCTTTGAACAATTGAAACATTAATCCAACATCATTAGCATAGAAAGGGTAAAAAGACCCTTCTACCATCAATAGGAACTTCAAAGTGAACTAAGACTTAGGGATAATGATCGCACAGAAATCTATTGAGAACGACTTATCATGGCCAATGGCTGCAAAACACAGGAAGATAAATTTCAACTACCCAGGAAATAACTTCCCAAGGGTCAGAGAGTAACTACAAAATGGAGCCCCTTGAAGTTCTTTGTTCTATGGCCTCCTGAGAATATCAGTCTGTCTTCCATTGATTGGCTAACATACAACTCTGTCCTAATACCTCACAAATGAACTCTCCTTGACCACATTTGTGAATTTCTCAGTCTAGGCAGGTATTGAATTAGAGCACAGACTAGATCTAGATCTAGAAGACACCATGCTGTCTGATGAGCATGGCTTGTTTTAAAGAAAATTCAATAACAATAACAACAACAACAGCATACCTATGGTCAAACTAGGTTAGTTAAATTGATAGACCAGTCATAATGAAATCTTTTACTTGATAAAACTATGAAACACTACCAAAATAGTTGAATGTTGGATTAGACTTCTAATGCCAGAGCTTGACAAACCTCTTACAACCTTACCAACTTGAGTAAATCTTCCAAGTCTCCATTTTGTTTGTTAGTTTTGTATGATTTTTATCTCAAAATGGGAATACAGACAAGGTCTACCTTGTGAGGTCACTGTGGACCTTAATATGTAATCTACCCAATGCCTATAGCCTATCTCAGGAGAGGAAGTGTTTACTAATGTCAGCTTTAGGCATTATTATGATGATAGTGGGCATGCTACTGTCAATGATATTCTGTAAAAATGATTCTTCCTTGATTCAAAAGGCTCTCAGCAGCTAATATTCAAACTCATGCTTGTTTCCAGGGAAGTGCTGACTTTCTCCAAGGCAGGATCTGGTTTGCTTAGTCATCTTTCATTCTGTTTTACTGTGTCAAGACCATGTTGATCTAATTCCATTCTACAAAAACTGGATCCTGATCCTCTTCATTCATCTTACTAGAAAAAGTTCTGATTCATTTCTGTAGAAGTATAAAGCATTTCCATCTTCAGAAACTGTTTTGTTTGAGATAAGGGTTCTCTGTGTAGCCCATGATGTCCTGAAACTCACTCTGTAGAACAGGCTAGTCTAGAATTCAGAAATCCACCTGTCTCTGCCTTTGAGTGCTGAGATTAAAGGGGTGCACCAACATCGCCCAGCTTAATGGGATTCCTTGAGGAGGTTTATTATTGTTTACCCAGTCATTATTTCCATTAGATGTATAGATTTCTCCTGATCCAATGTTATATCTCTAGCATTAGAGATAGTGGGTCTCCCTATCCACCATACATTTTCAAGCAGATAGCCACAAATATTCTTAATTTATTGTATTCTTTCACACCTTTTTATACTACAAATACTGCATTTTTCTCATTGTCTCTATTTAAGGCATCTCTTTTCATCATTGCATCTGTAAAAAGCCTTTCAAAAATCAGATTAGTTAGCCAGTATTGGGGCACCTATAATCTTATCACTCAAAGAGAGGATGCAGTTAAAATTGAAAGTTCAAAGCAATCACATGCTATTATACCACAAAAGGATTCTATCTAAAAAGCAAAATCAAATAAGTTAAATATAACAATAATAATAGGAAGATAGTAGCATAAATTTTACAGTTAATAGTTTCTTTTCCACCCAGGTTCACTGAATTGTTTCTATATCTCTGTTTTCCAAAACCTGTCCTCAGCAAGCCCAAAATTATCATATGGTATGAGGAATGTCTCATGAAAACTTGAATAAAGCATATCCCCATCTATTGAAGGTATGTACAGCAATCCTAATGGCTGTACTTGCATTTTGCTGTCACTGGTGAATGTACACTCATCCTCAGGAAGCCAGGTTTCTAGAGCATCAACAAAAAGGATATAACAAGTATTTACTTAGGGAAACGACTAATTTTCTCTTCTCCAGCGTATCAGTTTCCTGAACTTACTAATCTGTAACCATCCACACATTTGTCCTTCCATTCCCTCCAACACCCTTGTTAACAGTTACCTGTGACAAACTATTGCTCTTAAGATAATCTGAAAGCTCTTGTTTTCTTAAGGCAGGACTGCTGCCATGGAATTAGAAGATGGTGAAATCATTATCAGTAATATCCTGGAAGTAAATCTCTGCAAGTCCCCCCCCTCAATTCTAAACTCTTTATCATATTACAGAATAAGGGTCAACAAACATTTTAGAAAACAGTCACCTATTAAACAAGTAGACTTGGTAAGTAGTAAAATGAATGTTACAAGTACTCAACTCTGCTATGAAAGAAAAGCCACCATATACAAGAGTTCATAGCTGTGTTAAGAGTAAAACTTTATTTATGAAATGAAATAGCAAGCAAGATTTTGTTTATGAATTATAGTTTAGTGCTACCCAACACACAGATTCAAGACTGCGAAAGGAAGGTTCCGAGTGGAAGATGAATAATAAGAGAAAATTATTTCCTTTGGTTATTTTTATTCACTTATCCAGCTTTCAATCCACTCTTTTTAATGTTTGTGCAATTTCTTCATACAGCATATGTTTATCATATATTCTTTTTCCTCTACCAACTCCTCCCTAGATCTTTTCCACTCCCCTATCCACCTAACTTCATGTTATTTCTCAAGAAAAGTAAAGTCAAGGAGAACAACAAGAAACAGAAAAATCAAAATAAACTAAAAACAACAACAGAAAATCAATAAGACAAAAATACCCAAACAAAACTAAATAGAAAGCATGCAGCGCATGTATACAGATAAATTAATATGGAGTCCATTTTTGCATTGGCCAACTAGTCCTGGCCATAGGGCCTGTACTGGAGTATGATTGATACACTCAGTGACACTCCGTTGAAGAATACTGATTTTCATTTTCCCAGTAGGTAGCAATTGTAAAGAGCTTCTTCCTTAGGGCTAGGCTCTGTGTCTACCTCTCCTTCTCCATGCTTGGTGTTTTTCTGCTTTGAACTTGAGTATGTCTTGTGTGTGCTCTTGCAATCTTTCTGAGTTCATTTATATAACACCCTTGTTGTGTTTGGATGATACTGATTCCTTGTAGTCATTTGCCACCTATGTTTCTTACAATCTTTCTACCTCCTCTATGGCCATATCAAGATGAATGTGCCTTATTTCATCAGTTATTTTTTTCTTTTACTGATGCTAGGTTACTGAGATAAAGTGCTATATAAAACAGACATATTAAAGATGTATTTAATTGTTTTGACTAAAGCATGTGAAAATCTAGTATGTAACACCCCTGAAAATAATCTCCAAATTCAGAACACCAAGGAATTGGCATTAACTTTCCCCAGTTCCGCTCTCAGTGCCACCTGTCTTTGTATAATCCAGCTATGACCCTCACTTCCACTTAAATGCAAGCAATCAAAAGACATCCGTGAGACAGCTAAACTGAGCAGTATCTTTCCAATCCAAGTGAAGGCTTTAATCAGCCCCTAGAAACACTTAAAACACACAAAGACTTCAAATTGCATTAACCCCTGGAAAAATATATATCCGTTCTTCCACATAAATAACAATTCTCTTGTTTTTAGTATCAAAAAGGCATAAAAGATACCACTGGAATGCTTTCATGTATCCGCTGAATAATGCCTGTAATTAAATGTACCACATACATAACTAAATAAATGTTCACTCACTTTTCAGCTTCCTGCAAATAACACCAGATTAAGGAGATCAAAGAAACAGGTCATTATGATGTTTGAATTTCTTTCTTTCCTAAACATGAGCACCAGTATAACAAAAATTGAAATAACTTCCATAACTCTAATATATAACAATGTTGTTATGCTTAAAAAATGAATACTAACTAAAACTTTCTCAATTTTTCATTTCAAAATTTTTATACACTTTCTAGCTTTCAAGTTCTTTTAAATTTTTCTCTGTATTTTATTTAAAATAATCTTCAATATATATTACTTACAAGAATGATTATACTTTTTTCTACTCAGAAATTTGATCTAGGAGCTGGAGAGATGGTTCAGTGGTTAAGAGCACTGACTGCTTTTCCAGAGGACCTGAGTTCAATTCTCAGCAACAACATGGTGGCTAACATCTATCTGTAATGGGATCTGATGCCCTTTTATGGTGTGAATGAAGACAGTGATAGTGTACTCATATACATAAAATAAACAAATAATTGTTTAAAAGAAAAAGGAAACTTGATCCAGATGTTAATGAGTTGTCCCGAGACAAGTCTTTATGACGAAAGGATCCCATGCAATATCACATGTTGCCCCAATTCCTGTCTTGTCTTCATTGTAACCTTTTATTCTGACCACTTACCTAACCTCTCTTTCACTGGCATAACCACACTGGTTGTGAAGTTTACAGACACAATATAATATAATGTCTCTCTACATTGGTTTGTTCAATGCTTGCCTCCGATTGCCGTCCATTCTGAGTCAGAGTGTCACAAACATGACTCTGTTTTCATCTTAAAAGGAGTAACTAGTGTGGGAGGAAGCCAAATTTAGGTATTAGTGGTGACACTAGTTCTGGTCAGTGTCAGTGATTTTTTTTCTACACTAAATGTATTTGTTTTGCTTCTGTGATTGACAGCTCTTAGAATAGATTATTCAATAGTGTGCAGATTCCATTGCATGTCTAATTTCCATGTCTTAGGTTCAGTATTCACTGTTATCTCCTTCTTTGATTACCCACTGTGACGTTTACTCCCATGATTTTATACATGTAGCATCTTAACAGAGTTTGTCTTGTGTATGCATGAACTCACTGATAACACTAATATCGTTGGCTTTAGCATTTTTAACTGATGTGGAGATTATTCAAGATCTGTTCCATATAAACCCCTTTGAAGAGGTTAGGGAGTCATGTGCTTGGTGAGTATGATGCTTGGAGCAAAAACTAGGTTTTTTGACCACACTGATCTTTAAAATACATATTTAGACTTTAAAAAATATTAAATAAACCATCTTATGTCTTTGTGAGTTTTTAAAATCAACCAATCTGCACTGTCTGCTCTGTAATTTACAGAATAGATATGATCTTGTTATATGAGCACAAATTCTTGCCTCAAATCACATAGTTTTTGTTGCAGATAGCATATTTGTATGTGCCACAAATTCATATGTGAGAATCTTAACCCATGATGCTATAGCATTTGGATATAAGGCCTTTGGAGAAAACTTTTGAAGATGAAATGATGATGGGGGCCCCCCGATAGGATTTGTTTCTTCTGAGACAAGTTCTAGCTATGGAGGCTGGACTGTGTGTGTGTGCGTGTGTGTGTGTTTGTGAACCTTCTGAGTACCTGAGTACTGGGACTATACAGGCGCGCGCGCACACACACACACACACAGAGAGAGAGAGAGAGAGAGAGACATGATGTACAGAAACATGTACACACATATCTCACATACATGCACATGCACACACATACATACACATACACATGAACACACATATCCATACACATATATATAAGTACACACACATATATATACATATATAAACACATATGTATGTGTTTATGTTTCTCTCTCTCTTTCTCTCTCTCTCTCTCTCTCTCTCTCTCTCTCTGTGTGTGTGAGTGTGTGTGTGTGTGTGTGTGTGTGTGAACTTTCTGAGTACTGGGGCTATCCAACAATGAGAATGCAGCAGTTATAAAAAAGACAAAGAAATAATCATTATGTTTCTATTTTCCCATCTCTTTTCTCCTCTCCTTTCTTCCCCTGCTCTCCAATGTAAGGAAACAGTGATAATGCAGCCTTCTGCAAGCATTACCAAGAGCTCAATCTGCTGGCACCTCAGTCATGGATGTCTAGCTTCCAGAACTATGAGAAATGAGAGTCTTTTGTTTGAACCACCCAACCCAGGGTACTTTGTTAAAGCAGCCAAGCTGACTCAGATATTATTTTAACAAAACTAATGCCAGAGTTTCCTGTTATCCACACTTTTACCTTCCACAGTTACAGTTACCCATAGCCACCTATGGTCTGAAGAGATTAAATTCCAGAAGCAAAGAATCCACGAGTTCTAAATTGCATTCTATTTTGAGTGATATGATGAAATGGTGTTCCATCCCACTCCATCCCACACATTTTTCCTTTTTCTCCTATAAGATACTTTTTGGGAGAGAAATCAAATTCATATAGCTTTTATTGCAACATATTATTTAACTGGTGTATTTTTTCTTTTAGAGTTTCTTTTGTTGGTATCTTCTTATTACTATCTGATAAATAAAACTTTATCATATGAATATGAATGCAGATATATATACAGAAATAGAAATATTATGTAGAAAGTGTGAAGGATTATGCTATTTATAGTTTCAGTTATCCACTAGGGTCTTGAGACATACCTCTCAGGGACGGAGAATATCTAACCCAATGACAAAAGAAAGACAGATTAAAATAATTAAACTGAACTATGGTAGTGAATCAACTCTGGGTTCTGAATGAAAAAATCATCAGAAAATATCCTGTCCATTCTCTTAAAGCAATGGCAATAGCTCTTAATGCAGCAGGTTTGAAATTTACAGAATGCTCTGGTATCCAGTCTTACTAGACAGACATAGCACTTGTCCATTTTCCTTATAGCTTAAGAACTCTGGATTCTTATAAAGAAAGTCTCCACTGCTGTCAGGGAAATGTTGGAAAGGAGAATACTGAAGAGGAAGGCATGAAACATTATGAGGACAGCATATTGGAAACGTCCCTAGTGTTGCTCTTTCCTGCTACTGTTTACTAATGCATGTAACCCAACCTGAACTTATGAAAGCTGACTTGCTATTTTGGGCAATTAGATCAGAGCGAGGCATCCCATGGGAAGTTGGGATACTCTGGACCTGGTGACAGGAGATTACAAGAGGCGTGTGCGTGTGTGTGTGTGTGTGTGTGTCTGTGTGTGTGTGTGTGTTTGTGTGGGCGTGCACGCGTGTGCGCGCACATGTGTGTGCTACAGTCACTGGCTTCCAGGTCTCTAGGTTAGCTGTGTTCACATGTCCCACATACTTCAATGCTCAGCTCTTGTTGCTTGTCAAAAGTGTCAGGTTTTGTCAGCAAGAGCAACTGAGGACCTTGGCCCTTGGTTACCACTCTGAAGTCTTCCTAAATGATAGAAGCAGAAGTACAATCAAGAATCAAACAAACCATGCCCTGCCATTTTCTAGATTTAGTGTCTTAAGCAAGTTATATAATCAACCTGAAGCTTCATTTTCTTGTCATCATTTGAAAACATGGACAAATACATACATAGTTATCATCATACTACAGGTCAGGTAATACTTCTTACATACTTTACTTCTTACATATTTCTTACATAATTTTTACTACTTAATCGAGATAAAATGTCCACAGAACCTTTCATGGTTGCAGACCTTTGATATAGTCAAAGTAAACACTACTATGCACTGAAACATTAAGGATTCCAAATAGTAATAGTAAACAGCTTCAGGAATCCAAAGGAGGTAAGACTTACCTGAGTAAGAGTTTTCCCAAGATAGAAAGCAAGCCACTAAATGTGGGCCTATATTTCTTGGTACAATTTGGATGGCCAGTGAATAGGAGGTATGGAAAGCTGTGGAACACTATAGATGCTTTCAGATTACTAAAACTGACAAATGATCACTGGTTTGCTATATGCCAATGCTAAGCTTGGCATATACATATGGTATTAAGTAAGATAAGCTCTGTATTTGATTCTCAAGATTCCTTTATAAAATAGTACAAGGAGTTGGGGGCAGAAATAAATAGAACTTTACTCTATTATAATTCTAGAGGATGGAAGTCTGGATTCAAGGTGTTTCCAAAACCTTGTGCTCTCTGAGCAGTCAAGGGGGAACCTTGTGAGATTCTTGCACCTACTGGCAATTCTCATCATGCATTGGCTTTCAGTCTCCTCACTTCCATTCTGTGTCTATCTTCTTATATAGATACCAGTTACTTATAACTAAGCCTCTAGCATGCTCTTGTCCTAATTTATATCTGTGAATATTCTATTTCCATATGATGTCATATTTCCAGGTACCAAAAGTTAGGACTTCAAGATATGTTTGTTGGATGACACAATGGCTAAAACCATTGCAATATGCTTCTCACTGAAGAATTGATTATTAACCACAGTGATATGAAAAGAAAGAATTCTAATTTAATGTGAAATATACTGCCAGGGGTTTGTTCATGGCCATATAGGATGATATAAGTAGAGTGATTTTTAGTGCAGGCTAGTCTTTGGTGGGTTATGTCGACAGGCTGGCTAAATTCTGAAGATGAGCTGGAGTTCAGTAAAGAGATGAAGAAAGGACATCATCAAAGGCATAAGGTCATCACAGGGTCATCCCTTTCATGCCACAAGGAGGGTCAGTAAGGTATGGCATACTCTGTATAGAGAAAACATGAGTATAATTCTAACACTGATGGAGCAATTACATCATGGAAGGAGAGAAACTAAAGTAAGTCCCTCTATGCAATGAGAATACAAGTGTCCTTCTCCCTGTACTGCAAAGGTTAGATTCTTAGTCAGTCATTCTTCATGTCCCAGTTGAATACCCATTGGTACAGTGTGTGTGCCATGGTATCGTCAGATCATTTGTTGAGGTTAATGGTAAAATAATTTCAATGAGTAAGTTCAGAAAGTATTTTAAATCCATGGATTCTAAATTGAACAGTTGAAGTATACGAACATCATAAGGTTATTTGGGAAATTCAACATGAAGATCCTGATTCTTTGATTCTTGCTCATGTAGAAGGATGGGAGTTTGTTAGTGGATGAGTCTTATGGGGATTTTAAGTGTGAGAATTTAAATGATAAATTATAAGAAGCTACTACTTTTACTAGCAGTAAGTATGCTGTTACAAATAGGACCCATATAATAATCTCTGATGTTCATGATTCTGACAAATGGATTTCCAACAATCTTAGAGGAACTATAGTATGTAGCAAACATAGAGGTATACAACCTCTGTCTCAGACAACTATTTCCTCTTCCTCCTCAGCACTCCTTTCTATTAGGATAAGAAGACATTCTGAGCAGGGTCAGCTAGTTGCATTTTACATGAGGCCCTACTCTAAACCAAAGTCACTGTCTTTGCTATGGCAGCTGGCTACTGATGTGTGTCAATTACAAAGAGAGCAGGGCTCTAAGGACCATGAAGCCTAAATGTGGTTACTAAGCAAACAGGGCTATTTGAGGTGCATTCCTTTCTGCTGAGCTTGGTGTCAGTAAAAGGGAACTCTAGTTTACTATAGCAAGACCCTCATGTCCTGCTGAGGCTTGAGCCAAGAGTTGTGCAGAGTTGGCAGTGAGGGAGGGACTAGTGGGTACTTGAAATGCTGTAGTCCATGTTCCCAAACAGTAGACAGGAAGGCCCTTATTTTTGGCTCCATGCCCTTCTCCAATTTCATTTCCACTGAAGAGTAGCCCAAGCTCTGTGATCTTTTCCATCAACACTGTGGCTAAAATTAAATTTCAGAATCCCAGTGCAGAATGAGCTGAAGCCTTTTCTAAAGCACATTCATCCCTGCTGTGTGAGTTTTCTTTACTAAAGAGATGTCAAGAGGGAAGTGTCTTCAACAGGATGTTTTTCTGGGAGGGAAATAGGAGATTTACACAAGCTTCACTAGATTTTGAAGGGTTAGGAAATGACTAAATCTTAACCTCAAGGTACTTATCTTTTTTTGCAAAGTCTTAGATGTAGATCACAAATTCCACTATGAAGCAGGCAAAATTACTTGGTAGAATAACTAACATAGTAACAAGAGTGATTCCTATCTGACTCAGTTCTTGACCAGCAGCACCTTTTATAGATATTGTCTTACTTGATGATTTTAGCATCCCTGTATTTTATGGGACCATGGTTCCTCCATTTGAAATCTGAATTAATGCATGTTCAGACAAACAAAAGCACACTGGTCAATTTGAATGAGTCCAGGTTGATGTATGTTTTCTTGTTTCAAAGCTCTATACCTTCTCCCCAAGGAAAAGGTTGTTCTAGGACAGAGTATGGAGAATTGAATTCTCATTGAGAAAGGTAGTGTTATATGAAATGGCCAGAATTAAAAACATTATAACAGTTTGTGATTTTTCTCTATTCATCTGTCTACAAGACAGATAGCATAGTAATTAGAAAAAGACTTGTTTTCCAAATGGTTAGGAAGTTAACAACCCTCTCCTCTATCCATACAACAATTGTTCATAATGTACAAAGTCATTTCTCACTCTCAGTTATCTAGTCCTGTACTGCTTGTTGCACAATTCAAGATAAGCCCTGTGTGGCAAATCATTGGAAATCCCCTTCCATCTAGTCAGGAAACTCAGCCAAAGGTAAGCAAACTGTTTTGGAAGAATCCAGAATCCTGAAGTAAGCAAGCAATTTCATAGTGCAAGTACTTCATTTAAGGTGCTCTTACACACCATTCAAGTGTCATGACTAACTTCCTGTAAGGCACTTACAAAGTCTCTTGTAAATGGAGACAGTGACATTTTGTGTCACTGTTTCTCATGGCTGAAAATAGCCTTTTATTCAGTAACATGCAAGAGCAAATAGATGATCTAGCACATATACTAAGAGATTCTTTGAATTCCTCATTTATCAGTTAACTCTGTGTCTCTTTGATAAATACATGTTACATATTTGGTGAAGAGACAATGACCCAAAATAAGTGTGTTAATTGCTTGATGATCGGCCAATGCCAAGGTCTGTAACATACAGTAAGCAGAATACTATTTAAGATGTTTGAGTTGCTCATTGATATCAGAGAAATCTATGCCATATAATATGAAATATATATTAGATTACAGAGGTTTAAACTTTCTCAAGGCTCAACCCATTGTCCTGAGGTTTTGTTTGTTTTTTTGTTTTTTATTTGCTTTTGTTGTTGTTCTTAAGTCTACCTGTTCAATACCTCTCCCACAGATATAATATAAAAATAATACATTATTAGACACTTTTCTTGTTGCTATGACAAAATACCTGGCCAAAAGCAACCTTAAGGATGAAGAGGATTTTTGGCTTATAGTTACAGGAGAGAAATTCCATCCCAATGGGAAAGGCATGGAGGAAGGAACAGAACTCAACTCGTCAGTTTGCATCTATAACCAGGAAGCCAAGAGGAAATTAGGACAAGGTAAAAAGGAGGACAGGAAATTAGGGCAAAGGTATAGAATGTCAAGACTCATCTGCATAGCTCATCCACTTCATTGAGGCTCCACACACCAAAGGATCCATAACCTTAGAAAACAGGACAAACAACATGTTTTCAAAGACATGAGCCACTGAAGGAGCATTTGATATTCAAGCCTGATGACCTGAGTTGACCTATGGGGTTCACACAGACACACATGCACATATGCACATGTGCACACACACAAGTAATTAAAGTAGCAAAATAATTTCAAGAAGTCTAAGAATGCTTCTAGCTTTAAACATTCATTTGCTGTCTCATAATATGCAACAAACAGAATATTTGACTTACTTTGTTAACAGCTTGAAAGTGTTTGCATTTTAAAGAATTGGTAATCATCCCAAGTAATAGGAGTTTCTTGATTTAAGTTTGTAGTACATTGTGATAATTACATCTGTAAACAAGCACTTAAATTTTTCTAAAGAAGTCTACCAGTTTATCATTTCATACACATATAACACGGTAATCTTACTGAATTTCTAACTCTTACTCAATGAGAGGTAATGCTGAAAGGAAGGCTTAACAGTGGACCAAGACTTAGGGCTTCTGAGCTGCATTATCTTCAGTTCTCCAGTTCATTAAGGTGGCTTAAGCTTAAAGCAAACAGATTCAGATTTCATTGCTGCAATTTATAGACTAAATTCTATCTTTAGAACAGTCACTGATTTTTGGAAGGTCAGAGAGGGAAGAAGTAATAACTTCATATGCTCAAAGGCCCATTTACTTGTAGGTTAATGCCACACACACACACACAAACGCCATCATAAATATATTATTCCTTCCATATTTACTAACAAGGACATTGTCTTCAAGTTATCATGGTGAAAAGAAGATGAAATACATTAACTGAAATATTTCTACTTCTTACTTTATGTACCTGCAGGATTAAAATTCGAAATTATCTCTTTTCAGACATAAATGAGAATCAAATACAGAATGGATGAAATTATGGCTCTAAGCTGAGGATTTGTTTGGTTTTGTTTTTTGTTATTTTGTTTTTTGTTTGTTTTTGCCATGAGGAAAAAATCAGAGAAAAGTAAGGGAAGAAAAATGTTGATTTGTTAAAGTTAATGCTATTATATTTAAAACAAAACTAGAATAATGCATTTTCTTTTTTTATTTACATTTCACATGTTTCCATCTTTCCAGGTCTCCCCTTCGTAACCCTCCATCCCTTCCTCCTCCCCTGCTTCTATGAGGGTATTCCCCCACCCACCCACTCTCATCTTCCCTCCTTGGCATACCCCTATAATGGGGTATCTAACACTCTCAGGCCCAAGGGCCTCTCCTCCCCTTGATGGCCAACAAGACCCTACTCTGCCACATATGTGACCAGCACCATAGGTCCTTCCATGTGTATCCTTTGGTTGGTGATCCAGTCTCTGGGCCAGTTGACACTGTTGCTCTCACCATGGGGCTGCAAACTCCTACAGCTCCTTCACTCCCTTCTCCAACTCCTCCTTTTGGGACCCTCAGCCCATCAGTTGCTGTGAAGTGAATCATGGGTATTCCAAACTTTTGGGCTAATAACCACTTAACAGTGAGTACATACCATGTTCATTCTTTTGTGACTGCGTTACCTCGCTCAGGATGATATTTTCAAGTTCCATCCACTTGTCTGCGAATTTCCTGAAGTCATTGTTTTTAATAGCTGAGTAGTATTCCATTGTGTAAATGTACCACATTTTCTGTATCCATTCATCTGGGTTGTTTTCAGATTCTGGCTATTATAAATATGGTTGCTATGAACATTGTGGAGCATATGTCCTTAGTACATGTTGGAACATAGGCTAGGTATATGCCCAGGAGTGGTAAAGCTGGGTCCTCAGGTATTACTGTGTCCAATTTTCTGAGGAGCCACCATACTGATTTCCAGAGTGTTTGTACCAGTTTGCAATCCCACCAGGAATGGAGGAGTGTTCCTCTTTCTCCACATCCTCGCCAGCATCTGTTGTCACCTGAGTTTTTGATCTTAGCCATTCTGATTGGTGTGAGGCAGACTCTCAGGGTTGTTTTGATTTGCATTTCCCTGATGACTAAAGATGTTGAACATTTCTTTAGGTGCTTCTCAGCCCTACAAGTTTCCTCAGTTCAGAATTTTCTGTTTAACCCTGTTCCCCATTTTTAATAGGGTTATTTGGTTCTCTGGAGTCTAACTTCTTGAGTTCTTTGTATATATTGGATATTAGACCTCTATCAGATGCGGGCTTGGTAACGAACTTTTCCCAATCTGTTGGTTGCTGTTTTGTCCTATTGACAGTGTCCTTTGCCTTACAGAGGCTTTGCAATTTTATGAGGTCTCATTTATCGATTCTTGATCTTAGAGCATAAGCCATTGGTGTTCTGTTCAGGATCTTTTCCCTGTGCCCATGTGTTCAAGGCTTTTCCCCACTTAGTCCTCTATTAGACCCAGTGTACCTGGTTTTTGTGGAGGTCCTTGATCCACTTGGACTTCAGCTTTGTACAGGGAGCTAAGAATGGATCAATTTGCATTCTTCTACATGTTGACTCCATGTAGTTGAGACTCCAATCAGTTGTCATCATCTGTTTAAAATGGTATCTTTTTTACACTGGATGGTTTTAGCTCCTTTGTCAAAGATCAAGTGACCATAGCTGTGTGGGTTCATTTCTAGGTCTTCAATTCTATTCCATTGATCTACCTGTCTGTACCAATTCCATGCAGTTTTTATCACTACTGCTCTGTAGCAAAGCTTAAGGTCAGGGATGCTGATTCCCCCAGAAGTTCTATTATTGTTGATAATAGTTTTTTGCTATCCTAGTTTTTTTTTTTTTTTTTGTTATTTCAAATGAATTTGAGAATTGCTCTTTCTAAGTCTAAGTCTATGAAGAATTGGGTTGGAATTTTGATGGGGATTACATTGAATCTGTAGATTGCTTTTGGCAAGATGACCATTTTTACTATATTAATCCTGCCAATCCATGAGAATTGGAGATCTTTCCATCTTCTGAGGTCTGCTTTCAGAGACTTGAAGTTCTTGTCATACAGATCTTTCACTTGTTTGGTTAGAATCATTCCAAGATACTTTATATTGTTTGTGACTATTGTGGAGGGTGTCTTTTCCCTAATTTCTTTCTCAGCCTCTTTATCCTTTGAATATAGGAAGGCTACTGATTTGTTTGAGTTAATTTTATATCTGGCCACTTTACTGATGCTGTTATCAGCTGTAAGAGTTCTCTGGTGGACTTTTTGGGGTCACTTAAGTATACAAACATATCATCTACAAATAGTGATATTTTGCTTTCTTCTTTTCCAATGTAATCTACTACATAAACAAACTCAAAGAAAAAACCACATGGTCATTTCATTAGATGCTGAAAAAGCATTTGAGAAAATTCAATATCTCTTCATGATAAAAGTCTTGGAAAGATCAGGAATTCAAGGATCATACCTAAACATAGTAAAAGCAATATACAGCAAACCAGTGGCCAACATCAAACTAAATGGAGAGAAACTTGAAGCAATCTCACTAAAATCAGGGACTAGACAAGGTTGTCCACTCTCTCCCTATCTATTCAATATAGTACTCGAATTTCTAGCTAGAGCAATTAGACAACAAAAAGAGGTCAAAGGGATACAAATTGAAAAGGAAGAAATAAAAATATCACTATTTGCAGATGATAAGATGGTATATTTAAGTGACCCGAAAAACTCCACCAGAGATCTGCTACACCTGATAAACAACTTCAGCAAAGTGTCCAGGTGCAAAATTAACAAAAGCAAATCAGTAGTCTTCCTATACTCGAAGGATATACAGGCTCAGAGAAAAATCAGGGAAATGAAACCCTTCATGCTCCAACATGTAATAAAGACACATGCTCCACTATATTTATAGCAGCCATATTTATAAGCCAGAAGCTGGAAACAACCCAGTTGTCCCTCAACAGAGGAAGGGATACAGAACATGTGGTACATTTATACAATGGATATACAGCTATTTAAAACAACGACTTTGCTGGGCAGTAGTGGCACATGCCTTTAATCCCAGCACTTGGGAGACAGAGGCAGGAGGATCTCTGAGTTCGAGTCCAGCCTGATCTACAGAGTGAGTTCCAGGACTGCCAGGGATACACAGAGAAACCCTGTCTCAAAAAAACAAAAAACAAAAAAATCAACAACAAAAAAACAAACAAAAACCAAAAAACCAAAAAACAAAAAAAAACAATGACTTTATGAAATTCGCAGGTAATGGATGGAACTTGAAAATATCATTCTGAGCCAGGTTACTCAGTCACAAAAGAATGAACACGGTATATACTCACTGATAAGTGGTTATTACCCCAAAAGTTTGGAATACCCAAGATTCACTTCACAACAACCATTGGGATGAGTGTGAGGTCCCAGATTGAGGAGTTGGAGAAGGGACTGAAGGAGCTGAGGGAGTTGGCAGCCCCATAGAGGGAGCAACAGTGTCCACTGGCCTGACCTCCCAATGTTCCCGGAGACTGGATCACCAACCAAAGAATACACATGGAGGGACCCATGGTGCTGGCCACATATGTGGCAGAGAAGGGTCTTGTTGGCCATCAGGGGGAGGAGAGGCCCTTGGGCCTGAGGGTGTTAGATGCCCCAGTGTAGGAGAATGCCAAGGAGGGAAGACAAGATTGGGTGGGTGTGTGGGTTGGGGAATACCCCCATAGAGGCAGGGGGAGGGAATAGAGAGGTTCCAAAGGAGAGATATGGAAAGAGAGAAACATTTGAAATATAAATAAAATATCAAAAAAAAAAAAAAAAAAAAAGAATCATTGAATCAGAATTGCTAACTAGCTAGACCCAGGCGAATGTGGAATATGACAGAAACAAAGTAAATATTTGTTGAATGGATGACTGTCCCTGCTCATTTTGTAATCTGTGAACAATGCAGGATTCACAAGGTAAAGTATTAAACATATTAAGTTGAAAGCCATTGTGATTTATCACAAGCCACAGAATACATCAAGATGGGATTAAGTTTAAATTTTCTTTAAGAAATTTAAGTTGGGATAATTTTAACAGGAAACAATATAAAATAAGCTGTGAAGTGAGTAGAATCTACAACAGAAAATAAAGGAGACAATACAATTATGCACTGTTAGAAGTGTTATCCTTTTTAACTCTAAGCTTCAAAGTGTTGGGTATCTAGATACGAATTCAATAATCCTGTTACAATTAAATCCTATTGATTATGCTATAATGGACACATTGTGGTTTGGTTGGTTAGTTGATTGGTTTGTATGGTTTTTTTGGTTTTTACGAAAGTCTTCTGAAAAAGAAAAACTAGACTGACCAAATTTGCTCAACCTGAATTGTAGCCTTTGTAGGCTGTGAAGCCTCATGCTTTGCCTTCATAGCCTTGGAGGCTTCCTCTGAACTCTCAGCTGCCAAAGAGACTGCTTTATGCCATGTTGATTTTCTCTTGCACCCTAGAAAATCCGCTCACTACTGCCCCAAGCCAATCTGTTTCCTTATCTCCACTGGGTTTCCAGCCTTGCTGGAGACTTGGTGGGTGTGGTTTTTCTGCCTATGAAGTTCATTCCTGGCCAAAACTGTGTCAAGTCACAGTTTGCTAGAACTACTAGCCTTAAGCTAAGTAGAGGCTTCTTGCAGCTCATGTAACAGCTCACATAAAATGTCCATCCATTTTAAATCCATACAGCATTTATTTCAACTGGCAAGGACTGCTTTCTGGTCTTTTTCCAACTCTGTCCATGTGTGGACCAAAGTTGTACTTTTTCATCCATCCCATGTATTCACCCAGTTGTTTATCCATCAAGTTCCTATTAAAATTCCACTATAGCAATAAAGCCTTCTAGTAATTCCCCCCACACCCCCCAAAAAAGAAAGAAAAACTAGTATAAACCTTCAGTCTCTTTGGGATTCTGTGTGATAACAGACTTGGGTAAATTTGGTTTTGTGGTCTGGCTTTCTCATTCCTCAACAACTAAATCAAAAACTTGAAACATACTGTGTATATCTAGATCTATTTGGGTAATGGAAGTCCCTTCTCTTTTCATTTCTGAATTTGTATCCTATATGATGAGGCAGGACACATAACCAAAGTTTAGGTAGACTGGGTTAGATTAGTTTTTTTCCCCCAAGTTCAAAAATTGAGACATCTTATTATTCACTTTCCCCAAGTCATAGGTCTCTAAAAAACCAACTCTGTGATCTCTTGGAAAATAATTTTCTTAGCAACAGCCACCTTGCTTTGTAAAGCAACCATATCTGCTCATTTACTATTTAGATGTTCTGGTCATATTTTTATGACTGGTGTTAAAATATACAGAATATTAATAATTAAATTGGAATATATGTGATTTATAGAATGATTCTGCTAATTACTTGGTATTTGTGTGATGCTACTTTTGGGATAGATGATACAGTCAAAGGGTCATGGTCAAAAATCTATGCCTAGATGATAATTAAGATGGTGCTAACAAACTTCTAATATTTCCACACTTCTTTATATTTCAGTTATCTCACCTCTGTCTCCTCAATATTCCTTCTATTGTTGTATGTCTTAATCCACTGCCTTCTGAACCTCATTGTCTTTAACACTGAACATTCCTTAGCTAATTTAGTGATGCCGCAGTATCATCAGCAATGAATAACCCAGCACCATCTTCATCCTTTCTAAGTTTTGCCTTTTAAACCAGTCAAAAAAATTGACATTCATATATCTATAAAACTAGTTATATGTTTTATATATGCTAGAAGGAAAAGTTCGTTCAACATCTTCTGTGCTACATTCATCCCAATCCATTCTGTAGAATTCCATTAATCTTTAAGGGTGCTGGCCACATATGTGGCAGAGGAGGGCTTTGTAAGCCATCAGGGGGAAGAGAGGCCCTTGGGCCGGAGAGTGTTAGATGCCTCAATATAGGAGAATGCCAAGGAGAAAAGACGAGAGTGGGTGGGTGGGTAGGGGGAATATACCCATAGAAGCAGGGGGAGGGAGGAAGGAATATGGAGGTTCCAAAGGAGAGGTCTGGAAAGGGGAAAACATTTGAAATGTAAATAAAGTATCAAAAAAAAAAAAAGTAAGTAAATAAATAAATAAAGGCTCCCAATGTGAAATCTACAAAATCCCCTTTGTTATCTACTTGTCCTTGACTATCACTGCGTTTGTGGGGTTCATTTTTCTTAGGAAAACAGCTTGTGTTACAAGGTAAATATTTACTATACAAAGAATTGTTTGAGTAGTACAGAACTCTTTGGTCTCTTGAATCTATCACTCCATAGCCTTGAACAAAGTACGTACCTTCTGCTATGGGCTCTCTTAAATAAAGAAATGTACCAAGGTAGGTACCATTTTCTATGAGTTTCTCATAAACCCACTTAGCTAACCTTCAGTATTTGGTTGTCTATGTGATTTCAGAACAACTAAAGCAGAGACTATTCTATTGATCTTGACTGTTTTTCCATTTGCGTCATTTAAAATACTATAAGGTTAAAGGAATCTATCAGTCAGGAGAGAAAGTTTTAAAACAGAAGTGTGTCAGTTGTGGAATGCATATGGAATAAAAAGAAACTTCAGTGCAAAGACTTCCTTCCAAGTCAACACTGAATTATTTCCTTCTTATTTGGTTATAACCTTAAGTCCCAGTGACTCACATCAAGAATCAGAATGTATAATGAACTGTGTTAGTAAAATGAAAACATCGTTAAATGTTTATCAGTGTGAGGGTAAATAATCCATTTCATTACAAGGACTAGGACTACACTAATGTCAAGGATAAAAAGCTGACTGATGAAGCAATTTCTTTCTGAGAGGAAATAAGGGAATTTCTCTTTCTTCTTGCTTTCTGAACATATCGATGAATCAGTGTATGTACACACCCACATTTAAATACTCATTCACATTTACTGAGCATGAATGATATTGGAATTGTGAATAATTATTCTACATGTTTGTGTGCATCTCTCTTTCTGTATCTCTCTCCTCTCTCTCTCTCTCTTCCTTCCACTTCGTGTATGTGTATGCAGCATGTGTGTGTGTGTATGTACTGTAGCACACTGATATACAAATTTATCCCTTCAGTAAGCATCATACCTATTTTTTTCTGGGTTTTGTTTTCAAATTACTCTAACTCATCCCCATCCTACTGGCCTCTAGAAAAGCTACAAGTTTTGTTATGACTGGATTTTGTAATTTAGTGGATGTCTTCCCTCTATATTCATTTGTTGATGGAATAATGCAATTAGCATTGCTGATAAATATTTTCCTTGCAAGTCTTGGCTATGAGCTTAGATATTACTAGAATTCATTTTATATATATGGAGATTAATCTGCAAAATGAATATGTCATATAAGAGGAGATGTTGAGATGAGAAGCATGAAGCAGAACATATATGACATGAATGAGGGGGTGTAGTATGAGAAGTGTGGGACCAAGATATGTGATCTTATTTTGATTATAAATATATTTTTTGATTTAGGGAGTATCACAAAATACAACAGAGGTAGAAAGAGGCATGCTTTCTCGTGTGCAAAATGGACTGTTGAGTCAGAAGACATTTCAGAAAGAGACGCAAGTGCCTGCACAAACATGAAGACTGGGGGACCATGTGCATCTCATAATATCTGGAGGATGAGCTGGCGAGGGAAAAGTGATGTGAACGGACAGTGAGGAAACAATGACAAATTGTAGAATCTTCAAGTGACATAGTAACAGTAATGTAACTAGACATTGTCCCTTGTATAACTGGACAACTTTGGGTAGTGGAAGAAGCCAAAAGCTCCTGTTCATTGAGTTCACTTTGGGACACAGGATGGCAAAAGAAATGTAGATCTGAAGAACTAGGAAAGTGATACATTAGCTTGAAGAGGAAACAGGATAAGTCACAATGAGGCTGTGTTAGCAAACTCTAAGGATTAGTTATTTACTGAACTTTATTTATTCTACTATCTATATTAAACTATGGCTACTCAATGAACTTAACATACTCTGGAATCTACAACCTGCTTAGCACTTGCTAAATATCTTTACATGTATAAATATGCATGACTCAGAATATAGACTTTTGGGCCAGACTATATTTCCTACAGCCTGAGTGGTTGAGTTTGTAGGAAACTCTGCTAGGAGACACCAAACTAGTCCCTGCGGATCACTTCAACTGCTTCTACCTGTTTCCTCATCTGTGTAATAGGGATAATCTTAACATTCATCTTGTAATGTTGCAAGAACATACAAAGAAACCCAAATGAAAAAGCACAATATAATACTAGAAAATAAAAAGTTCCTAGCAAACTTCAGCTGAGGTTATTTCTACTTTGTATCACTTTGTCTAGTCTTTATAGTAGTTAATAATAGTCTTTACAATAGTCAGAGTCTTTACAATAGTTACAGTCCTTTCAAAAGTCATAGTCCTTACAATAGTTACAGTCTTTACAATAGTTATAGTCTTTACAATTGTTAGTTACTATGACAATTTGGTTTTTATACATAGAGAAACCAAGGCTCTGAGAAGTCATATAGTTATTCACACAGAGAGTTAGTAGCAGAAATAGCATAGAATCAGTCATTTCTTTGCCCATGGGGAGTGGTGGAAGCTGTACACTACCCTGAATGAATGAGTATTATGACAAGGAACCAATGTCTCAGACCCATGGGAACTGACAATGCTTTTCTTAGGTCAGGCTCTGGAACTCTCAACTCCTTATATGATCTATGTGGAAAAGCACCAACTAAAGCTTCCTCCTCCCTGATGTTTACAGCCTGAAAGTGCTCCTATAGAGAGACTTTCTCCTGAGACTAGCCAGCTCCTTCCTGCAGTGCTGTACACAGTGAATGTGCTGAGGGTCCAGGTTGCTGTTCTCTGTATACTCTCCTCAATAGGAACAAGCATGGCCCACCCAAGCCCAGCTTTTCTGTACTTGTGTCTTCATGTTCATCCTTCCTTCATCCCCTCATCTCTGCAACCAGACTTCCACATATCCCATCAGATATATTGAAAACAGCATTTGCCTCGAAATCCAGTATTTTAAATTGTGTTAAGTTACACTCCTCTTCTGAGGTTAGTGATCTTGCTAAGGCTATGACGATTTTGTTCCTTCTGAGTAAATACAATGTTTCTAAGCATCTTCTCTTGCAGCCTGTATTCCATCTTCTCTTCTTGGCACACTTCCATTAGGGACATCTAAAAGCATGTTTAAGAGTTAAGCTTCTAAGTTGTATCTTCATTTCACTTGCAAGCACACAGTTAAAAGGAATTTCTCTGGGAACCAAAAGTGTCCAAAGAAGCTAGAGCTGGGTATTGGTAAGATTAAAGATCTTAGCCTGACAGAGTTGGTAGCTTAATTGTTTTCTTCATTGTTTATTATAATGATGCTGATATCCATTATTTATCAATAACTACACATAATCTAATTAACTGAATGTAAAGCAAAAGTTTCAGTGCAAGACCCTGAGGATAAGAAGGTAGGCAAAACAGAACCATTACAACCAAACTAGACCTGTGAATTCGTGATTAGTCCTAAAGCCCACAGCAGTGTGTGAGGATAATAAGTCTGAGAATGAAATGGACTTGAAGACAGTAGTTTATTTCAAGGGCACATGAATCCCATCAGAGTGTCAGCTAGACCATGAAGAATAAAAACTTTGTATTTTCCTACATCCTGTCTCATAGAAGTTTGGTCATGATAGGTCCCTATTTGTTAAATAAAAGAATTAATAATGGACACAGATAATGATAGTAGAGCCTTTTTGTTTGAAGTCATAAGAAAAGAAAATGTTAATATTTGTATACCAGTGGAAAAAGAGAATATAATGAATGTCATAGAACCACAGACTTAACAAAAGACAAAATGGAAATTTTCATAATAAATATAATCACAACAAAATCTAAAATCAGTTGAGAGAATGGATGAATGCAAGGATAAGTGAGTCAGGCGAACAGATGGACACAATGCACATGTGGAAAAATGACTGTATTTTGCATGTGTTTTCTAGGATTAACTACTTTCCATAGGATGCCAAATGCACATCTTGGGCTCACACAGCCTAGGACTCCAGCATGCTAAACAGAAAAGAATACACTACATTGTTTTCTTTAGAGGAACAGCTGCTCATCATAAGCTGTAACTTTTTTCTTTCCTAATATAATGACCATTGAGAGAAAACACAAACACGTCACAGAATTTAGTCATGCCAAATGGCTCTGCTTCTTTCTGGGCCTCACAGGGGGTTAGACTGCCAAAGAACACTGCTTAAATGTTCAAGGATTACCCAAGTCACTCTTAAATTGCTAACTGTGGTAGAGTGGATTGTGTAGACTGAAAAGGAGACATCTACTATAACAATCTTTCCTATTAAGGATAAATAACTTTTCCAATAAAGTTCTGAGAGATAAGAGTAGAAACTGAAGCTATTGCAATAAATTACAATGTGCTCATAATCTTTTGTAAAAAGAAAAGGTAATTGAAATTATGTTTCTAGTCTTACTTTATTCTTTCAAGATTATATGGGCCGATAATTTCTTGGTGAAACATTTCAGTGTTTTATATTTACCTTAAATACTCATAGTACCAGCCACAATGTTCAGCAGCTATGTATGTACAAAGTTCAGAGAAAGAGTTGTCATTTCTCTTTGACATCAAATGAACTCTGATCCCTGCATGAACTCTAATCTCAGCCACATTGCTTACAAACCTTTTTCAGATTAAAAGCCTATGAACAGTAGCACTATGCAGTAAAAATGACATGGAACTTGGTGTTCTATTGATTCAGTTGAAGGCTGTGTTCATTTCTCATTGCCAGTTTAGCCAAGTCGTTTAAATGTCCCAAGACATTTGTTTCTGTGAGGCAACTAGAACGACAGTTTTCATTTTATAACTAAAATGGGTACAGCATCTAGTACATCATGAAGACAATAGTGTATGACATTTAAACAGAGCACCAATAATGGTCTGAAAGTTAAACAGTTGGGTTGCAGTGACAATGACAACCTGTTTATTGACTCTAAGTGAATACAGACATCCAAGTTATCACTCTCATTGTTCTTCTTGTTTACATGACTAGATAGGAACAGATCTGTTGAAAATCTTCCTCAGCACTGACATGCATATACATACATATACACACACACACACATTATACCTAAATATAGGTCTAGATTTCAGAACATACCTTCTTTCCTATGTTTGACAGGTTACTAGAATATAAATATACTAACAAGGATTCAGACCTTAATGCTTTTACCAAGAAATAAAATCTCTCCATTACATACCACATAGCTCCATACACAGCACATGCTACTCTGTAGGGATAATAGATTCTCTTACTATCAGGTCTCTGAGGTGGGGTAATGAGCAAAGTGTAAAGGCAAGGTAGTCTACAATAAAACTGTTGTAAGAAAGGGAAGAATCACCTATAACTTCATTCCACAAATATGAGTCTAGTCCTGATTGACACAGTCCATGCTATTTATCTCCTCACATGTCCTAATGGAGCACATTTCTAAATGTCATTGAATCTAACAAGCCCTGCCATCTATTTACTACCTGAATCCAAATCTAAATCTCTTAACACTTGGACTAGGGCAAGTGGGTTCTAACTAGAGCTGTTGCCTCTGGTTCTAATGGATATCCTTAAGCCAATCAATCTATCACACATGGGAAAACCTTTCACACTTTGTCATTACCTTTGGCATATCACTGAAACTCCTCTACTAAAGCTGACTGTATTTTGCCACACTTTCAGGCTTCTACTGCCTACCCCCTGTACCAGATCTCCAGTCAGTATCAGTACCCTGTATTGTCCCAGACACCCCAAGTCGGCCATCATTTCACCTAGTCCCTCGGTTCTGTCTGTATTAGCATGCCATCCTAGGAATACCTGCTGAAAAGATGACTGCCTTCACTAGCTGGGATGTTTTTCTTCTTTTTCTCTCTGCTTCCCCTAACCCAAGCCTTTCTACCACTGTTGTGGATAGCCCTAGGGCTGTTTGTATTTTGATGCTAATTCCCCTTTCCCAGGAGGGGCTGTGGACTAGGAATAAATCACATACTCAGGTGACTTCTTGTGAACCTTCTCTCCACCTTAACTTGCAAAGTAAAAGCTAGAGCTGGTGATTGAGCAGTGTAGGAGGTGAAGATATAGATAGCGGAGACCCCATTTCAGGTGGTAGATCCATCTATACCTGCTACTGGAGGATTTAATTTAGTATAGTTTATAATCTGGATGTTAGTTGTTGTGCCCAGGGATTGAATTACCATTGATTCTGACCTAAGTTTGTGTGATGTTTTCCTTCACCCGGTGACTCAACTGAATTCCAGAGAGAAAGGTATGGCAGCAAAGCATGTGTTTGCAAGAAGTGCATCTGTAAAGGCTGGGGGAATTTTGAAGCATGGGGTTGGCATGGTGGCGACCTGCCAATGGGAATTTAGCAAGCTGGGTGGAGAGATTTTGGATCTCTGAGTCAGTCTCCACAAGATGAGAACAGTCCGGCCATGCCCTCCAGTGCCTGTCAGGCCAGCCCGCCAGGACAGAGAGTATATTGTGGGATGTTTCACTATTTTTTTTAACATTTCCCACAACATACCACAATGATGTCACTCTGATATTTCTCTCAAGCAAACTTCGACTTTGGAATGTATTCTTTTAACAACAAAAGCTTTTAAACATTACCTTTTTGTATTGTGGGTATGTATTGTATACAGGGTGGCACATGTATGCCACAGCACATGTGTGGAGATAGCAGATAATTTGAAGGATTTGGCTCTCTCCTGATAAAAGTTCCATGGATTAAACCCAGGCTTTCAGAGTTGGTAGCAAATGCATTTACTCCTGAGCTATCTCACTGAACCGGGGACCTATTCTTTCCCACAGCTGTAGCCTTCTCCATGTTCAGGTTACATTAAACAGTCCTATGTTCTTATCCACTGCTATTGCATTTATTGTCACTGACTCTTTGCCTGTCTCCATCTGCTAAACTACAGTCTCTTTGTAAGCAAAGGACTAGTATGCACTAGTTCACTAAAAGGTCTCCAGGTCTCACATAAAGCATGAAGGATCTATGCACACACACTTGCATGAATAAATAAATGAACAATAAACAGGTGAGCTTGAAGATAATTGTCATTATTTTGACCTCAGCAAAATGTCCAGAAACCTTTTATCATTTTTTTTCAACAAAAAATAAATTTAAATTCTCTGGCTTCTTTGTGCTTGACTGAGGAAATTCTGTGAGTTGACGTGTAGGAAATAGGAAAACAGAGACATACAAAAATATTGATGAGCTTGGATTAATCATTGCTACTTATTATTTTCTGCCTGTGAGGCATCCTATCTTCAGATTAAAGAGGAAAATAAAAGATCTCTGAATCCCTTGCAGGGTAGTTTGGGGAAATGGCTAGTTTGCTGGTTGCTTAGAGAGAATTTCTCTGAATTTGATTTCTGTCAGCCCTATTAGACAGTACCTTCCAAGAAGAGCCATTTGTTTTTTAAAACAAGTTGTTCTCTGTGTTCTGCTGTTACTTAACTGACCAGCACCATCTGCTCTGCTGTTCTGCTCAATTTGAGTCAGGAAAAAAAAGATCTTTTCTGTTTGTACAGCGTGAGGAAAATGACAGGTTCCAAGAAAAGTTAAGAAGGTGGAAGATCCCTCTAGCCAGTCCGTGCATTTTAACCTGGGTCCTATTTTGTCAAGTCAGCATGAGAATGAGAGTTGGCCCAGAACCAAGAGTGATTCTAACCCCCACACTCTGGGTTCTGTACTGTCTATATTGACATGCCATCCTAGGAATACATACTGATTGGATGATACCTTTGTTTGGTTGTTAAGGGAATCCTCTGGATGGCGACATGTTTCATATGCAAATGTTGGGGCAGAGATAGTCAATTGGTTAATTATCTTGTCAGGAGTATTTATAAAAGGATGTGAAATCCACCTATGCAATTTTGTGAGATTGTATGTGTGTGGGGAGAGGACAGGCATATAGTTCAGTGGCTGAGTGCTTGCTTAGCATGTACAAAAGATCCGGAGTTCTACCCCCACCATTTCAGAAAAAGAGGAGAAAACAGGATAAAGGAATGAAGCAATTATGCATTTGGCTTGGATGCAACTAAGTTTTATGTATTTATACAATAGATAACGTAGAATGGGGAGCATAGACAGTTGACAATAAGAAAATACATACATGAACTTATAAACCAGCAAATAAGGCAGAGTGCCTTCCAACTATTCCTAAAGCCAGATATTGGTCAAAGCACTATTCTTTAGTTTCTGAACAAGAGTTTCTTTCTTGGAAACTAACAATGTAATAAAATATGAACCTCAATTTCATATACTAACAACTTTTAAGTCTGGCACCCATATCTTTCGAGACAACTGGTGCCAAAAGCCAAAAGAGTGAGAAGGGGTACCCATAGTGGCTTCTCTCAAAGATATTCTTCCTGGGTGACTTAAACTCTTAGTTCCTGGCCTCCATTCTGCTCACCCACAGAGCACTCTGCACTCTCCTACCTCTATCCTCTCTTCTGCTTACCTGCTTTTACTGGAATCAAGAAGAAGGTGACTTCTTCAAACAGAGATACTCAGGGAAGCCATCACTCAGCCAGATTAAGTTTTGATTGTTGAATGTGTGTGAGGAGCTGGCTGAAAATGAAACATGCCTGTTCAAGCCTAGCATAGGACAATCTGACTCTCTGGCACTAGCACTACTTTGACATGAAGAACAGAAGGGGGGAAATCTGGATGAGGGCTATTATCCAGAAGTGGTCTTTACTAATTTATGAGCATGATTCATGATAAGGAAAGAATGTTATTTAATTTAGAAGTTTCTTCCTCTAAAGAAATTAAAGTTTATATCCTTTAATATCTCTTAGTTGTTAAAAGTGATAATGCAAAACATTATACTAAAAAACAAAAATAATTCTACTATAAATCACTCTGGTCAACTGTGCTCTCTTATAGTTAAGAGATGATGAAAATTCTCTATTTCACCCAAAATTCTCTAAGGTTCCACCAAGTTTTCCAGGAGTATGATATATTTTCTTCGTTCATACTCTACAGAGGCCTATTTCAGAGGAAGAAATTAAGGCATCTTTGTTTTGTTCCACATAATGAAGGTTTATATTTTGAACATATGAGAATAGGAGGCACCAGAAAACCTTCATGACACATTATTCAGGAAAGCATTATGGATATTACTGTTGGTCTGCAACCCCAAATCAAATCCTTGGATCTGATGTTCTGAGGAATCAGTCATTCCTCATTCTACTTCAGAGTCATTCTCAATTATCCCCAAGAAGGAGGATCTAGTTGTCAGGTAGGTAAAGCAGCTTTATTGTATTTCTCCTCCCAGATTACCACATGATCATTTGGGAACCCAATATCTTTCTTCATACTCTATTCTCGTCTAGTCTGTCATAGCCAACATCATCCATTTCCTACAGAACATATCATGTTGACCTACAGCTGAGGTACTCTTACACATCTTCTGCTTGTTTCTTTTCCTAGTAGGGTTCTGCCAGAGCCTACTTAGAAGTAAAGAAACAAAAGATCAAGAATTGAAATGGTTTATTCAATACCATAAAGTTGCATTATTTGCAATCAAATTTAGGGTCTCCTTTACCCCTACCCCAAATACAAACATTGTATTTGTAGTTTTGTTTTCGGATGGTTGTTCATCGAAACATTTATATCCCTTTCCTTCTAAGCAAAAATTAATACAAGCTTTTCCAAATACCAAGAAAGGTAAGAAAGAAATAATATGAAAGAAAAAATGAAAAATACACCACAAAATATTAACAAACTACAGAGTATCTTAGGAGAAAAAGGGTATGTCCAAGAGCTTAAAGGGACCTGCTGGTAAAAAGACCAACACCAATAAATTACCATATCATAAATCTGAGAACTAATACCAAATCATGCTCTTGTCAAAGGGCAAAAACCTCAAGTAGAACTCACCTAACCCAGATCACAATGGCAGGGTGATCAAATGTCAGTAACAATTTTTAAAAAATGATAAAAAATGTTGTATACACTTCTTAAATCAAACACAGACTTGTGGTGTGTGTGTGTGTGTGTGTGTGTGTGTGTGTGTATGTCTGTCTGTCTGTGTGAGTGTGTGTGTCTATTTAAAACTTGATTTAAGTCCAAAGCTTTCTCACTCATATTGGATGTATTAAGTAATATGCTATCCTATTTTTCAAGAATTTTATTATTGTTTTGTTTTGTCTTTGGTGCTGGGATTAAATTTAGCACTATACGTTGTAGGAAAGTATTCCTACCACTGAGCCACACCTAGCACCAATGATGATAACACATTATTATTTACATACTGTGTATTATACTCTTTTAGTTAATTTGAGGTAAAAATTAACCTTGAAACATCTTGGAAAGTATAACATAATTCATTACAGTTTCTCTAACTTTTAAAATAATTTTATTTAATTCTAATTTAATTATTTCTATTTTAATTTTTTGAGAATTTTATGTAATGCATTTTTGATTATATTCTTCTCCCTACCCAGTCTCCGTTTATTTCCATCCCTATTTCATAATCACCCAACACTATTCATTTCTGTAGCCTTGTGGGTGTACTTGATGCTTTCTATATACTCTTGTCCATGTGATGACCCACTGAAGTGTGTTAGACATACACATCCTGAAAGAAACCTAACTCTTATACTTTCATCAACTGTCAATTACCAGTAGTTCCTCATCTATGTAGAGGTGGGACTTCATGTTCACCTCCCCTATGTCATGGTGGGATTTTGGGTGGCTTAAGCTTGGGTAGATTTTATGTCACTACCACTTTGTGGGGAATATAAAACACAGTGATACAAAGCTGAAGGAAAAATAATGGAACAGGTAAGATTAAGTGGGGTAAGTGATGGGAGAGCAAGGTAAACAAGGGAAAAGAGGCCTGGATAACCTAACAGTAAAGGCCTTCTGAAAAAGCCATAACCAGTTCCTTTCATAAAAACAAAATGTACTCAATAAAACTTTCCAAAGAATTGTACTCGGTTTTGTTAGTATCTTGGATATTCTTTCCATATTTATTCTTTCTCATTTCATGTAATATTTTATTAGAATCTATAATTACTATAACAAGAACAGATGGCATAAACTGGTTTGGAAGCAGACACAATTGACTCTTAAGTACAAATCTCAACCAGGAGGAGCAACATGCAAGCACAGAGCAGAGGAACACCTGTTGCTATAGATGCTAATATGTTAATGGCATTAGTCAATAATTAAGAAAGAAAACAGAGAGTGTCAATTAAGTTCTCAAGACAGATGCACAGATATTGGATAAAAAAGTCTCCACTACAGTTGTGTATTCTAAAAAAGATACTATGTGTTTTGTACAGTATGAATACCAAGAAGACATCTTATGGCTGAGGTAGGCCATATTGAAGCAATCTCACACATTGTTTCTCCTTACATGAACTTTTAAATATGCATGGTGTGGAGAACATGTGGCCCAGAAAAGACAATCAGCTTACCCTTTTTACAAATCATTTATTAGAATATAAATTTGTTTTGAAACTTCTGCTATCCATTTAAGATTTTGTTTGTTTTCTGGACAACAAACAGGATGGTGAGCATAATATACCTCCTTAGCTAATATTCAGTTGTTTATGAGAAAACAAAACCACATGAAAACTTAAAGTAAAAATAAAATAAAATTCAAGCAAGAGTGTCAATACCAAATGTCAAATTGAAGAACATATTCTATGATGAATGACCAGGTTTATTCTCCTGTGTGAATGTATCATGTGGAAGTATAGTCATGTATACTTTCCATGGAGTATAGTCAGTTCTATGTGTATACTGGATGGCTACACCATGATAATGTCACATTATATAATGGTTCTGGGTTTAAAGATTTAGCTGCCTGTTGTGAGGATGTCATATAGCTACGATCTCAGAAAGGCTTCTTCTAGGAGCTAAACTAACCCCTGGAAGAAAGAACAAGAAAAATAAAACTGTAGTCCTGAAACCATAAAGAAACTAATTTGGCCAATAAATTAAAAGATTTACAAAAGGTCCAAGCATCCAGAGAGAAGCTCCTGGTGGTCTGTTGATTTTAGCTATATGAGATACTGAACAGATGAAGCAAGGAACATACTCAGACTCCTGAGAAACAGAAACTTTGGCTAATAAATTTGTATTTTATCAGGCCAATATGTTTGCAGTGGCATTATACACAGCAATAGTAAAGGGCATCTTCATTAATGGGAAAACATTGATGACTTCAAAAAACTTTGGTCATTGCCATATTAGAGTCTTCTTTTTGAATATTATCATCAGCAACTTATAGCCCTAACAATTTTTAGTCTATTTCTTTAAGCAAAGAATTTCAAGAGGTCTAATTGATGCATCAGTGATTCTATGGTAATTCGTGAATGAACCAGTGTCAACTGGGAAGACAGGGGTTTCCATGAAACAGATATCTCTGTTGAATGAACATTTTTATGGACACTGAAAGAGATTTGCAAATGAAACAAAAATACTATCTAAGGAATAACTTTAAGAAGTACTTGCTGCAACAAACTTGTGTCTCAAAGAATACCTTCAAAAACAAATGAAGAACCATTCAACAAAGAAACATTCTTTGATCAATCTCTGAAAAAATTATGGTTCCTACTTTGTCATCAGCTAATAGGTTTTTAAAATAATATATAGCTAATTATAATAGGGAAGTTAAGGACCAACCTACACTTATTAAAAATAATGTTATTACTTTCACATTATTGAAAACATGAGCAATTATGCCAAAATTTTAAAATAATGATAAGAATCAAAGTCCCTTCACACACAGATTGACACACAGATTTTGGGTATTCTATTGTGCAGAATACTTCTTATTGCATAGCACAGCATACTTTAGAATAACAGTAGATAGAAAACTACTAGCCAACATAGTGTCTTCATGTCTTAGGTGAAGAAACTGAGAATCTTTTACCTTTTTTCTTAATCCAAAGTCAGACCAGAGCTCCAAATTCACCATCTCCTGTAATTAGAAATGAAACAAATTTACTGTTGATAGTAAAGGAAGTACACCCACATGAAGGGAGTCAAATAGATAGCCAAAATCCAATTATACTCTATTGACTGATGTTTGGCAGCACAAATTTAGCTCCTAGTGTCTCTAAATTAATGAGTTAGCCACTTAAGGGCCTTTCCCACTCTACAGTTCTACCACTGAGTGAGGTAATCACACATGTCAGCAAGGTCAACATCATGGCTTCCAAAACCCATGTCTTAACCGAGTAGTTAAATTTTGTGTTTATCTCCATTAAGAAGGCATTTGATAGGTAATTGAGAGGATTAAGAATCTCCTAAATGACTCAAGTGAAAGCCACCACCACCATTTCTATTAATGGTAGCATTTACTTCTCACATTGAAAACTAAACTCCAGCCATTCATTCATGAAACAAACACTTTGTTAGATACATGTGTAATACAACCAATCCTGATTATTAAGTGAATGCTACCCTTGAGTATTAGGATTTAATAATAATTTCCAAAATTGTAGTAATACTGACTCTGAAGGTTTGGGGGCTTTAAATGTTCTTAAAGTTTTTTGATGAGTTAAGTGTAAATGAATAAAAACCATATGTATAAAGTTCTCTTGAAGTACATGTGGGTTTAAAAATCGAGGGAAAAAAGACTTGGCTCATATTAGCTTTGTGACCTGCCAAACCCAAAGCATTTGAAAACACAGCTAAAGACTTTGAGAGAATCCAAAATCTGGTAAGGTTCATCTGTCCTTCAAAGAACACATAAGACTAAAATGACTTTTTAAATGTTTAAGCATGGATATTCTTCTAAAATACTGAATGCTTATACATAACTTGCTATTTTATGCATGCACAGTCACACACACAAATACATTCACAGGTATACATAAACATACATTTTGGCTTAGGCTAAAGTCAAGCTTGAGTAAATATCAACCACAAATGGCCCCTTTAAACATTAGCAATGTAAGCTAAAATCATGCACAGATCCTCAGGCACATGGCACACACAGCATGGCTTCAGAATGGAAGGGATATTCAGTAGTGACAAATCTTATTAGTTACTATTTATAAATCATTCAGTGATGTGCCATTATCCATCCACATCACATTAAACCCGGGTGTTCTGAGCTTTTGATGTCTTTCTGAAGCAATTTTTATTTGAGAGCTTTTATTTCTTAATTCTTTCTTAGACATATATATGCTAAGACAAGACCAGGCTAATTCCCACTACACTGCCTACAAGACGATGTCATTTCTACATTTCTTGTTTGTATAGTTGCTCTCTTCCTCATCCTTCGAGCCTAGATGCCCATCTATCAACACCTGTAAAGGTTCCATCGCATAGTCTACCATCAAATACCAAATTATGATCTTATTCAATCACCTAAAATATCAACCACATTGAACATCTTTGGAAAATTATTTGAAGTCTCCATTCTGCCTACAATCACTAGCTCAGATCACCCAGCATTATGAAACTAAGGAAAACATGAGAAAAAAATCTCACCAATCCTTTTTTCTCTCTTACTGATTCCAAGGGTCCAGAATAACTGGAGTGGGGACTATCACAAAAGCTGTTGCCTGTACATGGGGAATGTCTTACTAGCTGGGCTGCCTTGTGTAGCCTCAGTGGGAGAGGAAGCACTTAGCCTTGTAGAGACATGAAGTGCCAGGGTGGGGGCAGGGATACCTAGGAGCCCCCATCTGCCCAGAGGAGAAGGGAAGGGGTGTGACTGGAAGGAGGCAGTGAGCAGAATAAGTAAAAAAAAAAAAGGACCAGAGATTCCAGGTAGAAATCAAACATAGCATTAATTTCTTAACTATTAAATCACAACTAGTGAACATTGCGTGTTTTAAATCTTAGTGGCAGAAAGTAAAGATAAAGTAAAGTGATTCAGTGAACTAAAAATTTAATAATGATTGAGACATGTTGGGCCAAATGAAAAGCATAGAATAGAATCCTTGTTGCAAGACTTCAGCACCATATTAATAGGAATCCTGAATGGAAAAGTGGAACTATTGAGTCGATAGGCTTACTCTAGCATGTGCAAGAGTGGAATGTCCCTGACAACATATTTCTAGTCGATTCAAGACCACTATGCTGAGGATCCAGCCTCATATGTTCTGCATATGCTTGTGGGTTCGTGTATATATCATATTCATTCATTCCTCTGTCCCATGAAAACATTTGTGCTTTATAAAGTTCCTTACCATTCATACCTTAAATACTCATCCTAGACTTTCCCTTCTGTGAACATTTCTTTAGCCTTTCGGCAAAGCTGACTCTTTTTCCTACCTGCTTTCTTAATTGCTTGATCATAACCGTTGATAACATTTAACATAATGGCTTGAGACTTCAACTTCATGCAACAATTTTCATACAGAAGTGTGTGTACTCATTGGAAACAGAAGTCACATATGATTTTATTCACTTCTGTTACCTAGGTTTGGTATTTGCAATGAATAACACAGCTATATGAGATAAATACTTTTGATGTAAATAATAAATAGCCTTATTTGATATACTGGATTCTCTGATTTTGGAATACACTGAGAATTAAATAGTACTGACCCAACAGGAGACTAACTTCATGACGATGAAGGAGAAAGGTGAGGGAACAGGATGTAATATCAGAAAACAGGATATACATACGGTTCTTTTAGAAGTTCATAATCCAGCATAACCATTAATTTTACCATGCAGAAATAATGGCACATTATGAAATATAATGGGTCTTATTCTTCTCTGGATATATTTACTCACATCTTAAAAGAGTGAAGTGTCATTAGTTAGTATGTCATAGCTGCTGCATACTAAAAACCATCATAATCAGTCAATCACAATTGCTGTCTTTCTGTACTCTAGACTGATGCAGTCTAGCTTCCTACGCAAGGCCATCATAATTGAGATAGTCTCTATTTAGATTTCGTTTCTTCTTTTTGGATACACGAGTTTCTTTCTTAAAAGAAAGCCATAGAGAAATAGACCAAGCATAAGAGTTAACACTTGATGAATGAGAATGAATTCCAATCACTCTCTATTCCTGGTTGATGTTTATAGCTGGTCCTTTCCCTAAGAGGGAGGTCAAATTATCACTGGAATACTCTTTCCATCATCAGTGATATCCTCTATTTGAAGGGCCCTTAATTACAAAGAAATCTTTAAATTTACAGGTCACATAATTATGTTGTAGACTCAGTTTTTTGTAGACCACCTTTATCATTCTTTCACAGACAACAGAAATAGAGCTTGGCAGAGAAATAGAGTTGGGAAGATTTATAATACTCAATAGTTCTAGTATCTCAATATAACTAGGTTTCAGACAGGCTAATAGCATTTGTGACCTTGGATAAGTTCTTAAATCTCTTGTAGTCCAGGCTAATTCATTATTAATAGTAGTATTAATGGTTGCTTTGTCAATAGGATGGCTATAAAGATTAAATTAATGTATATTAGACACACAGCAAGCATTCAGAGTCTTCTATTCTCAAGTATTCTTTATTTACTATCAAATTGGAGTATTTGTTTAGTATCTGCAAATAGGAGTATATGAGAAGAACTCTGTTCTTGTGATGGCAAAAATTGATCAGTGTTGTGAATATAGACTATTTTGCTCACTCAGAATAAAATATAGCCTGTGTTGCCCTGTCATCTCTTTTAGCCAATAGTTCTCAGGGAGACTCATTGGATTTCATGTGGAGAAATACAAGAACAGCTTTATTGTAGGAATACATTCAAAGCATCTACAAATATCACAGTTATTACCATTACATGAGGACATGCCAAAGAGTAGGGAAATGTATTTCTTTTTACCAAATATAGGAAGTCTCAGGAAGCCACAGGGTCAAAATATTAGATGCGTGATTTTTTAGAAAGGAAAGGTAAAGAATAAGAGGCAATAATACAGTCTATTGTGTGCTGAACATGTTGTTTAAAGAGTGGTAAGGGTTTCTACTCTCCTTTCTTCTTCTAATTATATAATAATGCCATGTTTTATTGAAAGAAATAGCTGAGATTAAGTATACTTTCTATATTAAGTTGGTAGCTATATGAGAACTGACAAAATCAAAAGGGGCCCCATTAAATTTTGCACAGGGATTTTATGTATTGTCTTCGATAAATATACCTTAGCTGTGGAGAGAGGCAAAAGCCATGAATCAAACTAAGAATGAGTGAATAATCTAGAATATTGAAAAATAAGGCAAAAATCCATTGGACAATAGAGCAGAAATATATATAGAAAGCAATCAAAATATACAGCATATTTCACCCAAGAAAAGCCTGGGTGAAAATGAGCCAGTAATAGTCAGGTACACATGGTCTAGGATATTTCAAATTCATAAAAGCCACCAACATGGAAGGAATTGAGTACACATACAAAAATACTCATATTCATGATGTACTGATTACTATATCTCTTCCAGTAGTAGGACACACACACACACACCACTAAAATATAGACACATACAAATAAATAATACTTTCTGTGATAAAATGTGATTTTCCTCTCACTTTCAGCCTTGAAAACAGGTTATAGATGTATATCTATTGATTTTTTTCTGTTTTCTGGAAGTTTTTGCTAGCAGCATCTAATGACTACAGGATTATTTTATACACTTATTTGTTGATTGTCATGATTACTTCCTAGGTAGGCTCACTCACAAGTAACCTGTCATTATTTTTCACAAGCCCCAAAGCTAGTAAAATGGGCTTGTATGGCTTTGTAATTTCATGAAAAATGAAAAGGAAAGAGAAAGAATTTACTATGATTAGCCCATGTCATTCAGTTTTTGTACAGCAACAAAATGAATGGTAGCTGCTATCTATGACCCTACCATCACCTGAGATAGGCAGGTCATGTTCTAAAGAATGTGTAGTCTTCACTACACCAAACTGTCAAGGTCTGTGTCAAGAACCTATTAAATCAATTAAATGCACCAGAATTTAAAGGAGTTGTCAATTTGATCCCTCATACTGAGATTTATCAAATAGAGTTTAACAAACTAAACATCCCTTCAAAATCAGAAATATAAAGATTCTTCTTTTCATCCCACACTCATGGGGATTTAGAATATACCATGATAAAAAGCTAAAGATAGTTTCTTGCTGTTTCCTCCCAATGTACCTCTTGGGCTTTGTGTATCATCAATAATTGTTACTGATTGTCATCTGAAAGATTCCCTTACATCCCCAAGGCTTTCATTAGTCATAGACATTTCATAAAGAATTATTCAGTTCCATTGATCATTATTTGCTCTGCTCCCTACTCCATCTAAAGGTTTTACAGAAATTTAAGAAGAATAAAAAGGGGGTTGCATTTTATTTCAATAGTCCTTTAAGAATTATATTACTTCTATAAATTACCTGAATACTTAATTCATCTTTGAGAACATGGGATATTTGCTCATATTTTTGGAAAGCATACTAGTAGTTTGGTGAAGCAAGAGATTTTTAAAGGATCATTTCTTCTGGTACTAAATGGGACCCAAGAGAATAAAAATAGCTTCCAAGGAACTCATTTCAAAGTACTTAGATATTGAGGGAATTGGGTCCATAATTAATTCTTTCCAGCCCTGAGAGATTTCTACAAAATTATCTTCCTCAAAAGTGAATTCATTTTTCCCTCAGTGGTAAATTGTATGTTGAAGATTCTAGAGATGATTTACTACAGGGCAAAGGTTTTATGTGCATTTAAGGCCAAATAGAAGAGTATGAAAGGTCCTAGTCTATAACCCTGTACAGCACACTTTTAAGAGTGAGATCACTAATGTTATAAATTTGTAAACAAAGCAATGATAATATTGAGCCCATAATCTATTAGGGGTATTAAGGTAGATCTGGCATATAAACCAGCTTGTTCTGTAAATAAAAGGGTTTTAATAGAGCAAGATTGAGAGATGATGGTGGTCAAGGAAAGATGGAAATCAGATTCTCTTGGTGTGACTTTGCAATGATCTCCTAGATGGAGTCTTGACATCAAAGGTTATTTGCAGTGTGATATAGAGATATCCTCTAAATTTAGCAAAGTTCTCATATGTGCTGCAATTGATGAGTACCTTTCCTTTCAGTTGTTATTTCCCCTGTAGGTACAAAAGGGATGGATAAGTGATACGTGATCACCCTACACACACACGAGAGAAAGAGAGAGAGAGAGAGAGAGAGAGAGAGAGAGAGAGAGAGAGAATCTTATGAACCAGTAGCATAACTATGAGGTATTGTTATTTCAGCCCAAAGATATTCCCAATAATGCGTTCCAACTAAGTCTGGGATAGTATAAGGTTAAGTACTAATACTACTGTACAATGGGCTGGTGGAGCTTGGTATTCCCACCATTGTCTCAATCCTATAACATTCTGCTCAGATTACATTTCAGGACTAGTTAGTTGTTCAAAAGTCACATTGGACACACAACTATATGTAATTAGTCTCTTTCTAGAAAGTTTCCTCTACTGAAGTTAACAGCTTTACTTAAAATTAAGTTAATACCAAGCACACATTTGAGTCTACAAAGACTCATCTCTTTTCATCAACATGGAGGCCTACCTACATAAGATTTACTGTAACACTGACCTTTATATCTTTTACTTTCTTATAAGAAATCTCCTCTGCTTTATGTAGGAGGACATGTTGATGGCCCATAAGTTCTTGGTGGCACTTGAGGGAATAAATTCTCAGGTTTCACTCTGTTGAAAGTTTCTAGAATGTGGGTTGCTCAAATAGGGGAACACTGAAGTCACTCTGTTCAATATGACTTCAGTTTCATTATTTAATTCAGGTACTTAAATTCTTTGTAAAGAATAATTCACTTTCATACATATTTTAGGAGTATCTATCCAAACCTAGATACTCTTATTCATAACTAACCCTTTTCTTGCCAACCTTTTCCTTGAAGGAATCTTCTGGGACTTTCTAATACCATCTTAATTTCTCCTCCAGTATGGTTTACAAGACAGATATTCATAGCTCTACTAATACACGTACACATCATTTTATTCTGATTTCCTGGCATACCATAGTTACTTTTACTCTCTAATCATTGATATTTACAGACAAAACATGCTCATAATTAGCATATATACTCAAACCAAACTAAAATAGGAAAAGGCCATATAATTTATATATTATGGATAATTTTGAAGTAGATAAACAAAGAATAAGCAAAAAACTATGGCTTTACCAAATGGCAAGGAGTGAGGATTATTTTCTTAACTATCTAAAATTAAGGGTTACACACTAAAAATATAATTCTGCAGGTGAGACCCTATCTGTAAGCTTTATGAAAAGAAATAATTTCTACATTGGGAAATATGAATAGGCATCAATGCAATCTGTTTAGCTGAGAGACCATCATCACTATGGCATATCTGTTGTAAAAGCACATATCAAAATTTCTCCAAAACTGTGGCCAGAAACTAAACCAATCTTAGTTCAAGACTGTCTTTCATTCATATGATCTAAATAATATTAATACCTATTCCTTTAGAAAATTCACATGCTAAATTGTTCTTTTATAAATCATCGTTATTATGTCTACCTACTCTTGGATCGTTTGGCATATCATTTGCTTTAGCTGAATGAAAATTTCAAATCCTCTCCTTGGTTACCCAAGGCCAGCCTTGCACTTCAACCTTTCAATTCTCTCTCTGTGAGAATGGAGCATTTTGAAATAATCATATTAGGGAAAAGAATAAATTGTGTGGTTTCAATTATAATTTCCCAATACATTCCAAGTTCAAATAAAGCTGTCTTTGGTCTCAATGTGGTTCTGTTTGTATTACAGCAGGAAATAGGAAGAGACACATTTTGGAGCTAAACATGGTAGGTACAAAGACCACAACACTTCAGAGACATCCTCCTGCAGGAGGTTTGCTCTTCAGATCTACTGACAAGTGCTTAAGCAGTATCGTAATCTTCCCAAGGTTAATTACTTTATTAAATGCAGGCACATAACTAGAACTATCATGTGATTATTTTGCTTTAAGAAGGCAACTATAGTTAAGCAGAAAGCAACAGAGTTTTCCCCAAGGTGACAACATCTTATTTCAAATTCAAACTGTGTCAGAATAGAATATTATACAAACCAGCTAACTCAGCATCTCATCTACAGAATGTAGTTTTGGTATACATTTCAGGGATCATAGTAAATGTTCCGTAAAGATTTGTGAAACCCAAATGGCATTACAACATTAGTTTTGCAAAAGTCAGATTTTGAAACATATTTTCTTAAAGAGAGGGGACTGGGAGAGGGAGGTGTGGTATCTAAGTCACCAGACGAAATTGTACTTCTTCCTACCATAACTGATACAAACTAGTGAGCCATAAGCATGACTGGAGCTTAGTAGCATTATGATCCAGAACTTCCTTCTTAGGGAACAAACTTTAAAGTCCTCCCAAGTGTAAAGTCACTCTACACCCACAAGCATTCCCTGTAGTTGTGAAGTCATTTACTTGCCAGCACTAAACAATGAGACCTGTTATTTGCAAGATGTTCCAAGGCCCAGTGACAAGCTGTTCCTTTTCTGTCTAGGAGACTCCTAGAAATGCTAGTTTAATAAAGTAAGCGCAGAAATCTGTGGATGATTTTTATTGATTTAGTGCAGGGTTGTGTGGCTTGGGGCAGATCATGAAACACTGCCTCCATTCTTGGATGCTTCTCCTAACCTCATTGCCCTTGAGCCAAGCAGAATTGCCTTATTGGCTGCTGGCTGCAGCAATGGGAGAAATCAGCTCACTTCACCATTTCATGAGAAAAAAAAAAATCTGCTTCTGGTTTTTGATATTCTATTTGAGAATTCAAGGTCGATTTTGATTCTCTACAAGTAATGCAGATTACTGCTTGATATTATGATAACCCACAGCACAACCTGGAATCACTTGTAAGAATAAGAAGCATGACTTGTTTTGAGGCAAGAGGGTGGTAGGCATGTTAAGGTCTGGAATTTCTTGTTCAAAGTTTCAGAGTGCAATTTAATGCCTGTGTCTGCCTGTTTGATCACTATGCAAAGCCCTCAGTCTCCTGAATTTTCTCAGTTATACCGATAGCCATATGTGTACACACTTCAGTGACTAATATTTAAGTTCTGTCAGCGAAGATTAATTTTGCATGTTTCTGAACTGTTTATAAGTAGACATGTATAGAAAATAGTGGTTGCAACTGGATCACTGTTTTGTCTGGAAAAGTAATCCATGCCATTTTTTGTATTTAACACGGCTTGATTTATTCATATAGATCTCTAATATATCATTAAGTAAATAAATACAACATGTTTACTCTTTTACCTACTTGTTTAGGTTATTCCCTTTTAAGAACTGTTGGTTTTGATCATGTATTTTGGGTTCTTATGGGAATAGTCCTAGGAATGAAATTGATGATTCATAAGTTAGGCATATGTGTTGCTTTAGGAGAGCTTGTTAATGGGGTATTTCAAAGTAGTTGTCTCTCTTTACACATTCATAAATAGAGGAGTTTTACCTTCAACCACCTTTGACTCCATCTTTCTTTGCAATTAGTCAGTTACTAATTTCAGTACTATTCCAAATCTACAAGAAAATATAGCCATGGGTTTAACAGTCTACACTTTAAGCCCAGCTGCTTGAATTGTAATCCCAGTTCTAAGACCTGCCATCCATGTGAGTTTGATTAAGATTCCCTGTTGCTCTATCCCACAATTCTCTCAACTACGAGACATATTTTGCAGACATTCTTACCCACAGAGTGGTTTGACAAAGCTAATGAGTATTGTCCAGTTGTTACAAAAATGCATTGCAAGTCTTAAAATTATGTTTAAAAAGATATTTTTAAAAGTTATTACTTTGTTTATTTCTTTTGTGTATTTGTATGGATATGGATATGCATGAGCATGCCACAGTATGCCTTTGGAGGTCACAGAACGGCTTGTGGGAGCCAGGTCTCTCCTTTTGCCATGTGGTTCTGGGAATTGAACTCAGGTAGTCAGGCTTGGCAGCAAGTGCCTTTACCTGCTCAGCAGTCTGAACAGCTGTAGAGAAATTTTTGAAATGATTTACTTACATGTTTCAAAATTCACAATACATTTCCTGTCAGTTAATTAGACACAAGAAAACAAGAGCAAAACAAAATAACCACTGAAGGTGTTCATTGAAGGTCTTCACAACACGTTACAAGAGTTACGTTTATACAAGAGTGCCATGATCATACTTGGAGAATGTGATGAGAGGTGAACAGGGCATCACCACTTATGGAGCTTTGCTGTTGAATTCTTCCACTGCTTTTCATAAATATCGCCCTTTAAACTCAGAACTCTTGACAGGATCTCATAATTTTCATCATTGTAACTCATGAATAACATTGAGGAATTTGGGAGATAAGTAACTCTCCACCATGGTCACCGGATTCATAAGGAGTTGAACTGCAATCTTAACTGAATATATTGAATACCCTCAGCATCAAAAACTGAGTGCTGACTATGTGTCTGAGTCTACAAACTGTGCATGCTTTCCCAGTCACTTAGCACTTACACCCACTACCACAGCTTTTCTATTTTTTTTTCCTTTCCTTTTTTTTTTTTTTTTTTTTTTTTTAAAGAAATCAGCAAAGTAAAATAGATTATTTGGACAAAACTGTAGAAAAGAAAAGCCAAACACCCTCTCCTGCCCCAGCTATTTCACAATTTATAGAAGTCCATGAAAGAAAGGATAGCACTCATACAGATTTCATTATGAGGCAGGTTAACTAAGCCTTTCCTAAAGAGAAAGGGACTTGGGGACCAGGCTGCTTCCAGTCTTTGATGGAAACAATTTGTTGTTGTTGTTCAAGTTTAAGCCTAGGAAAATCTGGTCTCTGTCTCTAAATCTATTTCTTTGATAGGAAGAGGGCAAAAACTTTTATAATATGAGTGTGAGTGTCTGTGTTGAAGAGTTAAATTTCCAGTTCATTTAAAAAGGATAGCAGTGGATTTCTTTACAGCATCTCTCTCTCTCTCTCTCTCTCTCTCTCTCTCTCTCTCTCTCTCTATATATATATATATATATATATATATATATATATAATTATAACATGTTCTTATCCTTTGGAGGACTCTTTCACCTCAGAATTATGCATACCTAGTAAACATGCTAATTTTGCAAATGACAAAGGAAGATAGAAAGTGGCACAAGTAACCCTCTGTAGAATATCTCTTCTCCAACCAGAGCTTCAACAGAGGATAACAGTTGCATGTGTGGTGACTAAAGAATGTGTGGCCCTCAGTTTACAAGGAAAACAGGGAGACACTCAGGGTACAATACTGTCCCTGGCATCCTAAGCAAGAAAATAGTGATACTGATGTTCACAACTCTGTGATGTCTTCCTTCAAGGTGTGATCCTCTAGTATGTGGGAATTAGAGCAAACAAATATAATCACTAAACCTGCACTACTGAAGAATTTCAACACCCATCTCCTGTATCTTACCTTCTGAATGTTCTGGCAAGCACAAGCTCATATTCAGCCAGGACAGACAGGAATGATGAGTATACTTCAGGTAAGGAAGGATCTCATGGTCTTTCTACTATGACCCCCTTCAAAGAGGTTTTTTTCAGGAACGACTGTATCTACTGTCATAGACCTAGGTATCAGTGCTGCTGTTTTCCTTATTTTGTTGCCATGACTGCAGGGCAAGGTCTTCTATAGGTCATGACATCATCAAGGTTTGTGTTGGCATTGGCTATGTCGAAGCTAGAAGAGGTAAATTGTGGCCATTGTAATCACTATGATTTCTTTCTGAAGAGTTCCTAAGTCTTCTTTAAGGTCAAATATCTGATTTGGCTTATGGCCTGAAATTCCAGTGCCCCCAAGTTCTGCTATACCAATTCTCACCCATCTGCCCTGCTCTAACACACAGGGCCCCATAAGATCTCATGACCATTTCTACTCTTCCAGCACATCCCATGCAGCCCCCAGAGTCCAGTTAAGTCCTGCTGAGTTAGGCCAAAAGTGCTCTGTGCACACTAACCTATGCAACAGGATATTGCTGTTATTTCTTTCGTTGAATAGGCTTTAAATTATGTTAACAGAAACAATTCTACAACATCCATTGATCCTGATCCTCTTAAATTCAGGAGGAAGAACAGTAGATAGTGAACTGTGTTTGAGAAGTGAACATGATTCTTTCTGACCTAACCTGCAAATTTTTCTTGACTAGTATATATCTTATACAGAATATAAGCACAAAGTGTTGGTAAAGGCTTCAGTATCATTACCTAGCTTATGAGGAAATAACATTCTACCTGCTCAGGGACTTAAACTAACTCTGTCCTGCAGAATACACACCACATGTTGTCTGCTTATTTTAAGATGGAGTTTGTTTTCTCACTATGGTTCAAAAATGTTTTAAAATATATACAAGCTATTTAATCTTACTTTGAAAAAAAGAATTGTTCTACCCTAAAAAAATGGGAACAAAACACTTTTTTCAAACTTTTCAAACTTGGGTAAAGAGGAAAAGAAGTATTTATCACTGCATGGTCTAATACTAAGAAAAATAAATAAATTAAAAAACTTCCCCCCAGCTTCAGGTATGGGCCCACCTGCTCTGCCTACAAAGGCTCATGTGTTAGGAATCTATCTGAATTCACCTTGGAAGGCTTGTATTTTATGAATTTTATAAGTTATGTGGGCTGATCTCATTTGCATTTTTATCCCTTCAAGAGGCTGATTAACAAAGTATCCTCAACCATTTCAGAAAGAATCAACAAACACCAAGTCAATGAACCACCAGGATTCTGTGCAAACATTCTTGAGATGTTGCAGTAATCAGACTGACCAGCAAAATCTATTTTCTGATTTGGTCATTCATGTGGGCACAACTGTTATTATTAATATGCTTTTGCAACAATAAAATAAGCAAAAGGAGGCCAGTGAGCTAGCTCATTGGGTAAAGTGTGTGCTTTGCAAGCATGGAGACCTTGGTGTGTATCACTAGCACTCATATAAAAGTCAAGCATGTTGGTCTATGCCTATAGCCCCATGCTAGAACATGAAGACAGAGGATCTAAAGAGCTCACTGGCCAACCAGCCTAGCCAATTGGTGAGCTCCAGGTTCAGTGAAAGAGCCTATCTCAAAACTCCAAGGTGTTGAAGTGATTGAAAAGATATAGAAGAATCTCTGGCCTCTACATACATATCTACCTGCATAAACAGACACAATGATACACAAACACAAACACACACATACATACATATATATATATATAGAGAGAGAGAGAGAGAGAGAGAGAGAGAGAGAGAAAGTAAGAATAAATGTATGTGCAAATGTCCATTATAATATGTGATTTGTAACTAAGTCTTTTTAATTATCAGTGTTTCTTATCCTTCCTTCCTTCTCTCTCCTACCCTTACGTTCCCCTTATATTTTCTCCTTTTTTCTTTTCTCCCATGACAAGCATAAAAAGCATATAAACCTTTTAGTGAAAGAATTAATGAATACAGGCATGTTATAATAACACCATTGAAGGTTTATTCAGAATGAGTATCCAAGGAGATATAGAGAGATCATTCATTAGGCAACAGAGACATGAACTTGACCATTCTTCCAATTGATGTTTTCCATGGTGAGCACTCCTGTTCCTTCCCATCTAGCTGCTAGGCAAGCTCTTCAAATTATGCCATTGACTACAGGACAACTGAAGACAACACAAGTAAAGTGGCCCTGACATCAACAAGATCCTTGTCCTTTGACACAAATGCAAACATGTTGTCTTCCTTCCTTGTGATCCACTAAGGGGTTTCCAGTAGTTTTTTATGACAAAGTATTTCAAACATGTTCTCTACTCATTGGTTTACAGTGGCTGCTTTCTTTTCTTTTTGTCTCTCTATGCATGATTTGTAAAACATATTTCCTTGGAAAGTACTTCAAGAATAATGTAAGAACTTCAGTCCTTTTTTGGAAGACTTTAGATGATGTTCTTAGACCTCCCAACAGCCTGAAGATGGAGGGCCCTGCCACCAAGAGAGATGGCATCAGGCCTGGCTTGATAGTCTCCTGGTGTGAGGCTGGCATCGTTCATATGCATTTCTTTTCTGTGTGTCAGTGAAACAGGAAATGCAAAAAAAAAAAAAAAAAAAAAAAAAGGAGAGGAGGCCTGATAGATAAGTCAGAAACTTAGAAGTATAGATCACTGTGGACACACTGTTACACTGGGGCTAAAATATTAGAGTTCCTGGACAGTCATCTGTGGGACAATGGACCATGACAGGAAACTTAGTAAGGTGGATCTGAGATCCTGGAGCAGCTGAGATCGTATGCACTTCCGTCCTCCGTGCCAGACTCCTGGCCACATGTCCACACTCCCCATGTAGCTCTCATAGCCCAAAGCCAGTTCTCTATGCTAATGAGATATCTAGACGCCCTGAGAGTGAAGGCCAGTACATGGTCTTCCAGGACATTCCTCCCTGCAAAAGATATTTACTCTCTGGTCTACCTTGAGAAGTTGGTATAAATCCATTTTCCATGATGAATAACCAATAAATAGTTTGGAACCAAGGACTGTCTCTTCCATTGAAACCACTGTGGGGAGCATGGAGAAGGTTTTCACCTGCAAAGCCACAGCCTAAGTCTCTCATAGAAGGTCTCTCTGCACTTCTAGCCAACTACCTCTACCTTTGCTGATGAGCTAAGTGGGTGTTCCCTATTTCCCCATCCCCAGGTTTATCTTCATCCTCAGCACTTAGGCCCCCAATGGTCCTGGTCTCATCATGGGCCCATGGACCCCCAATCCTTTGTTCCTGCCACTTCTGTGTGACACTCCATTGGGTACCCAAGAGTCAGGGAACCACAACTTCAATGCCCCATATCTCAGACTGTGTTTTCTCACCCCCTGAGCAGTGTCTCGTGCTTCCATAAAGCCCAGCACCCAACAGCAGTAGTACAGGGAGATGCAGTCACCTCCCCAGTGCTCAGCAAACCAGCAGTAGGGTGGAACACAGACCTGTATCTGGCTCATACACATTCCACCTGCTCAAGCAGCATATCCCATACCCCAGTGAAACAGAAGTGCAAAAATAAAAAAAGGAGGTCTGATAGATAAGTCAGAAACCGAGAAAAGATAGATCACTGTGGATACATTGCACATTGTTACACTAGGACTAAAATATTAAAGAATTCCGGGACAACTGCCAACAGATCCACAAGTACAAGCTAAATTTAGGCCATAGAGAATAGGCCAAGAACAAGGACTCTGATCCCAAACTGGTTTCAAAACTCAGTTAATGATTAATTAATAGATATGTGTGTTGGCATGTAGAATGCCCAAAACTGTGGCAACTTAGCATCCTCAATAGTTACTTGAATAGTGACATGAAAAACGACACTGGAAGCAAGAACTTTCTAAACTTCTGTCCTTTCTCATTATCCCTTTCCCAAAGATATTCCCTAAAAAATCTAGAGTCCCTTTCTTCTACAAAAACTGAAAAGTATTATTAATCTTCCCTTGCCTTCCTGTGAAAGGACTGAACAGAAGTAAATTCTCTAACACATCCTTGTGTGAAGAAAGGTCATAGATATATCCCTTAAAAGGTCCTGTCATATACCCAAGATGATAGATTATGACTTAGATAGATTGATAAGAATCTGAATTGACTGGTCATGCCAAGTTCCTTCCCTAAGTCTGGTACTATTTTTCCTGCCTTATCGTGTATCTATCTGGCTGTCTGCATTACATGAGACCTAAGGACAAAAGAGGCAAGTGCTTTTGAATCTGAGTCTTCATCCTAAAGCCTCCTACATCATATAAAATTCCAACTGAGTAAGTGTGTTATGGTTTTTTACAACCAGTAACTTTGTCTTTGTTCACTTTTTGGTTCCAGCCAACTTGGAACCAGAGGAGTCTCCTCTCCATGACTAACATTTATACTGGATATAAAAGCATGGGAGTCACATAGCTAAGTTAGTGTTTTCTAGTATCGCTTATTACCAAGAACAGCTACCTGTCCTCACCCATCCTCAAAAGCAAACCAAACCAACAACAACAAAACAAACAACAACAAAACCACAAATAAATAAAACCATGTGTGCCCAGAGAAATACTGTGATTACTCTCTGTAATATGGGTACTCTGCATTTGAATTTCTTACTTCTTTCGGTCTTTAGAATAAGTCTGTGAAGGAGGCATTGTTCTCACCTCTTCAAAGAGAATGATGCTGGACATAGGGAAAGACTGTCCAAGTATATCCAGCTGTCCAAAGCAGAAATAAAATTTCCTCTCTGCTCTCTTGTATGAACTTCAGAACTTTGTTCTCTGTGGTACATCATGCACTACAGAAGATCCTCATGGTCCAGCTTCTTGGATCACACTGAGGTAGAAATGATCTAGAAATAAGCTATCTATCAGTGGGTGCTGGCTTCAGTGCAACATCTTAGTGCAATGTTCAGTACCAATTGAGAAGTTTAGATCCTGAAAAATCCTTGGCTACTCTTTTCCTATCCTCCCCAAGCCCTTAGAACTGCTTCCATAGAGCTCCATCTAGTGCCCTAGGGCAGGGTGAGGCACAGGGGTGAGGAAAAACAGAGGTCAGAATTCCCTTGATAATCCAAGATTTAATGGAAATACTGGATGACTTGGGCAGCCTTGGCAGGAAAAAGGAATGACTCTATTTTCATGATGACTCTATTTGTTTCCTGAAACCTGAAAGAAAATAACTTTGGACTCAAAACATAGATTAATAAAGATTGATTTTTTTTATTACTCAAATTGATAATCTATTTATCAATCATCTATCTATCACTGAATTGTTTTGTTCATGTTGTGTACTTCCTTATCCTGGAACAGTGTTCATATCTTAAAGTTTTCAGCCTTGGAGATTCTCTGAGCCTTAAGACTCATCCATTGGTGCCACTCTGTGCTCATGAACACCATGTTGTCTTGATCATTACACCTAACAATATTGGAGGGAGCTAAGTATTGTAAGCTTTCAGAGATAGAAGATATAAATCTTCTTATTACATGGATGTAAAAAAATGAAACCCAGATTGATAGTCTTCACAATCTCATGTCATGTTAGTATGAGAGACATGAGAGGTATTGTAAGCAGAAAAGTCCTTGTTTCCTTGTTTTCTCTGTTAGACTTGTTTTCTTGTAAGGTGAACAAAGAATGAGGCTAAGTCATACCTATACTGCTATAGCAACAAACAACCAGGGAATGTGTTTCTTCTGACTCTAACTGAATAGCTATTCATCTTTGTGCACAATCTATCAGTGCCTCCACGCAACTGATTTCAACAAATAGGTACCCCATTATATAGATTAGCTGTTTTATAGCTTCTTGTAGAAATACATGTTAGAAAATATGGATTAAAGGTATATGAAACTTTAATATGTAGGAAATATGTAGGAATATTTAATATATAAAAATATATAGGAAAAATCAATAAAACATTAATAAATGAAATCTAATACAGAATATAAATAATTACATAGTGTGTCCAAATAAGATTTATCTAAACTATACAAATTAGCTTGACATCTAAAAATCAAGTAATGAAAACTATGAATGACATCAGCCAGCTATAAAGAGCAGTCCTGTGATCATAGCTGATAAAGCAGAAACATTTTGCTGAATTCCAATACTCATTCAAAATGAAATCTCAGAAATCTAAAAACAGGATAAATTCCCTAACTTCATAGAGAAAATTTGTCTTTAAAATACTTTTATGAATTCTTTGAGAATTTCATAAATGTATTCTGAACCTCAACTGTTATCATATTCACCTTCATTATTTACCTTTACCTCTGTACCTAACCAACTCCTACATTTGAGTGTTCTTCCCACCCACCCACATTTTTTTTTAATTTTTAATTTTTAATTTTTTATTTTTTGGTTTTTTGAGACAGGGTTTCTCTGTGTAGCCCTGACTGTCCTGGAACTCACTCTGTAGACCAGGCTGGCGTCGAACTCAGAAATCCACTTGCCTCTGACTCCCAAGTGCTGGGAATAAACGTGTGCACCACCACTGCCCGGCCCCACCCACCCATATTGTGTCTAATTTGTCTTGGCAGTGAGGTTTTTCCCCAGACTGTGGTCCTCATATCAAGGGTCATATTATTAAAGAAACCCTACTTTCCTTCTACCAAAAGCTATCAAATGCCAGCAGCATATTCCCACCTCCCTCTCTCCATGCTTGAATTTTGTCTGTATTAAGAGTGTATAAATATGTGTATGTTGTCACAAATTCATTGTTAGGACTTCGCCCCCCCCCCAAAATAGTGTCATAGTTAATAGTAGAAAGTTAGACTCCCCTCCTTAAGTGTGAGAACAAAACAGAGTATCTATCGCTTCTCATTCCTTCTCGGCATGGTACTAGAAGACCTTAAATATGCAGTTAATTCAAGAAAGGTGGAAGTAGAAAAGGAGGGAAACAGAGAGGGAGAGGGAGATGGAAGGAGGGAGAGAGAGAGAAACAGAAAAACACACACAGAGAAAGAGCTTGTACTTGTGGGGGAGGGAAGGAGAGGGAGAGAGATAGAGAGGTATTTGAACAACAACAACAAAAAAAACCAAAGCTGTCTTTCTTTGCAAATGACATTATAAGATTGTAAAATAAAAGGCTAATGCGCAATGGCCAATTTCATTTTTCTACACCAGTAATGAATACACAAATTTCAGATTAAAAACATAATTCACATTTATATTTGCATCTATATCAATGAGATAACTTCAGTCCATTTATAACAGCATGTCATAAAAAGTCAGATAATGCTAATAAACAATTATCAAATAACTAAATTAATAGAAAGATTTTTCTCATTTAATAGGAAGTTTTGATATTCTTATGGTAGCAGTTTTCTTAAGTTTATCTAGACATATTCATTATAGTTCCAATCAAAACCTCAGAAAGTTATTTTGTAGATATTAGTAAATGATTTCTAATGTTATATGGTGAAGAAATCTCACAGAAGTCAACTCAATACTAAAGAACAAAGCCAGAGAAATGCCACCACCTAATATAGAGGTTTACTTTAATGATACAGTGATCAAAAAGACAATGTGGGATTGGCAAAATAACTGGCAAATGTATCAAAGGAATAATATAGGAACCTTGAAATACACAGTATAATCAGTTGACCTTCAACAAGAAAATGAAGGCACTTCAATGGAGAAAGAACATTCTTTCCAATAAATGCTACTGGAACAAGTAAATATAGACCTAAGCTTTCACATAAAAGATCTATGTAAATAAGAACAAAGTTTATTTAGCTTTAAGCAATAAAGAGCTATTTTACTGTGCTACAATGAGCTTCAGGCATGCTTTGCATAATTAAACAGTTCATGCTTATCAATAAACTAACCCTTATCTAGCTTCATGCTTCATATGCATTGGTCAAATTGCCTCAAAATCCATTTTCAGCATGTTTTTCAATAGTTATAAATATATTCAACTGGTATTGAAATACCATCAGTAATCATCCCTTTCCCCTAAATTAGAAACAATAATTCTTCAAGGTAGAGGTGATAAGACTCTAATTATTGGTGTGTTAGAAACAGTGGAAGAAGCTGATTCAAATTTTAAGGTAAAAAAAAAGTGCCATATGAAGACTCACTTGCCTCAAGTATGGTCTGAATGCTATGCAGGCAAAAGGTACCCTATACGTTCTAATGCTGGTAAGGAGGATATTTGAGCCAGGTAAAGAGATGAGGAGAATTTGGAGATTCAAAATTCTCAATCACTGTTGCCCAGATTTCTCTATTCTGGAAACAAACAAACAAACAAACAAACAAAAACAAAAAACGAACAAACAACAACAACAAACCTAAAACAGTCCTTAAAAACTTAGATCACAAAATTTAATGCAGGATAGATGCTGTGGATTTAGAATATGTCCTCCTCCTTAATTACTGACATCATGATCTTATTCTGGTTTCCAGTAGTACATATAGTAGCTATAGAAGAGTCTCTGTTCACATACTGTTCTGGATATTATTTAAATTTATTTCCATAATCTCATTGTAGCTAGTTGAAGAGGAAGCACTAAAATATATACTCCCTGGGACAAATATGAATTTATTTTAATTTAAAATATTATATATGTGGATCATACATATGGATATATATCATATATGATCTTCATAGATCACTTGTATTACCCACTTCTGCATTGGAGATGAGTTCCAGCAATACCAGTTGTTGATACAAGAGCAGAACACACAAAGAGACCCTGGGAAAGACATCTTGCAGCAAAGATGGAGAAGTGACCATCAGATCCCAGGGTTCCAACCATGTAGCAAATATTAGGACTTATTTCAGGGAGCCTCCAGAACAATGTTGTCAAGTAAAAGCAGGTTCCTAAAACCTTGAATACCTTTTGAGATCCTATGTAGAGCACACTCCCTAAGGGTAAGCTCATTCAGGAGACCTGGAACCTCTAATAATACCCAGCATATTCCACAGTCAGCTGCTAAAACTGCTGAAGTGATTTTAACTATGCTTTGGTCCATTTTCTACTGCCTTAATCTCTGGAGGTCAAAGAAACCTTCATCCCAAGAAAAATTAGAGGTGTCTGAGACCAACTGGTACAAGATACAGCCAAAGTGAAGGAGTTATGTGTTTATGTAGATATGTATTGAATACCCAAAATCTACTAAATTATTCAAATAAGGAAACCAAAAAGGCTGATAAGAGGTTAGCACAATGTCTTAATTATAAGAGTAAGGTATCACTCAGTATCTATCCCTGGAGGTTTGGTTCCAGGAGCTCCTGCAGACACCAGGATCTGAGGATGCTCCAGGTCCTTAGGTAAAGCACATTCAGTAGACCTTTAAATATGCATATTTCCATATTCTTAGAACACTTAATAAAATATAAACTATACATGGGTAAGTATGTTGGTTTGAATGAGAAAGGCCCATATAGGCTCATATATTTAAATGTTTAAGCCACAGTTTGAGAAAGATTATGAAGTATAGTCTTGGAGAAGGTGAGTCACTGAGGTGGGTTTAATGTTTCTGAAGCCAAAGCCATTCCTAATTTCTTCTTTCTCTGCCTGTTGTCTTCATATCTTGCTTGTGGATCAGCTGTGAGTTCTTAGCTACTACTCTAGCAACATGCCTGCCCACAACCTATTGTCATGCTCCACATGATTATGGTCAGGGTCACTACAACCCTCTGGAACTATGAGGCCCAAATTAAATACTTCCCTTTATACATTGTCTAGGTTATGATTTTTTTTTCACAGCAAGAAAAATACCCAAGATCATAGGTATAACAAAGTATTGCTTAAGAAATAACAAAGATAAAACATTGCATGTATTCTATTTAGATAATTTTTAATATTTCGAATCATTTCCCCTTTTATTAAAAAGATTATCTTCTCATACAATATATCCTGAATACAGTTTTTCTAAAATGAGAAGGTATAAACCTTAAATTCTCACTCACACTCACAGTTCTGCATCTCATAATCAGTATTTGGCATCAGCTGGATAAATAAAATCATTATAAGAATTTGTGAGCTGAGGCAGATGTCGTTAAGTCAGAAGACAGTATTTGCTATCTATAACTTTCTTTGAAAAAGAATATAGACTGTTATTAAGTGGGAGTATAATCTAGGAAAGGACTGTTTTTTTTAAGTGCTAGACAAAGTAACCCTACAGAGGGAAAAGAGCCCTAGGAGCAGGCAAAAAGATTCTAAGGTTCATTATGTAGCGATCTTATCATTTTTATATCATGGTATAAATTTGCCTGAAAAAATCACTAGTAAGGAGACCTCTGCCTGGGCCACCAGGGCTCCATAGCCAAATAGTTCCAGGAGAAAGCTAGTTGCCCAGGATTGTGGAAAAACCAGTGAGAGAGGGTAAGAGGACTAAAATTGCTCAGCAGGACTCGCCCGGAAACCGCTGGACACAGCAACTGAGGAACAACTGGGAAGAAGGAGCCTTCTGGTTTCCATCTGTGGCAGGAGACCTCTGCCTGGACCACCAGGGCTCCATAAGCCAAATAGCTCTGGGAGAAAGCTAGCCTCCCAGGAGTGTGGGCAAGCCTGTCTGCTCAGAGGGACCCACCTGCAATACCCAGGACACTGGGACTGAGGAACGGGCTTCTGGTTTCTTTCCCTGGCTGGAGAGTGGATCCTGTGACAGAGGGCTCCATACTGAAATAGTGCCAGAAGAGAGCTGGTATAACAGGAGTGCTGACATACCTTTAAGGACAGGCAAGACCAACACTTCTGTTCAAATTCACTGGACCAAGAAGGACCCTTGCTGAGCCATCAGGACACAAGAAACAAGGGACAGATGGGGATTAGATCCTTCTAATATCTGTCTGCATCCCAGAGCTGACCGTGCACACCCAAATTCCTCTCAGAGAGAGCTGGTCTTTAAGGAGTATTGACACCTAGGCTTGCAGGAAAGACAAGCCACAGTCAGAGAGAGTAAGACCAGCTACCACCAGAGATAACCAGATGGCAAAAGGCAAGGAAAAGAACACAAGGAAGAGAAACCAAGACTACTTGGCTTCATCAGAACCCAGATCTCCCACCACAGCAAGCCCTGGATACCCCAACACACCAGAAAAGGAAGACTCAGACTTAAAATCACTTATCACGAGGATGATAGAAGATTTTAAGAATAAAATAAATAACTCCCTTAAAGAAATACAAGAGAACCCAGGTAAACAACTGGAAACTCTTAAAGAGGAAACACAAAAATCCCTTAAAGAATTACAGGAAAACACAATCAAATGTGTAGAATTACAGGAAAACACAATCAAACATATGAAGGAAATGAACAAAACCATCCAAGAACTAAAAAAAAGAAAGAAAAGAAACAATAAACAAATCACAAAGAGAGAGAACCCTGAAGTTAGAAAACCTGGGAAAGAGAGCAGGAGTCATAGATGCAAGCATCACCAACAGAATACAAAAGATGGATGAGAGGATGTCAGGTGTGGAAGACACCATAGAAAACACAGACACAACAGTCAAAGAAAACACAAAATGCAAAAAGTTCCTAACCTAAAACATCCAGGATATCCACGATAAAATGGGAAGAAGCTGAGGATAATAGGTATAAAAGAGAGTGAAAATTCCCAACTTAAAGGAGCAGTAAATATCTTCAACAAAATTATAGAAGAAAACTTCCCTAACCTAAAGAAAGAGATGAACACAAATATACAAAAAGCCTACAGAATGCCAAATAGACTGGACCAGGAAAGAAATTCCTCTCATCACATTATAATCAAAACACAAAATACACAAAATAAGGAAAGAATATTAAAATCAGTAAGGGAAAAGGGTCAAGTAACATATAAAGGCAGACTTATCAGAATTACATTAGACTTCTCAACAGAGACTATGAAAGCTAGAAGATCCTGGGCAGATCTCACACAGACTCTAAGAGAATAAAACTGCCAGCCCAGGCTGCTATACCCAGCAAAACTCTCAAAAATCATAGATGGTGAAACCAAAATATTCTATGACAAATCCAAATTTGCACAGTAAGTCTCCACAAAACCAGCCCTACAAAGAATAATCGATGGAAAAAGCCAGCTTAAGGAGGGAAACTACACTCAAGAAAAAGTGAGAAAGTAATCTTTCAACAAACTCAAAAGAAGATAACCACACAATCATAAAAACAACATATACAATAACAAGAAGCAACAATTATTATTCTTTAATATCTCTTAACATAAATAGACTCAATTTCCCAATAAAAAGACATAGATAGTCAGTCTAGATCCATAAACAGGACCCAGCATTTTGTTGCCTCCAGGAAACACACCTCCATGTTAAAGGTAAACACTCCCTCAGAGAAAAGGGCAGGAAAACAATTTTCCAGACAAATGGCCCCAAGAAACAGGCTGGAGTAGCAATTCTAATATGGGATAAAATTGACTTTCAACCAAAAGTCATCAAAAAAGATAAGGAAGGACACTTCATACTCAAAGGAAAAATCTCCAAGAAGAACTCTCAATTCTGAACATCTATGTCCCGAATGCAAGGGCACCCACATTCATAAAAGAAACTTTACTAAAGCTCAAAGCACACATTGCACCTCACTCAACAATAGTGAGAGATTTCAACACCCCATTATCATGAATGGACTAATCTTGAAAACACAACTAAACAGAGACACAGTGAAACTAACAGATGTTATGAACTAAATGGATTTAACAGATATCTATAGAGCATTTCATCCTAAATAAAAAGAAAATACCTTCTACTCAACACCTTATGGAACTTTCTCTAAAATTGATTATATAATTGGTCACAAAACAAACCTCAACAGATATAAGAAGATTGAAATAATCCCATGCCTCCTATCAGACCACTACAGAATAAGGTTGGTCTTCAATGGTAACAACAAGAGAAAGCCAACATATACATGGAAGCTGAACAACGCTTTACTCAATGATAACTTCGTCAAGGAAGAAATAAAGAAAAAAAATTAAACACTTCCTAGAATTTAATGAAAATGAAAGTACAACATACCCAAACCTATGGGACACAATGAAAGCAGTACTAAGAGGAAAACTCATAGCTCTGAGTGCCTCCAAAAAGAAACTGGAGAGAGTATATACTAGCAGTTTAACAGCACACCTGAAAGATATAGAACAAAAATAATCTAAAACACCCAAGAGGAGTAGAAGGGAGGAAATAATCAAAATAAGGGCTGAAATAAACCAAGGAGAAACTAAAAGAACTATACAAAGAATCAACAAAACAAGGAGCTGGTTCTTTGAGAAAATCAACAAGATAGATAAACCCTTAGCCAGACTAACCAGAGGGCACAGAGACAGTATCCAAATTAACAAAATTAGAAATGAAAACGGAGATATAACAACAGACTTTGAGGAAATTAAAAAAATCATCAGATCCTACTACAAAAGCTTATACTCAACAAAATTGGAAAATCTGGACGAAATGGATAAGTTTCTAGACAGATACCAATTACCAAAGTTAAGTCAAGATCAGATAAACTATCTAAACAGTCCGATAACCCCCAAAGAAATAGAAGAAGTCATTAACAGTCTACCAACCAAAAAAGCCCAGGACCAGATGGGTTCAGTGCAGAATTCTATCAGACCTTCAAAGAAGACCTAATACCAATACTCTTCAATCTCTTCCACAAAATAGAAACAGAAGGAATACTACTCAATTCATTTTATGAGGCCACAGTTACACTGATACCAAAGCCCCACAAAGACCCAACAATAAAAGAACACTTCGGACCAATTTCCCTTATGAATATCAATGCAAAAATACTCAATAAAATTCTTACAAACCGAATCCAAGAACACATCACAACGATTATTCACCATGATCAAGTAGGCTTTATCACAGGGATGGTGCAGGGATGGTACAATACCCAAAAATCCATCAATGTAATCCACTACATAAACAAACTCAAAGAAAAAAGCCATATGGTCATTTCGTTAGATGCTGAAAAAGCATTTGACAAAGTTCTACATCCCTTCATGATAAAAGTCTTGGATAGATTCAAGGAATCTTCAAGGAGCATACCTAAACATAGTAAAAGCAATATACAGCAAAACACAGGCCAACATCAAACTAAATGGATAGAAACTCAAAACAATCCCACTAAAACCTGGCTGCCTTCTCTCTCCCTACCAACTCAATATAGTACTTGAAGTTCTAGCTAGTACAATCAGACAACAAAAGGAGGTCAAAGGGACACAAATTGGAAAGGAAGAAATGAAAATATCACTATTTGCAGATGATATGATGGTATACTTAAGTGACCTGAAAAACTCTACCAGAGATCTCCTACAGCTGATAAACACCTTAAGCAAAGAAGCTGGCTACAAAATTAACTCAAGCAAATCAGTAGCCTTCCTATACTCGAAGGATAAACAGACTGAGAATAAATTAGGGAAATAACACCCTTCACATTTGTCACAAACATATAAAATATCTTGGTGTGACTCTAACCAAACAAGTGAAAGATCTGTATGACAAGAACTTTTAAGTCTCTGAAGAAAGAAATCGAAGAAGACCTCAGAAGATGGAAAGATCTCTCATGCTCAAGGATCGGCAGGAGTAATATAATTAAGATGACCAGCCTGCTGAAAGCAATCTATAGATTCAACGCAATCCCCATCAAAATTCCAACTCAATTCTTCATAGACCTAGAAAGAACAATTCTCAAATTCATATGAAATAACAAAAAACCCAGGATAGCAAAAACTATTCTCAACAATAAAAGGACTTCTGGGGGAATCAGCCTCCCTGACTTCAAGCTGTACTACAGAGCAGTAGTGATAAAAAACTGCATGGTACAGTGACAGGCAGGTAGATCAATGAAATAGAATCGAAGACCCAGAAATGAACCCACACACTTACAGTCACTTGATCTTTGACAAAGGAGCTAAAACCATACAGTGGAAAAAAGACAGCATCTTCAACAAATGGTGCTGGTTCAACTGGTGGTCTACCTGTAGAAGATTGTGAATTGATCCATTCCTATCTCCCTGTACAAATCTCAAGTCCAAGTGGATTAAGGACCATCACATAAAACCAGATACACTGAATCTAACAGAAGAGAAAGTGGGGAAGTGTCTCGAAATCATGGGCACAGGGGAAACGTTCTTGAACCGAACACTAATCTCTTGTGCTCTAAGATCAAGAATTGACAGGCCTCATAAAATTACAAAGCTTCTGTAAGGCAAAGGACACTGTAAATAGGACAAAACGGCAACCTACAGATTGGGAAAAGATCTTTACCAATCCTACGTCTGATAGAGGGCTAATATACAATGTATACAAAGAACTCAAGAAGCTAGACTACAGAGATCCAAATAACCCTATCAAAAAATGGGGAAGAGAGCTAAACAGAGAATTCTCAACTGAGGAAACTCGAATGGCCCAGAAGCACCTAAAGAAATGTTCAACATCCTTAGTCATTAGGGAAATGCAAATCAAAACAACCCTGAGATTTCACCTCATACCAGTGAGAATGGCTAAGATCAAAAACTCAGGTGACAGCAGATGTTGGAGAGGATGTGGAGAAAGAGGAACACTCCTCAATTGCTCGTGGGAATGCAATTTGATGCAACCTCTCTGGAAATCAGTTTGGCAGACTCTCAGAAAAATGAACATAATACTACCTGAGGACCCAGCTATTCCACTCCTGGGCATATACCCAGAGGATGCTCCAACATGTAATACCGATACATGTTCCACTATGTTCATAGCAGTCGTATTTATAATAGCCAGAAGCTGGAAATAACCCAGATGTCCCTCCACAGAGGAATGGATACAGAAAATGTGGTACATTTACACAATGCAATACTACTTAGCTATTAAAAACAAAGACTTCATGAAATTCGCAGACAAATGGATAGATCTTGAAAATATCATCCTGAGCGAGGTAACACAGTCACAAAAGAATGAACATGGTATGTACTCACTGTTAAGTGGTTATTAGTCCAAAATTTTGAAATACCCAAGAGTCACTTCACAGCAACAGTAGGGCTGAGTGTGAGGTCCCTGATGGAGGACTTGGAGAAGGGACTGAAGGAGCTGAGGGAGTTTGCATCCCCAGGGAGGCAGCAACAGTGGCAACTGGCCTGACACCCCCCCCCCATACTCCTGGAGACTGATCCACCAACCAAAGAATACACATGGAGGGACCCATGGTGCTAGCCACATATGCAACAGAGGAAGGTCTTGTTAGCCATCAGGAGGAAGAGAGACCCTTGGGCCTGAGAGTGTTAGGTCTCCCAGTAGAGAAGAATCCCAAGGAGGGAGGATGAGAGTGGGTGGGTGAATGGTGGGAGAATACCCCCATAGTGGCAGGGAGGGAGAGAAAATGGGGAGGTTGCAAAGGGAGATCTGGAAAGGGGGAAACATTTGAAATGTAAATAAAGTAGGAAAAATAAAAAGCAAAAAAAAAAAAAAAGAAAGAACGAACATGGTATATGCTCACTGATAAGTGGTTATTAGCCCAAAATTTCAGAATACCCAAGAATCACTTCACAGCAACAGTAAGGCTGAGTGTGAGGTCCCAGATGGAGGAGTTGGAAAAGGGACTGAAGGAGCTGAGGGAGTTTACAGCCCCATTGTGGGAGCAACAGTGGTAACTGGCTTGACCCCTCAATGATCCTGGAGACTGGATCACCAACCAAAGAATACCCCTGGAGGGACCCATGATGCTGGCCACATATGTGGCATAGGAGGGTCTTGTTAGCCATCATGGGGAGGAGAGGCCCTTGGGCCTGGGGGTGTTAGATCCCTAAGTATAGGAGAATGCCAAGCAGGGAAGCCAAGAGTGAGTGGGTGGGTGGGAGGGTGGAGGAATACCCCCATAGAGGCAGGGGAAGGGGGAGGAGGTAGGGAGGTTCCAAAAGTAAGATCTGGAAATGAGGAAACATTTAAAATGTAAATAAAGTATCAAAAAAAATCACCAATAAATCAAATACTTTGGAGGAATTTTTTTTTTTAAATTTTTAACTCAAATCTTTACTACCTCACCTAACCCTTCATTCCATCTTGAAGATTCTACATCTATATTATTCTCTGCCAAAAGTATTTTCATTCTTTCTATAATGCAGATTTTCTGGGGACAAACTCTGTAGTTTCTGTTTATTTAAAAATCTTTCTTTCTTCAAGTTTCTGGTTCCAGATGAGCAAAATTCCTTCACTTAAATTATATCTTCCTGCACTGCTATTCTTTGTAATGTGTCAAATTTTTCTCTATGCATTTTTTTCAACACTTTTAACTATATGGAGATGATGTAAGCAGATATGAGCAGCCCATGATGACCAGGTGGAAAGTGAAGAGTTGTTCAAGTCATAAACTGAAAGCAGACATAAGTTCTTGGGTGGGAGAAAAAGGGCAGAGGTTGAATTTGCTTCCCTGGTGATCTAGACCCCCCTTACCCTGTTGGAAACAATGCTACCCACTCTTATGGGAAAGGAGCTCTGTCCACATAGGGTAGGTACTTTGATTTCTAGTTTATTTGTTGCTGTTTGCTGTGTCAAATGTTTGTATCACAGATACAAACCTTTAACCTTGGACCTCATTCTAGATCTAACCTCTATTCATGTGGAGAAGCCTCACTATCCCACTACTTTAGCACCAGGAATTCCTACAGGCACATCTGGGTGTTTCTAAAAGCTCGCTGGTAAATGTTCTTCCCTTCCTGTACTTCCATGAATCCAAATCAACAGAAGACTCAAGCATTGAAAAAAAAAAATATCCCTTGTGTCTTACTGGCTCCCCTTACAAATGCACATTGCTGCTGCTGCACTGGGATCCTTAGCAAATGAAAGAAAGTGGAGATTTTCATCTTCAAGCCAAATATGAAATTAAGTCCCTCTTTGCTGCACTTCCAGATGATACTGTTATTGGAATTAAAGTTTCTGTCAGACCAAGCCTTCCCAGATGCACTTGTGGGTTTCTTCTCCCCTCAGTGAAGTACAGTCTGTCCCTACATTTTATTTTTTTAAAATGGCTAAAGATGTGCTCCTCTTGTAAACAAACTCTGTAGCCTTAGTAACAGGAAGCACAGTGACCCAGACAGTGATGAGCTTGGAGCACGGGATCTTTGGAATCAGGAGGGAATCTATACTTTTGTTGTGTTTTTGTTCTTCCCTATTGGTTTATTCTGCTTTGCTTTTGATTAGGGTTGATTTATACAAGAACTTTGGGTTCATTTAGAAAAGCAGGGATTAGTAGAACTATGAGTTATTCTTAATATGTAAAATCAGATGAAATAAAAGTGTAGAGGTTTTCCTCATTTGTGAACTCACCACATTACTGAAACCCAGGAAGCTAGGAGTAGTCTAAGTGTGGGGGAAATTTAAAAATGAATTGTTTATTGATGATTTGATAACAGCCAAGTACTTTATAGAAACTATCACTTAATCCAAATGACTGTAGGAATAATTGTAATTGTATTTGCTTTAGAGATGAAATTAGGGCTCAGAGATGTTATGGTCACATACTTACACAAACTTCACATACTTATAGATTAGAAAGTGTTATGATGTGGAGGCCATGGCAAATGCAAATCTCTGTCACTTGAAAGCTCCTGGTTCGGTTTAGGTTTTTAATTGAGTCCTATTGTCTGAGAGTTCTAAAGTGAGAAAATGAATACATGTGTTTCAGGACTATGACTTCAGCAATTAGCAGTGTTTAAATTTAATAGGTATTTATAAATATTTCATGAAATTATGTTTTAGATCATTGAAGTTTTATTATAATAATCCATTCTCACCAATAGATATGAATCTTGTAGAGAGAAGAAATCACTGTTTATGCATTTTCTGTCCTCAAGGAACCTATGAAGACATTCTGCATCAAGTTATGTTATTAGAGAAATTAAGTGAAGTCTCAGCAACTATAACAAACTTGGGCTATAGTCAAGCTGAAAGTGTACATGAATGATTGGGAGACCTTCCAGTTAGTGCTAAAGATGGACAGGAAGAATATTTTCATGCTGTTATAAATACTGAAGTAGAATCTATATTAATTACTTATACATTTCTATGACAAAATACTCAAGAGAAGACTATGATTTGAGGGTATAATCTACAACTGAAGAGAAGGAATAAATTAGGAACATTATTCAGCCAGTATGTTGTGTGCACAGTCAGATGAAAGAAGATTGTTAGGGTTCCACAAATTTTCTCTGTTTTATTCTCCCCTATATCCTATGCCATCAAATGATGCAACCCATATACTGATTCAACCTTGTTTCTCTGCAAACCTTTCAGGAAGTATCCACATGGTCACACCAAAAGGTCTGTTTCCATAGTGATTCTGAACCCAGTGAGGTTGACAACTAAGTTGAACAGCACAAATAATTCTCACAAAAGTGCTGCGTGAAACCAATCTGAAAAGGAATAAAGAGCAAGCAGAAAATAATAGGAATTCACAGAGATTGAGATAACATGCACAAGACACATGAAAGCTTAAGCCAGACGTAATTCCAGCATGGCTGAGAGTTTCTGGTGCCCTCCCCCAAGCCACTGGACCATCTCTACTCATAGGCTTAGCCCCAATTGAGAAGTTTATGCTGTAACTGTGCCTTCCCTAGCTTCAGTCACATAGTTTCTGCACTAGAGTAGCATAATGCAAGATAAACTTATACAGCACACACACAAAGACAGGTATCCACATGATCAGCTTACATAGCCAAACACAAACTACATAAAAGGACAAGCATGTCTGTCCTCTTTTGGTCCAAATAGTCCTGTAGAAATGTTCTCCAGTGAAAATTACCTAGATAAACCCCACAACACAGAATCTAAAAGAATATTCATGAAAATTATCAAAGAATTTGAATATAGTAAAGATAACTTGAGAAAATAGCTTAATGAACTTAAAAAGTATACAAATGCCTGAAAATTTTTGTTTTAAATATATTATTTTTATTTATCCATTTATTTACATTACATTTTAATATCAGCCCCCCTTTTCCAAATACCCCCTCATTCAGATCCTCCCACATTCTTCCCTCCTCATCCCCTCACACACTACACCTGCCTCCTCCCCTCCCCAACATATAAAGTAACTGTAGTACTAGGATCCTTCTGTCCCACTGATGCCAGACAAGGTGGCCCAGTTAGGAAAAATGGGGCACTGCAGCCAGGCAGGCAACAAATTCAGGGACATCCCCCACTCTAGAATCCACATGAAGACCAAGCTGTACACCTCTTACATTTGTACAGGGGCATAGGTCCTGCCAATGCTTGCTCTTTGCTTGATAGATAGTTCAGTCTCTAGGGTTCCAGATCCTGAAACTTCTCAAAGAAATCAAAATATGTGGCTGGATGAAATGATAAAGACAATTCAATATTTGAAAACTGAATTTAAGGATTACATAGAAATATTGAAGAGAATTCAAGCTGAGTTCATTTCATCTCTGAAATGAAGATGAAATTGAAAAACCCAATAACAATAAAAATGCAGAAAAACATCTTTTAGTAGGAAAAATGAGAATATAGAATATCAATACTTAAAGTACAGAAGTAGGGATGTTCAAAAATATGAAAATAAAATTAAACAAAAAAACTGTGGAATACCACAAATGGACAAATCTTTGATTGTAGACAGAGATGAAAGAGAAGAATGTTGGGTAAATGGTACAGACTGTATTATCAAGAATCATAGAAGAAAATTTCCTCAAGTTAAGGAAACACATACCCATAACAAATATAAAAAGCAAAGACACCAAATAGATAGAACCAGAAAGGAAACTCCCTAAGGTATATTTTTAGTTAAATCATTAAACCTATAGAACAGAGAGTATTTAAAATAGAGAAAAATCACAAGTCAGATTTACAGGAAAATTTACAAGAACAACTGATTTCTCAGTGGAGGCTATAAAAGCCAGAAGAGTTCAGAATAATATACTTCAAGTTTTGAAAGATGTGGATACTAAACCATACTACCACAACCAGAGAAGCTCATAGCTCAAAAAAAAAAAAAAAAGAAAAGAAAAGAAAAAAACCTTCTCATGATATAAATAAACTAAAAGAATTCATATCCATCAGGAAATAATACTTCAGACTGAGTAGAATGGCTATAGCCAAGGGATTATAGAAAGAAAAGAAATGAAGTTATAGTTACTGATTATATATATATATATATATATATATATATATATATATACATATAAATATACTAAGACTAAGAGTACAAATAGCAAAACAAGAAAAAATAGATAAGCATTACATAACTTTCAATGATAGCTTTAAGTATTAATGGCATCAACTCCCTTAATGAAAAGATTCATCTTAGATAAATTGAGAAATAAAACTCCATAACTATTGCCTACAGAAAACCTATCATACATTCAAAGATAGGGTCCAGCATTTTGCTGCATACAGGAAACATTCTCAGTGACAAAGACAGGTAGTAACCTCAGAGTAGAAGGCTAGAAAAAAATTTTCCAAGTAAATGGTCCCAAGAAACAAGCTGATGTAGCCATTCTACACACGAACTTAGCCAAACGGCCAGGAAATGGTGGCATAGCCATTCTAATATCCAATAAATAGACTTTAAACCAAAAGTTGTCAAAAGAGATGAAGAATACTTCATGCTCAAAAAAAAAAAAATCCACCAAGATGAATTCTCAATTCTGAACAACTATATTCCAAATGCAAGGGTACCCACATCCATAAAAGAACCTTTATTGAAGCTCAAAACATATATTGAACCTCACACAATAATAGTGGGAGAGAATTCAAAATCCCATTATCATCAATGGACAGTTCTTGGAAACACAAACTAAACAGAGACACTGTGAAACTAAGAGAAGTTATGAACCAAATCCATTTGGTTCACCCTAAAACATTTCACCCTAAAACAAAATAATATACCTTCTTCTCAGCACCTCATGGTATCTTCTTCAAAATTGACAATATAATCAGACACAAAAGAACTCTCAAGAGATACAAGAAGATAGAAATAATCCTATGCATTCTAACCTGTTGTGGATAGCCCTGAGGCTGTTTGTATTCTGCTAATTCTGCCCTCCTGGGAGGGGCTTCAGACAAGGAGTGAGTTACACAATCCCCTAATGAATAAAGGAGCCAATCACTGGGCACTCAGGCAGGACTTCCAGGTTGGAGAAGGGAAGAAAGGAGGAGGAGAGAGAGGGTCCTTTTGAAACAGGGACAGAAGATAGGTAAGATGTAGCTAACAGAGTCTCCTGGTATCATGACGGATCCACACGGATTTACCACCAGAGGAATCAGATTTTGATAAGACTTACAAGATTAGGTTTTAGTTGTTGCACCCACAAATTGAGGTACTATTGTTTCTGAGCTAAGTTTGTGTTGCATTTTCCTTCATGCAGTGGCTCATCTGTGTTCCAGAGAGAAAGGTACAGTGTCAAAGTGTGGGCTTGCCTGATGTGCACCACAGAGGCCATGGGGATGTTGAAGTATGGGGCTAGTGTGATAGTGACCCACCAGTGGGAACCTAGTGACCTGGGTAGAGAGATCCTGGAGCTCTGACTCAGAGCTCCACGAGATAAAAGCAGGTTGGCCATTGCTCGCCAGTGCATGGCTGGCCAGCCTGCCAGGGCTTAGAGAACAAGGGCATAGTACGGGAACATGTTGCTATACTATTCCTTCTTTTTAAAAATATGTCCCACAACACTATCCAACCTCCACAGACTATGGATGGTCTTCAATAACAACAAAAACAGAAAGCCCACATACTCGTGGACACTGAATATCTCACTACTCAATGATAACATGGTCAGGAAAGAAATAAAGAAATTAAAGATGTTTTAGAATTTAACAAAAATGAAAGCACAACATACCTAAACTTATAGGATACAATGAAAGCAGTGCTCAGAGGAAAACTCATAGCACTAGGTGCTTTTATAGAGAAATTGTAGAGATTCTATAATAGCAACTTAATAGCACATCTGAAAGCTCTAGGACAAAAAGAAGCAAACACACCAAAAAGGAGTAGATGGAAGGAAATAACCAAAGTCAGGGCTGAAATCAACCACTTAGAGACAAAGAGAACTATACAAAGAATCAACAAAACTAAGCGCTGGGTCTTTGAGAAAAATCAACAAGATAGATAGACTTTTAGCTAGACTAACTAAAGGACACGGACAGTATCCAAATTAACAAAAGCAGAAATGAAAAATGAGTCATAACTACAGAATCTGAGGAAATTAAAAAAATCATCAGATCTTACTACAAAGGTCTATACTTAACAAAACTGGGGAAACTATATGAAATGCATGATTTTCTAGACAGATATCAGGTAACAAAGTTAAACCAGAACCAGAAAAACTAAGTAGTCCTATAACTCCTAAGTAAATAGAAGCAGTCATTAAGTCTCCCAACCAAAACAAAGCCCAGGGCCAGATGGTTTTAGTGCAGAATTCTATCAGACCTTCAAAGAAGACCTAATACCAACACTCTTCAAACTATTCCACAAAATAGAAACAGAAGGAACACTACCCAATTTGTTCTCTGAAGCCACGGTCACACTGTTATCAAAAACACACAAAGACTCAACAAAGATAGAGCACTTCAGAACAATTTCCCTAATGAATATTGATGCAAAATACTCAAAATTTCACAAACAAAATCCAAGAACACATCAAAATGATCATTCATCGCAATCAAGTAGGATGCAGGGATGGTTCAATATACGGAAATCCATCAACATAATACACTATATTAAAAAAAATCTAAGAAAACAATCAAATGATCATCTCATTAGATGCTGAAAAAGTCTTTGACAAAATACAATACCCCTTTCATGTTAAAAGTCTTGGGGAGACAAGAAATTCATGGCACATATCTAAACAGAATGAAACCAATATACAGCAAACCAACACCCAACATCTATTAAATGGAAAGTAAACTTAAGTAATCCCACTAAAATCTGGGACAAGACAAGGCTGCCCACACTCTCCCTATTTATTCAATATAGTACTCGAAGTTATAGCTAGGACACTTAGAAAAGAAAAAGAGCTCAAAGGATACAAATTTGTAAGG